>VXAY01006780.1:826261-954537 GCA_013399855.1 Oxyruncus cristatus | reverse complement strand
AAAGGAGCGGCAGGAGCGGGGGCGGCGCGGGGCTCCCGGGGCTCCCCCGGCGCGCTCCGGGCACGGACCGCGCGGTGCCGCCGCCTCCGCGCAGCCCCCGCACCCCGGGGACATTTCGGGCGCGTCTCCGCGGGCGTTCCCGTTAATTTGCCTGGAACGGGGATCGGGCTCAGCACAGCTCCTGGAAAATTCTGCGCCCGCTCCAGCGCCGGTGCCACCCTCCCGAGGCGCCGGCGGTGCGGGAGGTGTCTCCGGGCAGGGACAGCGCTGCCTTCCGCGGTCCCGCGTGGCTTCGGTGCCGTATCCCTCTGCCAGCACGATCTCACAGCCTGGCCGCTTAGGAGAAGGCCAGCGGATGCTGAAGTTGGTTGCCCAGGGGTTGGGGAGCATTGGGACCATGGGGACCAGCGCATCCCTATTCTGGGGGATTTGGGAGAACCTGGTCAGGGGGTGGGGCCGTGGGGGCTCAGGGCCTGCATCCCCTCCGGACCTATCTCCGTGTCTCTGCCTAAGGGACCGAGGAAGCGGCTTGGTTTCCTCGTTGTTCCTGGGGGGCTGGACCAGAAACGGTCGTGGCTATGAGAACCCTGGTGAAAGTTCCTCGATTTTTGGAAAACAGAAACGATCCGTATGGATCTTATTTCTGTTTCTGTCACTCCAGTGAAATCCTTGCATTTTGCTCTTGTACATCTGTGATTTTCAGCCAGAAACTCTGGCCACGTGCCGTTCACGGTTTTAACCGTGTTCTGAGTGTTCATAATTCTTAGGAACAGGTGAAATACAAAGCGTTTTCCTCATCGTTCCGTGACAAGAGAAGTGACTTAATGTGTTGGATTTTGCTGTTCCGCATCTGCTCACTCAGCTCCTCTTGGAGGATGGATCCTTGCCATGGCAACCTCCACGGCGCAGATTGCAGCCACTTTGGGAAGTAGTAGGACTTGGTAAAGAAGGTTCTGCTGATCACAAAACCCATAGAATTAGGGATAAATCGTGCGTCTTGGAAAGTATGGCCTCTTTTTGGTAATATTCACATTGCTTCAGTTCATAGGTGTGGGGCTGGGAAGGGAATCAGCCTTCGAGGAGGTCATGGATCTTTCTTTTCATGCAGCTGCAGTGAAAGGAGGGTTCTTCATTTTCCAGACAATATTAATGACTGTGGTTTATGTCAAAGCCATATTAATCTAATGATCTTATAATGAAATAGCTTGATGTGTCGTGTCAGCTTGGTGTCCCTGTGAACTTCACCCTTTGCCTGGATTTGATGTGTAAAACTTTTCCTTTGATAAACCAACATTTTTTAATTTTTTAATTATCTCACTGAGGAGGGGCTTTCCTGTGTCTTCAGTTACACAAATCCTGTGAAATGCTTAAAAAAAGGGGTTGACATTACACCAATTTTGGCAGCTGCTGGAGTGACAGGAGCCATTCCTGAGTGCCTGGTAGATTGGAGCAGGCTCGGGGAGCTGCAGCTCGGAAGCAAATGCTGGGCTGGAGGCGGCTGCTCGGCCACGGCTCTACTGGTGGGAGTCCCTGGGAAGGAAGAGCAGTGCCTGACCAGCAGCAAATACCCATCCTTGGGCCTGCAGTAATTTGTAAATGCTTCTTAAAAATTAATTAAAAATTTCTTGAATTTGTAGCTGCTTACAGGTAGGATTTTAAAAGGGAGGTTGCCCATTGTCTCTGGAATATTTCAAGGAAACAGCGTGTGCACTGTTAGAGCCACCAAACTTCAGATTAAAGAGGAATTAATTGTCCCTGAGGTACTTGCAGCTGTACAAGGCTTTGCTGTGAGCATTGATTTTAAAGCAGAGACGCCAGGGATGCAAAATACAGCAGTGCTTCGGGATTCATCCCAGAGCCAGGGAACAGGGATGGACCCACCTCAGAGCTGTTGCCCAGGCAGGACAGGCTGTGGCTGTGTGGTGGCAGCTCCAGAGCTCCCCAAAGTCCCCTGAGCAACCCAGAGCCCCGTGGCCACTGAGTCACCCCTGGCTCACACCATCCCCAGTGCCATCACCCAACCAACGTGGTGCTGTCGGGGACAGCACACACCAGGAGGGGCCTGGGATCAGGGGTAGGAAAGGGGATTGACGTGCAGCAAGGGTTTCCTAGTGCTTCAGAAATGGTGAATTTTACCCTCTTGGACATTCAGCTCCCACGCCCCCTCCCCTGACCTGCTGGAGGGTGATGGGGAGCGAAAGCTCCCTCTCTGGAGCTGCAGGAGCCCCAGCTGTATCTGGGACAGCCAGTCCTGGGTGTGCCCCTTGGGCAGGGCTGGTGACCTGGGAGTCAAACCTTCTGGAAGTGGGTGTAGGAGGAACCGCTCCCCTTTGGCAAAGGGGTGTCAATCCATCAGACTGATCATCAACACTTTGAAAATCCACTGGGACACCAGCTCGGTGTGTGGGAACCCACACCCACCACCCTGTGTCCCGGAAACAGCCAATGCCTCTCTATAATCCAAATTAATGATCTTGGTGGATCTAAGCCGAGCACCTCGATGTTGTACCAAGCCCTATTTAAAGATTTGTAAGAGCCACCATGTGTCCTTGGTTTTCATCTCAGCTCTCTCTAATTTTAGCGTGGTTTCTGGAGGCTTTAATTTGCCGGCACGGCAGATTGCATCAAATCCTGGGACAAGCCTTGCAGAACTGAGCTTTTTCTCAGAGCTTTTTTTTTTTTCCTCGGGAATGCAGCAATTTGTTGATGGCAGAGAAATCCTTCTTGTGTTACTGGACAGAGCCACCCCTTTTGGTGTGACCTACGGAGAAGTTATGGAAGAGCGGAAGGTGGAGGGATGTGATGGACAGGAGGAGGGATGGCTGGAAGGAGCTGGGGATCGGGCTGGAGAGGTCTGACAGCCCAGGGGAGAGGCTGCCGCTGGCAGGACTGTGGCTAAGTGAGAAATTAGGGAAGTAAAGGAGCGTTAAATCCCAGTGCTCTGGGAAGGGGGAGCAAATACCATGTTAATGGATCAAGTTATGGTGAATAAAGAAGAAAGGAAGCTGTAAGCTCAAGAAGGCTTTTTTTCTTATAAGGAGGAGAACACTCTTCATCCTTTAGTTCACTTGTATCCAGAGTGAATGACTTTATAGCTACAGGAGTTTAAGCTTATTGGAGGAAAACGCCTTTTTTGCCTTTTTTTTTTTTCCAACTATTTTGCTGGGGAAAGGATTTGCAAATGAGAGTTGGAGCAAAGGAAATCTGCGGAGAGCAAGTTTAACCTTTTCTGAGCATAGGAGCTGGTGGCCAGTGGGCAGAACTGGTTTGAATCTGTCCAGGAGAGCAGCACCGTTTGTCCAGATGCAGCAGTCGGGATGTGGGAACAAACTGGTGGGAATGTGAGTGCTGTGCACGTTCCCATGGATGGGAAGCCAACACTTGGCTTTGTGGGATGTCAATTGTCAGTCACTGCTCTGCTTTCAAGGGTGTTTGAGATGTAAAGACGTCCTTGTGAAATCTTTGCTGCTTGGTGTGTCGCTGGAGTTGAGTGCCTGGGAGCTCTGGCACGGACTATAAATAGAGCAATGGATGGAGCGATGCGCCAGGTATAAAATACGGAATTAAGGAGCATTGTGACAAACACACACCCGGGTGAGCTCGGGAGCTGACGCTGTGTGAGGGGCCGGGCAGAGCATCCCATCTGCTCCCTGCCACCGGAGTCACAGAGCTGCTGCTCCACATCCCGCAAAGAGCTGCCCTGGAGTGGAATTTAAAGCTTTGCTTGCCTTGGATTGGTTTGGACTTGGATTGGTTTTCACCTGCTGACTTTAAAGTCCTGCTTTGTTGGTGACCTTTTTTGCACTTTTTCCATTTTTGCTGCGGTCACCGCAGGGAAGCTCGTGGAAGGAAGGGATGGCGTGGTACGACACAGGTGGCATTCCAGAGGCTGCTCTGAGAGGACCCCGCTGCCGAAATGGATTTACCCCCACGCTGGGTTACGGCAGGAGCTCTGTGCGGGGCCGGCGGCGGCGCTCCCTGGCCCTGCTGCGGCGCATGACCCGCATCTGCAGAGGTGCTGGACTGGGCTGGGTGGGAGGGGAACAAACCCAGTGGGAGCTGAGCTGTGGGGCTGAGGAGCTGTTGGCAGAGGGACCTTGGTTTTGGTGGCTGAGGAGCCAAGCTGTGGCTATCAGAGCTCCTCTCTGGCACGCCCAGGAGCTCTGTCTCCATCTCTTCTCAGGTCAGACCCCACCAGTCCCTCCCACTCTCTGCTTCTCTTTCATCACTTTATTCTCCAATATGTGAAAATCAACTCCATTCAGATACCATATGTTCTGTTTTTAATGTCATATTCCATCTTCTCTTTGCTGTTGCCCTTCTCGGTGTTGACCTTTGAAGAGTTTTTGGGGCAGAATCTCCCCCCCCCTTGTAGAGGCTTTGGGAGATGTTTATCATCCTCATTGCTCCTGACAGAAGGACAGTTTGATGGGCTGGACAGGAGGGAATGGTTACGGAGTGATGGCTGGAGGCTGTGGGTGGAAGGGATGAGGTGAGGAGGGGGATACGTCACCGCAGTGGAAGGTGCTCTGGGTACCTGGTGGGCAGCTTGGCTTCATAATTAGCATAAAATCCACTAATGGAGGTGTTGGAGTGGGGTTGGAATCTCATTGCACCTTGTGTTTGGCTCTGCCCCAGGTATCTGATCCCCTTATCACACCGGTGTGTGTGTGTGGCGTCCCCACCTCGAGGCAACGCTGAAGCTCTTGCTGCTGTTACAATAAATATTCTTACATTTTCAAGCCTGAGCACTAAATTGGTGGCTTTCAGCAGTTCTCTAATTATGTGAGACATTTTTTGTACTTAACAAATGGTTCTTATTCTTGCCAGCACTTCAGCCCGGTGTTCTAGGACTGTGGGTGTCAGGGAACAGAACATATTTCTGTGTCTGTGAATATGATCCCACACGTTGTCTTAAGTGGGAAAATGTTCACAGCCCTTATACGGCAAGGGATTTTTTTTTCCCTAAATCCATCAGAGCTCTCTCCTGCAGTAATAACGCAGTTTGATCTTCCTGGTGCTCTGTGGGATGGGGATGGATTAGGAACCAGAAATCTGAAATGGGCTTTCTTCTTTTCCTGGCAAAAGTATCCTGTGGTGTGACCTGCTCTGCTTCATAAACCATTCAGGAACTGGTTCTAGAAGTGGTTGATGCTTTTCAGCATCTAGTCAATGTAGAACTACCAAGCTGACAGGTTCCTGGGAGCAGCCAGGGTGCTGCTTCTCCTGGTGTTGTGCATCTCTTCTTCATCTTCCCTGTGAGTTCCCACACTCCTTGTTGTGCTCAGCTGTGTCAGCAGCAGCATTGCAGTCTCCTGGCCCTGTAGGCAGCCAAGGGCTGCAGAAGAAGCTGAGATGTCTGTGTGTCGTGGCACAGTGACGTGTCCCACAGTGATGTGCTGTGCTCTCCTGTCCTGTGCCAGAGGTATCTTGGTGTGTCACACAGTGAGATCTGGGGAATACATGAGTTAGAGAGTGTCCAAAGGAGGGCAGCGAAGATGGGGAAGGGCCTTGAGGGGAAGCCGTGTGAGGAGCGGCTGAGGGCTGTTCAGCTGGAGAAGAGGAGACTGATGTAACCTCATTGCAGTTACAACTTCCTTGTGAGGGGAAGAGGAGGGGCAGGCACTGAGCTCCGTTCTGTGGGGATCAGGGACAGAACCCTAGGGAATGTCCTGAAGTTCTGTCAAGGGGGGTTTAGATTGAATCTTAGAAAAAGGTTCTTCCCCAGAGGGTGGTTGGGCACTGAACAGGCTCCCCAGGGCAGTGGTCACAGCACCAAGGCTGCCAGAGCTCCAGGAGTGTTTGGATGATCCTCTGGGGCACCTGGTGTGACTCCTGGGGATGGTCCTCTGCAGGGCTGAGTGGTGGACTCGATGATCCTTGTGGATCCCTTCCACCTCAGCAGATTCTGTGGTTCTCTCGTGGCACAGTGACGTGTCTGCCAGTGCTGTGCTGTGTTCCTCAGTCCTGTGCCAGAGGTATCTTTCCATGTCAAGCAGTGAAATTTGGGGAATACATGAGTTACCTGAGCACATCATGATGTCCTGAAGGAATGTTGGTGAGAGACTGGTTACAGACTCATGAACACCTGAAGCAAAGGGTGAAGAGCTCTTTTTACCCTCCAGTGGATTTTGTTCCTTACTCATTTTTGCATTAGATATTCCTGTGCAGTGGCATAACACCCCCAGAACCTCTTGGTTTGTAACAGGAAGGCTTTGGTCATATATGAGAGGAGGAAAAGGAGGTGTGAGGCTCTGTCCATGGTGGTTGCTGGGAAAGCTGGAGGTAGAGGGGAGGATGGACAGGCTGGAGGGGAGGACGGACAGACTGCAGTGGAGCTGCTGTAGTCGCCCAGTCCGTGCTGTGGTGCCGTCAGCATTGGGAGGCCCCTGGATGGAGGGATGTGTCGGTGCCCAGCCTGTGGAGTCACCCAGCCTGGAGAGCCACCACCTCATGGGAAGGGCACCCAGCTGAGGGGACAGTAATGGCATGAGCATGGATATTATCCATGGGTGACCAGTGTCACAGAACTACAGAATGGTTGGGGTTGGAAGTGACCTCTGGAGATCATCCAGTCTACCCTCCCCTGCTAAAGGAAGTTCACCCAGAGCAGGTTGCACTGGAACCCACCCAGGTGGGATTTGAATATCTCCAGAAAGGAGACTCCGTGGCCTCCCTGGGCTGCCTGTTCAGTGCCCTGGCACTCTCACAGAAAAGAAGTTTTTCCTTATATTCATGTGGAACTTCCTGTGTTCCAGTTTGTGCCCGTTGCCTCTTGTCCCATTGCTGAGCATTGTCCATCCTCTGACCCCTCCCTGCAGACACTGACAGACATTAGGAGTGTCTCCTCTAGAGGCTGAACAGCCCCAGCTTCCTCAGCCTTTCCTCGTAAGGGAGATGCTCCAGTCCCTTCATCATCTCCACAGCCTTCTCTGGACCTGCTCCAGGAGCTCCATGTCCCCCCTGTCCTGAGGAGCCCAGACCTGGACACAGCACTCCAGATGTGCCTCACAGGGCTGAGCAGAGGGGCAAGATCCCCTCCCTGACCTGTTGGCAATGCTCTTCCTAATGCCCCCCCAGGATCCCATTGTCCTCCTTGCCCCCCAGGATACAGTGCTGGTCAGGGAAAGCTTGTTGTCCACCAGAACCCCCAGGTCCTCCTCCACTAGGGATTCCTTCCTGATGTGCCATTTTGGGGAGCAATGGTCTGCATGAATCTTGAGAACAAATCTAACTACTACACATGTATTTGTAGGAATTTTTCTTGGGACCATAAAATGCAGTTTTCTTTATTTGTTGTCCCACAGTTGCAGATGCTGCAGTGTTTTTCTAAGGGTTTTTTTTTCCCCTACTAAAGCCATTTTTCAGGATTCCAGCAGAAGTATCCATGAAAGAGGCCACACTAAAAACTGTCACTGAGATGTTTGCCTGTGTGAGCACATCAGCTCTCCAACCTGGGCACAGAAACTCCTTAAAGCCAGAATTTCTGGGCATTTTCCAAGGCTGTCTGTGCCTTCATCCTGCCAGGGAAAGGCACTCTTTTAATGGGATGTCATTACCACTGCTCAGTGATCATTTCCATTCTTAACAGCAACAATATGGTAACTTGGACAAGCTAAAAATTGAGCTCCGGGACCTGCCAGTCAGAGGTCTTTAATCAGAGCTGCTATTTTTGGGGAGACAGATTTAGCATAAATAGGTGTGATGCAAAGTGTCGGACTCTATTTAGTCCTTGTCCAAGACATCTTCCTTTTGGAGTGGTGACTTTGTATAAAATTCATCACCAAGGTCACTCTGTATCCATGGGGAGGGCTGGGAAAAAACAGACACAGCTGAATAATATGTTTCCTTCCTCAGTTTTTCTTTAATATAAGTAATTTTGTGTGAAATACAACAAAGAGAATATTTTCCAGGACGGTGAAGTGCTGAACCGGCTTGTGGGGGGTATTTTTGGTGCAGTAACCTAAAGAGTTGTTAGTTGCTGGCAGATTCCAGCACCTGGAGCTCAGTGGGATTCCCCGGGCTGTTGATGGGTTTGGAGCTGGTCCACCACTGTCTGTAGAAACACTGAGCTCCACAGCCCTATTTCGAGTACGGTACTTTAACGCACTCCTGAGGTTTCTTCATTCCCTCACACAGTGTTTGGGTTTGGTGGTGGTTTTCCCACCTTCCAATGTGACATCTTGTGTTTCAGCAAAAAGACTCCTCTGTTGTCATCTTTGTTCTCCACCCTGATGTCCCCCAGCCCCTCCACCTCCTCAGGCACTGCCAGGAACCAAACTAGGACAGGGATAAGGAGACTGGTATTCCAGGCAGGTGGTGGAGTCCCCATCTCTGGAGGTGCCCAAGGAACAATTGGACATGGCAATCAGTGCTCTGGGCTGGGTGGCAAAGTGGGGATTGGGCACAGGTTGGACTCGATGGTCTGGGAGGGCTTTTCCAACCTCAAGGATTCTGTGGTTCTGTGATTCTGTTTCTCAGGACTTGCATCTCCTCTGTGCAGCTCCTAGAACTGGGAAATCATCCACAGAGTTGGTGAAAGCAGAAAAACTCCATCAGTGTGAGCTGTCAGATTATCCTGGGATTCGGTAAATCTTAATTACTCCTGCTAGATTTGACCCCAACTGGTCACCCTAAACTCATTGTAAGTTATGTGGTCACTTAGAGAAATGCAGAGGTGGGATTGGTGTCCGGTGCCATCAGGAGCTGCTCTCTGATCCCAGCTCCATTTGGAGCTCTTGTTTTTGCCCTGGAGATGGTAACAAGCAGCTCCCAATCCATCTTTTCCATGCCACCTAGGGATGAGTAGATATCTATCCTGTTTCCCGTAGCTCATCCCTTTTATAAACTGACCTACTTAGTGACTTTCACAGAGAAGTCCATCCCTTTGCCCATGCTTTCATCCTATTTTGAGCATTTTCCATACCCAGTATGTCCTTCCCTTTTATTTCAATGAGGGAATGGTGTTCTATAGCTTTAGAATAGCTCTGAGAAACCTTATAGCAAAGAAATGATGTCCTTTCTGCAATAGTTGGCATTTTTCTAGTCCATTAGTCACTGACTTTGGCAGCGTGGAGTGAACAGCATGAAAAACACACCTGGTTTTAACAGAAATATACGATTAACAGAATACAGTGAGTTTGTTCTTAGTAAATGCACACCTAAAATTCAACACCTTTTTAAAGGAATGTTCATAGTTGACAGGAGAGAAAAATGAGTGATCATTTTGTCTCTAACGAACTGATATGTCTGAATATTAAATCATCTACAGAAAGTACCTCTTAGTTTCTCTCCATCCTCTTCCTCCATCTCCTTTACAACACAGAACTTGGCTGTTTCTTTCCTTGGGATTAAAAAAAATCTCTTTAGGATTGACTATAAAACATATTATTGACCCTAAACACAGTTTGTGTGTTGTCATGTATAAATGTATATATAATATGTGCATATACATATATATAAGTATAGATTTATAAGAATATATGCATAAAATTTTGAATTGATCCTAGAGATTGCTCCATCCTCACAAGAGGAGATAACCTGGAAACCTTCAGCAAGTAAAACACAAACCATTGAGGAGTTTGATGACTTTTCCGAACCCTCAGCATGTGGAACTCTCGGGCTTCACTTTTACCTCCTGGGGCTTCTTGATTCCCTCTGAAGAGTGAGAAGTAGGATAATTTCTGCTGGAACAGGTTGAAGTGGAAGTGGGATGAGCAGGGAGGGTGTCAGGGGATGTGTGTGTGTTTAGGAATGGTCAGGATACTCAGCTGTTCCCTAAGATGAGCTGCAGAGGTGGATCTTGGCTCTTTGAGAAGCTGCTCAGGGCTGGATGTTTTTCTTTTCAAGTTTACCCAGAATTTCTAAACAACTAGATAAAAAGGTAGGTTTTTTTCAGGCACGTGAGGATTTTTCCAGACCTGCTCTGTGCTTCTTCAGTCTCTCTGGCACGTCAGATTTTAGGTCCTGAACTGACTTTTTACGGTTTGTAATTGCTTCCCTGATAAATATTTTCATAGAATAGTTTGAGTTGGAGGGGACTTTTAGGATCATCTTATTCCACCCCCTGCCATGGGCGGGGACACCTTCTACTAGATCAAGCTCCCAGCCCCATCCAACCCAACCTTGGACACTTCCAGGGATAAAGTAGCCACAACTTCTCTGCGCAACCTGCACCAGTTTGTCAAAAACTTCTTCCTTAGATCTATTTTCTTCTCAAGACTGTTAAATCTAAAGTGGGAAACCCCAAATACTCCTCCTGGGATAGTAACTTTGGATGTCTTTCACTTTTAAATGTTCTCAGCCTTTTAGAAGAGCTCTCTTGGGTTTGGGGTGGGGTGGCCCCAAAGTGTGGACCTTTTTTACACCATCTGAGAATCCAGGTGGATTTGACCCTCATCCCAGCCTTTGGAAGATGCAGCACATCCTGTAGTGAGGAGTGCCCTTGAATTTCAAGAGCCACATCACTCTGGAAGGGTGGGCTGCTCAGCACGAGCTGCTCTGTGTCACAGGAGAGAGAATCATAGAGTAACAGAATATATGAGTCGGAAGGGCCCACAAGGATCATCAAGTCCAACCCTCAGCCCTGCACAAGACTGAGAGTGCACAAGAGTCACACCAGGTGCCCAGAGGATCATCCAAACACTTCCTTGAGCTCTGGCAGCCTTGGTGCTGTGCCCACTGCCCTGGGGAGCCTGTTCAGTGCCCAACCACCCTCTGGGGGAAGAACCTTTTTCTGAGATCCAACCAGAACCTGCCCTGACACAACTTGAGGCCATTCCCTGGGGTCCTGTCCCTGGTCCCCACAGAGTGAAGATCAGTGCCTGCCCCTCTCTTTCCCTCACAAGGAGTTGTAAGGGATGTTTTTGGGAGGGGAACAAGGGCTGGCACAGCAGCTCCTGAGGAGGGTGTGCGGCAGCTGTGCCAAGACACCCGGAGTCAGAGGGAGAGTCCTTCTGGTTCTGAGGCTTTAAATAGTGTTCTGTACATCAAACTGCTCTTGGAGGAAGGATGAGGGAAGCAGGATAAGAATAGCTATGCACAAGGTGCCTCCCTGTGAGCACTGAACAGCTGGCGGGGAGGAATTAGCGCAGAGTGCCTGGCTAAAGGTGATGTCATGAGGAGTCACAGCAGAGCTGCCCTAGTGCAGAGGAGCCTTCATTCCGTGCTGCTGGAAAGCTCAGCTTGCCATTCTCATCTTGTAACACAGGCTTGTCAGTGTGGAAATGGGGAATGTGAGCATTGTTTTTTTCATATATAGAGTCTGTTGCTGTCTTTTAAAACACATCCTGCAGTTCTGTAACACATTAAATGCCTCATGCATGTATGCCTTGTAGTCATGTGGCCCTGAGTTTTAATCTGCTAATTGGGTATTAATGGGCAAATCGGGCTTGGTGTAAGGTCTTTTCATCATAAAATCCTGGATTGGTTTGGGTTGGAAGGGACTTCAAAGCTCATCCAGTCCGCCCCCCTGCCATGAGCAGGGACACCTTCCACTATCCCAGTTGGTCCAAGCCCCTTCCAACCTGTCCTTGAACACTTCCAGGGATGGGACAGCCACAGCTTCTCTGGGCAACCTGTGCTGGGGCCTCACCAGCCAAGAATTCCTTCCCAATATCTCCCATCCAACCCTGCCCTCTGGCAATGGGAAGCCATTCCCCCTTGTTACTCCATCTCTTGTCCAAAGCTCCTCTCCAGCTTTCAAGCTCTTGCCAGGCCACAGAGAAAGGGACCAACTTCAAACTCTATTACCATCCCAGGTTGAGGAGTGTGTTACAGAAGGTTTTGTGGGATGAACCGAATACCAAAATGTGCTGAGCTTCTCCTGAGTGTCTAGAGCTTGAGCAGTTTTCCATGTGCTGCTTTGGGAAAGCGGTTGCAGTAACACACCATGATACAGAGAGGAACACAGAGAGTGCTTGGGAATTGCGTGCTGGAAAAAGCTATTAATATTAAGGCACTTTCTCTTGTTTTCAGCTGTGAACTGTAATTTACTATGAGTATTTGTTTCCTAATAAATGCTGTGGAGCTCATCTCGACATCAAAACACATTAAGCGTTTTACTCTGATGTCTCGTACTCGGGCTAATTTAATTCATCTCTGGGAAGGAGTTTGTGACCAGATGCATGAGATTTGACTCTGAGGTATTGCACAGCTTGTTTTGTCTCTTCGGATGTACCCAGGAGGTCAAATTCCACTCCGTTATATCTTTATAATTTAATTGGAGTCAAGAAAGCTCCATAGGTAGAAATGAGTGCACTCATTGCACCCCATTGTGGGATGGGAGGTGCTGAACCTCAGGTAAAGGTGGGAGCATTTGAGTGAATTGAATGCTCTGTTAGAAAGTCATCAGTGTTTGTCTTTAAAAAGCTTCCAACGTTTTGGCTGGAGCAGCTACAACTTAACTAATGGAATTAAAATTGGAGTTTGAAATAGAAATCAAACACAAAGTAGTGACTCCTTCCTGCTGCCATTTAACTCCATATATAACATGGATGCTTATTATTAATTAGGGAGCGAAAAAAGCTAATTAGCAAGTTACATTGTGGCATTGTTCTGGAGATGAGGGGTTTGTTATTAAAATTGCTTTGAAAGCAAAGATAGTCAGTCCATAGCTAAACATGATTTAGGGTCATTCTCCCACATTTTGTGTCTCTAGTTTTGTGCTCTGTTTGCTTATCTCTCCAAATTGTGGTGGGACAAATTCTGCTCTGAATTAAAGTTTGTGTGTGCAGAGGGAGGTTTATCCTGTGCCAGGGCCCAGCTCTCTATGGGGGCCCTGGATGCACCTTATCCAGCTCCTGTGCCAAACCCTCTGTGCTCATGTGCTGCTTTACCAGGAAAACCAGAGCTGTTCTGAATCTTCTTTCCTCCTTCTACAAGTTGTTCTTGTGTGTTTTGTGTGGATATTTGTCTTTCTTATTCAGCATAATGGAGTGGCTTAGGTTGGAAAAGCCCTCGGAGCCCATCGAGTCCAGCCATTCCCCAGCACTGCCAAGGCCACCACTGACCCATGTCCCCAAGTGCCACATCCACATGCCTTTGAAATTCCTCCAGGGATGGGGACTCCAACACTGCCCTGGGCAGCTTTGCCAGTGACTGACCACCCTTTCCAGAAAGGAATTTTTCCAATATCCAACCTAACCTTCCTCTGGCACAGCTTGAGAGTTCCCTCTTGTCCTGTCCCTTGTTCCCTGGGAGCAGAGCCCGACTGCCCCTCTCCTGTCAGGGAGTTGCAGAGAGAGAGAAGGTCCCCCCTGAGCCTCCTTTTCTCCAGATGGAACCTTCTGAGCTCCCTCAGCCACTCCTGGTGCTCCAGACCCTTCCCCAGATCTGTTCCCTTCCCTGGACACGCTCCAGCCCCTCAATGTCTTTCTTGTTATGAGGGGCCGAGAACTGGATTCAGGACCAGAGGTGCCTCGGCAGTGCCAGCACAGGGGGACATCACTGCCCTGGTGTGGCCACGCCGTGGCTGGTACAGGCCAGGTGCCCTTGGCCACCTGGGCACATTCCTTTGACTTGTTGTCATTGGAAGTTTCTGTTATCCCCTGGTTTTCCCTGCGTTCTGCCTGCTCTGGCCCGTCACCACTCCAGGAGTCATTTTGGATGGTTTAACACCCACCCTCCAAAAACACCCTGTGTCAAGATCTGTGTCTGCTCTGCTCAGGGAAGAAAACAGACCTGAAGGGTCTGTGCTGCCTCCTCACAGCTTCTCCTCCACATGCTCAGGGCAGAGCAGGGCTGTGACGTCAGTGGTTACAATATTATAAAATCATTTATGAACATCAATCCTGAAAGAAAAGTACTCCAGGAAAGAAATCGAGGTCTTCTGCAGCATCTGTAGTGATTTGGTCATTGATTTTCTGAAGCAAAATTTTTAATTTGATGATATTTCAGTGTCCTGTATATTTGTGATTTATCTGTCAACAAGATGAGCAAAAGGCAGATTTATTTGTAATAGTTCTAAGGATCCTGTAACAGTGTTTATTTGATGAAGTGCAATGGATATAAAGGAACTTCAGCCATGTTTTATAATGCATAGAATTAATGGAATTATGGATGGAAGTAGATGAGCTTTGAGGCTTATAAATGAGCCGTGGGTTGGAACTAGATGGGCTCTCATAGAACCGTAAAATATGCTGAGTTGGAAGGGAAGCATCAGGATCATTGAGTTCAACTTCTGCCCCTGTGCAGAACACCCCAAGAAATCTAAGTGAGAATCCAAGTGTACAGAAAAAGGGGAACCCCCCGCCCTCAAAAAACTCTGGAGTCCATGCCAAACCCTTCCATGTTTCTGTGCTTGTGAACATATGTCTTGCAAAACACGTAAAAGTTAAAAGACCCTATTTTTAAACATTCATATTCGTATAAATTAATCTCATAATTTTAGTATATGGCATCCATAGATGCTGGAAATTGAAAGCATCCTTTTACACAAAAATCCTTGGATTAGTCAGTGTCCATAAGATCAGGGATCAGCCGCAATAGTCCTTGTTTGGAGCAGTCTCTGACAATAAGACCGTGCCCCCTCTTCCCCTGGAGTGACAAATGTTGGTCCTCAGTATGAGGTGGGAAATGTTTATGGCCTGTCTGCATGAGGGACCTGTCTCCTCCTTTTGACTTCCCTTTTAATACTGATTAGGAGACAGATTGTTCACAGGCTACGCGAGCCAGGTCCCTCTTGGGGTGAGATGATGGCTCAGACCCAACCAAGCTTCCTGCTGCTTGAATTTGCAGCTTCATTTCACCTGGGACAGTGCCTGGATGAGCCCAGGGGGGTTCCTGGAGCAGCAGACTGTTATGGATGAGATAATGAGCAACTTCTGAAAGTGATTAAATAAAGGTGGCATAGCTAGGCCAGGCAAGCCAGCATCATGATGTGATCATTTGCCAGTCTTTGATAGATTATTTTAATGGTTTCAGAAGGCTTTCCATACCGGAAACAGCAGGCAGATCATAAAGCCCAGGAATTCCAGAGCCTGTGGAAGGTCAGCACTGCCTTTGCCAGCTGCAGCATCTGATACTCTCAGGCACATGGTGGGACTCTTGAGAATGGTCCTGTGGAGGGCCCTCGTGGGTCCCTTCCAGCTCACCACATTCTGCGACTGTGACAGTTGTCACCGTGCCCACTCCAAGCACACTCATATCCATTCCCTGACCTTTTATCTCCAGCAGGGAAGTGCTGTGAGCCATGAGGAACCTGGCAGCCGTGGAAAACCCTTGAAGCTTTGCCAATAAATTTTAATAGATGGGAGTTAAAGCTTTTCAGTGTTTCAAATGTTGTTTTCGCTCCTTGATTAGCAATTCAGCCCTGCTCCTCATCCTGGTACGTGCTCGTTTGCATAACCCGGCCTAGGCTGGCACTTCTGTCTGTCTCAGCTGAGGTGCTGGAGCAGCACTAAGACACACATTTCCAAAGCTCATCTTAAGCTCTCACAGAAGTCAGAGCTTATTTCAAATCTGGGAGTGCAAGCACTGAATATTTTAGAAATGGGAGCCCATGTGCCTTCAGCAGCTGGTTTTTGGGTTTGGAGTTGGGTGTTTGGTTTTTTTTTTTTAAATGTTCATGGGCATCAGCAGGCTCTTTCCTATAAAATTATTTTGGATTCTGCCCACTTACTGAAGCCTTTCCAGTTTGGTCAGAATGACCTTTATTGTAAGTTGAATATATGTTGCTTTGTGCTTGATAGTTGAGTGAGAGTTTTATTAGTCCTGTGAAGTGGATGATGCTGTAGGGTTAAGATTAAACCCAAGGCTGGTTATTTTGTGTATTCTGAGACCTTTCACCCTACAGTGGTGGCTGTACCTTCTGTCTTACAGTTTTAGCCTGGAGAACAGGAGGCTCAGGGGGGACCTTCTTGCTTTCTGCAACTCCCTGACAGGAGAGTGGAGCCAGGTGGGGGGTCAGGCTCTTCTCCCATGGAACAAGGGACAGGATGAGAGGAAATGGCCTCAAGGTTTAGGTTAAATATTAGGAAAGATTTCTTCATGGAAAGGTTGTTAAGATTGGAAGGGGCTGCCCAGGGCAGTGTTGGAGTCCCCACCCCTGGAGGGATTTCAAAGGCATGTGGATGTGGCACTCGGGGACATGGGTCAGTGGTGGCCTTGGCAGTGCTGGGGAGTGGTTGGACTCACTGGACTTGAGAGGACTTTTCAAACCTAAATCATTCTATGATTCTCTCCTGCAACTCAGCAACCAGGAGAGAGGGGAGAGGAGTGATCCAAAATTATCAATATGATATTTAAGCCTCCTGGAAATGCCAATTTATGGACTGATACAATTCACCAATGGGATAAAGGTACCTGTAACATTCTTCATAATGGACTTGTGATGAACTCAAACATTTGTTAATGTAAGAATTTAAATGACCTCAAAACTAATCCTCAGCCTATAACTGTTCCCAAATCCTTTGTTCATTGTGATGATTTCCAACATTGCTTCCAGTTTCACAGGTTTTAAAAATATACTTCCCAGTTTTGGAAGGAGGAAGTTTTCTTGTAGGAGAAGTGAAATAACCATAAAAGGCTTGTTATCAAGTCTTATGGGTTCACTGTTTTTAATTTAACTTGTTACATCACAGGAGTATGAATTAATTAAACTTCCTATTCATATATGTAGGATCTATTTTAGCTGATGAATCTCTGAGACAAAGGTTGGAGATGCGTCAGCATCTCCTCTGCCTCTCTGAGAGGAAAATAAATGCATTTAAAAAGAGCTGCATGGAAGGGAAGACATCAATGACTGTGCCCTTCATCCTCCTGGACAAAGATCTCCCTGAAAGGAGCCTGGGGGGACACTGAAGCTCCTTTGAATATTCTAATTCCCTCTCCAGCTCAGTGAATGTGTCTTACCCTCCATAGAGTCGCAATTAATGAGAAACCTGCAGCCCTGCTCAGCACTTCTGAGCGTCTTGCAGTGCTTTTAATTGACTTATCCAGCATCTGGTGGGACTTGATGGCCCTGGCTGGCTGTCCTTTGGTCTCTGCCCTCTGATTGCTTTTTTTTCCTGCTAACAGCTCACATTTGAGGTCTAACAGCTCGCATTTGAGGTTCAATCTCTTGCAGCTTCATTAGGAAGAAATTAACTTCTGCAGGAACTGAGCAGTGGAAAATGTATCTTTGGATCTTCTCCTGGTGCAGGAGGACATTCTGTCAGGGCTGGTGTTTCCAAGTGCTGGTCTGGTTAACTCCCTGCACAGTAGGTCAGGAGAGGAGCTGCTTCCTGCAGGAGATGTGTCACTGCAGTGACTGCGCACAGAGGAGCTTCTGGGTTGGCTCTTCATTTCATATTCTATTTTTATTCCAAAGGTTGTTATACCCCAAACAAATATTGCTGCCTGCTCTCCCAGAATCCCTCTGAAGCACAGTGGTCCAGGGAGCAGCTGGGCCACTCCAGGAATTCCTGCACGATGTTTTTAACTTAACTTTAAATTTTTCTTGGTTGGGAGGGACCCGAAAGCCCATCCAGTCCCACCCGCTGCCCTGGGCAGGGACACCTTCCCTTAGACCAGGTTACTCCAAGCCCTGTCCAACCTGGCCTTGGACACTTCCAGAGATGGGGCAGGCACGTCTTCTCTGGGCAACCTGTGCCAGGGCCTCACCACCCTCATGGCCAAGAATTCCTTCCCAATATCCCATCCAACCCTGCCCTCTGGCAGTGGGAAGCCATTCCCCCTTGTCCTGTTCCTCCAGTCCCTTGTCCAAAGCCCCTCTCCAGCTCTCCTGGAGCCCCTTTAGGCACTGAAGGTTTTATAAGGACCTTTGCCTGTGCTATGAGGTCTTCCTGGCTCTATATCAGCCCTTCTCACTGCTTCCCACCCTGGAGTCCCTTACTGGGCCAGGTCAAGGTGGATACTGGGATTCTTTGCCCTCGAGTAGGACACTGTTTGGCCATGCAGGGATGGACCTGGTTTGCCGTTCCCTCTCCCCCCACCAAGGGCTGTCACTTGCTCTCTTTGCTATTCTCAGCTCAGCAGATTTTAAATCACTTGTACAGAAATGATTTCACGTCTTAAGTCTTTGGAGAAGAGATGAAGTGACAAAAGGTCCCAGGCTGGGCCCTGGATTAAGCCCTGCTCTGCCTGTAGTAGTTCCCACTCACAATTAGGCTTCTTTCCTAAACTTCCCTGTTGTGATTTCCAAGCTCTTTAGTGTAATACACCCATTTCAAGCACCCTCAGCTCTCAGTCAGAGCTGGGCAGTGGTAAATCCAGTGCCTGCTGAATGTGTTGCTGTCCCAGTGATTCTGTTCCCCACAATCCCACTAATCCCATCAGAAGGAATGTGTCAGCCCAGTTTGACGCTGCAGTTTTTGAGACACACGTGTGCTGGCATTAATTTGATTAAGCTGCTGTAATTCTCTCTAAATAATGTTGTGTTTTGCTGATTCCATTGCCCTGTGCAGGATCAGTGTCAAGCTGACAGGCCTGGAACTATTCTGATTATCCCGTTTACTCCATTAATTTGGAGCAGCAGCTGCCTGGTCCCTTCCACTTCCCCTTACCAAGGATATGCAACACGTCACAAAAATGTTATTGTGGTTCTACCTGTGGCCAACTTATTGATGGCCTCAGAACACAAGGCAAAGGCTCAAGATAGATCCAGATAAAATCTTAAAGACTGTTTTTTTGGAAAAGAAGGCAGGATAGAAAGTAGAGATGTGCAGAGAAGATTGGCCTTGTGGTTCTTGCTGAAATAAACCCCCATAAATCCCTATAAGTTCTCATTAATCCAGTGCTAGAACCATCTACAGGGCATCAATATATTCAGTGTTTCAAGCAGTGATCAGTTAATTTCACTTCTTGATTTCTTCCTAAAATACTGACCGTGAACAGCCAAACGACCATTTGGCCCAAGCTCTTCTGAATCCTGTGCGGAAAGCAAGGTAATTCCTGCAGAATGGGGAAAGCTCTGCTTATCTGGAGTATAATCACAGCTAGAATGGCTTTTTTTTGTGCTGGAAACCACCCCAGGCTCACCTGTCTGTTCCCCTGCTGCACAGCCTGGACCTCACTTTTCCTGGGATGATTTAACACACCACAGATCTCTTTCAGGATTCACCCAGGAGTAGTGAAAGGGATAATATTTCATGGTAACATGTAAAAAAAAGTAATTTTTTTATTAAATTAAATTATTTACAAATTTCGACAGGCAGTGTTTGCTTATTTACAGAAATAATTCCTCAAAACTGAGCAGTAAAGGAAGGGGCAGCAGCTCCTGAGCTGCCATTTGAATCTAGAATTTTTTGGTTGGTAATTTAGTTGTCAGGGAAATATTACTCTAAAATACAACTTTTCTGTATATGAAGGACTATGAAATAAAGTGGCTTTTGGGGCCAATTGTCTACACTGGCCTTGCACTGTAGGGAATTCGTACTTCCTCAGCTGTTGGTGGCTCTTTCTTATCTCCTGAGCCACTGCCAGATCTGCAAAGTAAGGAAATCTATTTTAAGAAAGGAAGAGAAATCCCCGGTGCTGTTCAGACTATGGAAATATCTCCCAGTGAACGTGGACTGTGCTGAGGTGTTTCTGCTAAATTTATATTTAATAATGTAATGTGGGAATGAATTTTCTCACTCTGGAGTTCCTGGGAGGTCGCACCAGGCAGAGGGTGATTTGGAGCCGCAGAACTGTCCCTGTGCCAGCTGCCCCAGGCCACTGGCAGTCCCTCTGTGCCAACTCAGTGCTGGCAGGACACAGGCAGTGTGTTCTCCCGGGCTTGAGTGGGAACCTGAGTCGAGCTCTTTTGAGGAAATCCTGGTTCTTGGAGTGACTGAGAACAGCCAGCCCCCAGCTGGGCACCTGTCCCTTCCTCCAGCTCCATTTCATGCCCCGACCAGAACCAGAAACGTCCTTTACACACCCACTGAATGTTTCACCAGTGCTGTGAGGGGGAAATGACATTAGAAGAGAGTAAAGTAATTCTCCTCTTGGATCTGACCCAAAAATTGTAGTTAGTGCCTGTGATCTACATAAGGACTATGTCAGGAGGTTGGAGTGAAATCTCTTGTGACAGGTCCACGTGCACATCCACAGCCTTGGCCTGTTTCCAGTCACAGAGGGCTCTAAACCAGGCTTGAGCTGCTGCCTCTCCACTGCCTATAATGGAAGCAAAATGGACCATTAATATTTAACATGGAGCTCCCTCTTTTTTTCACTGACCATTGGAATTGAAAAGGAAAGTTTTGTTGGGTTCTTTTTGTTGGAGAATATTGGCCAATGCGTTTGGAACAAGCAGGTTCTCGGGTTTGTGATCTGTTGCTGGGATGGGAGGAAAAGGAGAAGCCGAAGATGAGCATGTAGAGAAGGAACTGCCATTATTCCGTGTCGGAGGAGCCGCTGAATGGAGCTGCTGAGTAGACGTGGGGATGCAGACACACAGAGCCTTAGGCGGGGACTAATGTTCAGTTGGTGTTTCGCATCAGTGACTAAAAGTGGGCTGTGCAGGGTTGATACAATAGTCGATAATTTCCCTTAGAAACTGGGAGCCTCGCAGGGTTATGCTTGGAATCTGTGCTGGATGTTGTGGGAGTTGGACAGCCAGGGACATGGTGGGATTTTGGAGTGTCCTGTCCAGGGTGGGAGTTGGAGTCGATGATCCTGTGGGTCCTTCCAACTCAGGACATTCTGTGGTTCTGTGATTGTCTGACCCCAGGGAATGGCCTCAAGTTGTGTCAGATTTAAGTTGAATATCAGGAAAAAGGTTCTTCCCCCAGAGGGTGGTTGGGCACTGAACAGGCTCCCCAGGGCAGTGGTCACAGCACCAAGGCTGCCAGAGCTCAAGGAGTGTTTGGATGATCCTCTGGGGCACCTGGTGTGACTCTTGGGGATGGGCCTGTGCAGGGCTTAGAGTTGGACTCGATGATGCTTGTGGGTCCCTTCCAGCTCAGCACATTCTGATTTGTTCTGTTGGTTGACTTGACCCCACTGGACACCCCACTCCTAAAGAAGCTCCCTGGGATCAGCCAGCCTGGAGCAGAGACAGTAAGACCTGACAGAGAGCTGAGACTGTGCTGCCACATCTCTAAGATCAAATCCCTCCTGGTGCCTGTTGGTCCTGACATCCATTTTTAATAGAATTTCAATGGATGACAAGCAAATTTTATCTTGAATTGGCCTCGTTTTTATCCCATTAAAATATCCTTGACTGCCATAACAACCAGAAGGTTGTCAGTTTACCTTACCAGAATGTTCCCAACATTTCTGTGGGCAAATAAGATCCTCAGTAGGGTGGAAGTAGGCAGGAAAAAACGCAGTTGTTTTTGGGACAACTTTTCTGTCCCTGCGTGATATGAGAGCCATTACCTTCAGGTATCACCAGGGGCTAAAAGCACCAAATAAACCCAGAGGTTTGACAGCTAAAAGGTTCTTTCTGCTCTTTAAAAAGGGCTCATATAATTCCCAACACTATTAGTATGGAGTTATGTATGGAGGATGCACAGGAAAGAAGTTGCAGAACTTCAAAATAACATCTTTAATATGAAAATGAATATAAAGTTATCCATGTCTTTTAATTCTTAGGAGACTTAGTTATAAAAGTATTTTTTGTTCTTTCCAATGTTTCTCTGGTTACAATGTGAATTTCTTTAAATATTTATATCTAAAAAAGTAAATATAATTATGTAATATACAAGTATATAAATATAAACAGTCATTTATAAGTACCTCATATACAAGCATATAAATACAGATACAGAAATTCATAAATATGAATGTAGACATATCAATGTAGAAACATGCAAAAATAGATAAATATGTAAACATGCAAACATGTACTAATATATCAAATCCAGAGTAATTTACATATGTAAACATGCAAACATACATAAATATATAAAATATAAGCTGAGATATGTAAATATGTAAACAAGCAGCTATATAAGAGGGCTACTGTTTTGTCATTGTGCCACGGATGGAAAGGACCAGAAGATAATTCTGTAAATTAAAAATACATTAAAAAAAAAAAAGAAATAAGAAGTCAGGCTGGCTGTATGATTAGGAGGCTTATTGTGCTACAAAGTGATGTACTGCTGAGAAAAATGAAAGTATGGACAGATCATTGTAGCAATTTTGTAGCAGAAGGTTAATCAGACTACAGGACTACAAAGTAACTCTCTTTTCCTTATCTGGGATATGTGACATGATCATTCCACCTCTGAGGGATTCAGGGTGACCTCCCTGGCATTTGGAAAGTGGGACTGGGAGGCAGGTGGGATGCTCTGTTGCAGAAGGTCGTCCGCTGCTGGTCCCAGGTGCTGGAGAGGCTCTTCTGGTCCCACCAAGTTTGTGAGGGAAGTGTGTGGTCAGATCCTGTGGAATGTCAGCCAGTCTGGTACCAGAGAGCCCATAAAGACGAGGCTGCTGCTGTTGACACTCAGGGGGTTTGCAATGACGGGACAGGGCATTGGTGACCAAGAAAATAAGGGAATCAAAATCAAATGGGCAAACCCAGAAGAATAAATCTGTCCATGGTTTGCTTCCAGCAGATGCTCCCTGGGATTACTGAATGTGTGAATGACTCCTGGAGTGTGTCTGTGTTTCTTCTAAATTTATGCTGTATTTTGAGGAGAGAAGGAGCATCAGAAGGACAGTGGAGCTGTAGAGCTGAAGGCTGAGTGAAGTCCCTGAATGTGGCATTGGATTGTTCCTCCCTCTGTTGGGAACCGTGGTCTGGTCCCAGACAGGGCTGAAGGACAGCCCTGGAATAAAAGCGCAAACAGATTCCAGAGCTTTTCGTTGGGGAGTCACAAGAAATAGCTTCCCCAGGGACTGAATGGTTTTATTCTTTGCTTTTTTCCTGGTCATTAGCAGTGATATTTAGGGTTAAAATGGGGCTCCAGTGATTTCATGCACCCAAAGCATGGTCAGTTTATAATTCACATTCCGGCTAATTCCCCTCATTTTTGGAGTGCACAAGGAAGGCAAATTTTATTAAATATAGTTTTCTTAGGCTTTTCCTCTCTATGCTTTTTAAACAACTGTAATTTTAGCTCCATATACAAAGTGTCACCAGGCTTCATTAGCCCACGGGAGGGTTTGGTGGCAGAAACAAGGGAGCACTGTCAGACTTGGAGTGATGATTCCATGATGTATCTCCTGTGTCAGTGGGAACATCTGTACAGTGGGGAAAAAATGCCTGTGCTTTGGAAATGGGAATAATGAAGTGGAATTACTGAGATGGAACAGTGATTCCAGGGGAAGCGACATCCATCTCTGCAGTGACAAATGTCTCCCTTAACCGTAGATTGGACACACTCACTGGACAGCTGCACCGGGATGATGAACAAAAGGACCTGGTCAGAGTAGAACAGTTTTTCTTGCTTTCTAGGAAGAAAGAAGAAAAAAAAATTAAAAAGAGAGCAGAAAAAAAAGAGAAAAGGACTGTCTAGTAATGACTCGAGGTCTGTATTTTCCCCTTTCCTTCAGTGAGATTTGGTTTTCTACAGACAGTTGTACTTTGCAGGTTTTTAATTGGGTTACTTAACACAGAATAAGCCCCTGAGAGTATCTTGAGGTGAAGACAGAGAGAAATGTAACTGGTGGTGATACACCAATAGAAGATATTCTGTGAAATAGCTGGAATACAGATCCTACAATGATTGGGATTCTTCCCCAAAGCAGTGAGCATGGGCAGTCAAGTTCAGCCTTGGATTTCTAAGCTGAGCATGAAAGGTAAAAATTGTTACTGCAGCAGAATTCCCTGAGAATTCCTTTGAGCCTCCTTCCTACTAATCCAGTCCTTACAGTGGTAGGCAGAATTCCTGCCCTGGAAGTGTCCAAGAGAAGGTTGGACAGGGCTTGGAGCAATCTGGGATAGTGGAAGGTGTCCTGCCCTTGGCATGGATGGGGTTTAAGGTCCCTCCCAACCCAAACGGTTCCATGATTCCATTATATCACTTCACGTTGCAGCAGCATCCTCTGACAGTAAATTCTGTGGAACGAACTAACACAAAAAAAGCCTTTTTAAAATTCCTTTTAGGAGCGACACCTCAACTTCATTAGAATTTTATAGAGAACAACTGCATTTGCACTTGCTGCAATGGGACATTAAAGCTGGTTTAATTCTGATTTGCACAGTGCACAGAAAGGTGCCTCTCCCAGTAGCAGAGACCCTGGTTTTCCCCACGGTTAAGCCTGTGCAGGCTGTGGAATTCTACTGCACTCTGACTGTGCTGGGTTTGCTGGCAAATCCAGAGACCCGATGCACCTCACTGAGTATCCAGAGGGAATCCCTGATGTTATTTAAGTGTGTATATGCACTTTTCCCAGTTTTTAGCAGCTTGGCAGCTACTGAATAGACACCGAGGGACATATTTTCAACCTGGTCTTTAACCTCTATCTATAAAACCCACAGTTACTTCTCCTGAAAGACATTTTTACATGCAAGTTGGGTAATTAGGAATTTAATCACCCTTTCTCCAGTGAAAAGAATGTTTTCTGCACAGAAAAATAGCAAGTTGAAAGGGTTCATCCTAGAGAACAATTTGCAAGACTTCATTCTAGAGAGCAATTTGCAAGATTGATAGAGAGTCTGAAATGACTTGTTTGCCTTAAAAATAACTGGATGGAAAATCCATTGGAAGGAATTTTTGCCAGGTGTTCAGGAGAAAGGAGCCAAGCCAGGGCAAGGTGGTAAACTGCAGAAATGCCCTTGTTTTACCCCCCATCACACATATCTGTCTCACATTTCATAGACCTGTCCCAGCTAACCCAGAGCTGTGCAAAAAGCTTTCAGAACCAGAATTGAATTATTGCCGTTGCTGGAACTCTCGCTGATATAAAGTCCCTATTTTCTGATCTTTTAAATGAGAGACACTCAGAGATTTGTGGTGAAAGATACTGATTCCAGCACTTATTTCTTGGTAGAGAAGATCCAGAATCCTTGATTCCAGGACAATTGGCTTGTATGTTTTCTGGGAACTTGGGAGAACCTGAGTTTCCCATGGCAATATTAATGAGCTGGATATGCAGATGAGTTGTTTTAGAGAGGGTTAACTCCTTGTTTTAGTGCTTCAGAGCAACTGTGGGACTTTCAAATATGTTGGAAGTTTGCCTAAAAAGTGGCAGCGTTGTTTTATAGGATTGTGCATAAAATTCATACTGACCTGATATTTGGCCAAGATCATTCTAAATAAAAGCAACTTCACCTTAGTTATTTCAGAAATATGGCCAATGCATAAATCCAGAGGCACTAACTTTGGAGTGGGAGGTTCCCACATTGAACTGTCCCTCACATTCCCTTCCCACAGAGATTCTGTGGCAAGATAAAACAGTGAGAAAAGCTTAATTTCATTCTTAAATATATTTCAACCCTGGCATATAATCTGTGTATTTATATTGTCTGGATAATCTATTTATTTATAGTCTGGTTTTTGTGCTGTTGGCAGTTTCCTGCCCTTAAATGTATCACTGCATTCACCCAACTGGTGGTTTTATGTTGAATTGCCCTTAAAGTCAGTGACTGGTGTTTAGGGAAATCTTTATTCCTTTCTGTACCACCATAAAAGTGTTGGGAGCGAACTGGGAAAAAAAAAAATAGAATGCGGACTGTGAAGGGTGAATTGTGGAGGGTTTTCCTACTGAAGAGATTTGGGGTGGTTCAGCCTGGAGAAGAGAAGCTTAGGGGTGATGTAGTCATGGTCTTCCAGGACCTCAAGGAACAGGAAAGATGGAGAGAGACTATTTACAGGGATCTGGAGGGACAGGACAAGGGGGAATGGCTTCCCACTACCAGAGGGCAGGGTTAGATGGGATATCAGGAAGGAATTCTTCCCTGTGAGGGAGATGAGGCCCTGGCACAGGTTGCCCAGAGCAGCTGTGGCTGCCCCATCCCTGGAAGTGTCCAAGGCCAGGTTGGATGGGGCTTGGAGCAACGTGGGCTAGTGGAAGGTGTCCCTGCCCATGGCAGGGGGGGGAACTGGATGATCCTAAAGGGCCCTTTCAACACAAACCAGTCTGGGATTGTCTGAAACACTTCTGTTGCATGATAAAATCTACTGAAAACGTGACATAGGTCAGGTGTGTAACAGCTGGAAAGCAACTCTTAACTGCTTCAATGAGACACGGAGAGAACTCCACAGAAGGTCCCATCCCAGATTCCTTCTCATGGAACTTAAACCCCTCCTGGGAGTGCATGAGAGTGGCTGGAATTGCTACCTTCCAGCCCTTTTTAGGGATGTACAAGCCTTGCTTACATTTGCTGGAAATGAACCCACTCTGTGATTCATATGGAATATGAATAATCTATATTTAGGTTACTTACCATGATTCTCATTTCCCAGTGTGAACCTGGTAGGGCCATAAAGGAGTTTTAGGAAGATGATCTCAGGAACATCCAGATTGTGGTAAAAATACCTGAGGTTTCTGAAATGCACTTCCAGACGTGGAACTGGTGCTTGTGTGAGTTTTCAAATAGGTTCTGGCTTGCAAACTTTTTTGAACTTTTAAGTACCTTGAATTAATATATTGGTCAAAAGAACCTGGAACCCAAAGCAAACAGGCTTTGGAGATATCCTAAATATCCCCACTGCAGAATAAGCCTCAGTTGGCCAGAAGGAAATGTAACAAAAAGCAAATATCCGAAGGAAATCAGCCTTTGCTATTACTAAGAATTGTGGAATTAATTATTTTTCCAGGTTTGAACCCTGTGAGGAATGGGGCTCATTGACAGGAAACTCAATTTCACTCAATCATGTTAAACTTTGTCTTTTCTTTCATTACATCTTCCATTTGGAATTTTAGGTAATAATCACCACTAACTCTTCTTTTTTAATTATTATTATTTAATGTGGCAAAACAAGCTGTTCATGTGAAACAGTGGAATTGGTTCTGCTGCACTGGGGTGCTGACTGTTTGCAGATAAATTCCATTTCTGTGTCTGACATAATGAGTCTCCAAACTCATCGTGTGGAAATGGCAATGAAACTTCTGGTAATGGAGGAAATTTGGGAATCACTTTCTGATTTTCAGGGATAAACTAAGTACAGTCCCCCAGGCTGGAATCCTCTCTCAGATACTCTTTATAGATGCATCTGGTTTTCATCTTCGAGATTAAATGATATACTAAACAAATATCACCTCTTGGTGTTGGGTTCACTCTGTATTTGTTGTTTCCAGTGTCATCTGAGATTGCAGTGCCTTGTTATGGTTTGAATCATGGAATTGTTTAGGTTGGAAAAGCCCTCCCAAGATCATCAAGTCCAGCCATTCCCTCAGCACTGCCAAGGCCACCACTGACACATGTCCCCACGTGCCCTAAATTCTTCACATTTCCTCCCAAATTTTGAGTGTTCCTGTTGGCACTGAAGTGTGACATATTCAGTTTGAGAATGGCTTTCCAGCAGTTGGTGTTTGGTTTACTGGGAAATCCACTCTGTTACATTATACAGAGTTTTCTGTCTCCTTTTGGAAAGTCACGATACCTAAAATAGAACATTCATCCCGTTCCAATAATGGGATTGGCTCTCTTGGATACAAAGTTTCTTGCCTAAAATAGCAGTGAAATAATGAAATATGGGTTTATACTTTGTAAATATTCAACCTAGCAATTGCTGGAGTGCTTTGATAAATGTGACCCCTTGGTTCTACAGGGAAGTTGTCAGAAAGCTGGTTTTCTAGGATGGGGGGCAGCATGGGGAAAAAGAGAACTGAGAACTGAGAGAAAAAACCTTCAGGAAGAAGAAATGGGAATATTCCAAACTGGATATGTGGCAGTCAGATCCTCACCTGGTGTAACACAGTGTGTGAGGGGTGAGCTGCAGTAGAGCAGAAATGCAAATCCAGACTCTTCTCCAGTTTGAAATGTTTTTACAGTTTTATTGATAATTGGAAATAATGACTCTACTTCACAGTGTAGGTGTGAGTTCCTGGCAGGGCTGTTCTACAGGAATTTAGGCAGGAATATCCTTTTCCTTGAAACTGCTTGTCCATTCCATACAGGTTCATTCCAAAAGGTGGTTTTAGCTGGAGGTTTTACAGTTGGGCTGTTCAATGGTGAGATCCATTTGTGGAACCATCCCAGATCCACAGCACTGGGGGCTGTCCTTGGATTCCTCCCTGCACTCCAGCTCTGGGGGAGAAATGATTTGTAAGGTGTGAGTAAGACTATGAAGAAGTGAGAGAAAAAGAGTTTCACTATTATTAGTCCTGCA
This sequence comes from Oxyruncus cristatus, assembly GCA_013399855.1. Lineage (NCBI taxonomy): Eukaryota > Metazoa > Chordata > Aves > Passeriformes > Cotingidae > Oxyruncus > Oxyruncus cristatus. The sequence continues at coordinate 926,389 of VXAY01006780.1, read as the reverse complement.
GTTATGTAAGAAGTGCTTGGTTACGAAAGAACGAGACCCTGCCACGCTTCTGAATCTGCAGCAATTCCTGATGCTCTCGAGTGAACCCCATCTGTACTTCTCACTTCATCCACAGGAGATGGGTTTGCAGGAAAAAAACATTTTGTAAGTGTTTTGGAAATCAGCAGGAAGGGGCACCCAGAGCCAGCCCTGCCACAGCCTGCAAGGGAAGGGCTAGGCACTGTGGGGAAATGATTCCGGTCCTGCTTGGTCTGGCTTGTCTGAAAGGCTCTAAGTCAAGCTTAGACCTTAAAAAGCAAACAGTTTATTCTGGAGAAGAAATGTTTTCAAGTGGCTGAAAACTTCAGCCCTTTTTTCTAACAAAATTAATTTTCCCTGTTAGTAACTAATGGTGCCGTGCCATGTTTTCAGGCTGTACCTCCCTCCAGGTGTTTTATGTTCTGGGGAACAGACTTGTTTATGATGCCACTGGAATTATTTTCTCCAAATATGCATTTGTCATATCCAGAGGGTGGATTTTACCTAAATAATGGTGGCCTTAATGAGTTTTCAGGTGGAAATAAGTGAAGCCCTCGTGGGTTGGTGAGGTACAGGCTGAACTGGGTAAGGGGGATAGAAACTCTGTCTTTGGGAGGTAATATCAATGTCTTAGACCATGTTCAGACATTTTTAGAGCTAAAAATAGCTAGAAATCAGGCTTTTATATTTAAATGCAGCTGCTACTTGGAGAAAGAGGCTACTTGGAGAAAGAGGATATAATTTATCCCACTATCCCACTTTTAGCAGATAAGTTCATTGGACTGGTTTCTTGTTTTATCCCTTCCTAAAACCTTAAGGAAAAGCTAAATTCCAAAGAGATCTGCTTTTCTGTCACACTGAACTGGTGGTTACTTGTCTGGGGCTGAATTTCTAATTCTACATCTGTTCCTCCCTGCTTTATAGACAGAGCAGCATCAATATCCATAAATAAGCTCAATAATTTCCAGGACATCCACACACTTGGAGTTGTTTATAAATTGTCTGGATGAAGTAATTGATTGATTTATTTTCTTCCAGGCTGATGGATAATTTGTTTTGCTCTTGATTTGTGTGGTTTTTTAAAAATTTCAAGTTTTAATACATCTCAGAGCATCTCTCAAGGACCAATGAAAAAATCACTTCTTGTTCTCACGTGTTGTTGGAGGAGTTTTGAACATTGTGGTGCAGAATGGGGAGGTTTGGCAGTGAATTATTCTGAGGTTAAATTGTTTCTCTTTCCACATTTCTGAGGAAGAATTCTTAATTGTGTGATGCACAGATCTTTGTGTACTTGGTGGACTTTATTACTCTTTCACCCTGAGTTTCAGAGCGCTCCTGACTCAGAGAGGCCACACCGAAGTGATAATTAAAGACTGGGTCACACCATGGTCATAAAAATGGGTAAAATTGAGGTTGTAAGGTTCGCTTATTTTAGGCAGTTCTTAACTTTGAAGTGCTTGATTTTCCAGCTCCTTTTGTGGCAGTTTTTGGGGGGATGTTGCAGGAGCACAATATGTGCTATACTCAGTGGGAACAGAGCGAAGGGTGGGAGCAGCCCAGACTGCCAAGGCTGGTTTTCAAATGCTTTCAAATATTATTGTTCCTGGCCCTAGAAATGTTATTTAAAAGTCTTTATGAAAGCAGTTTTCCCCTGAGGGTGCCGTCCAAAGCAATGGTGTTCTGGAGTACAATGTAGACAGCCTTAATACAAGGCTTTTAGATAACGTTGCTTTCCTTGCTATCTTTATTCTAAAAAGACTGAATAAACCCATTTCTGACGTGCTTTTTCCCCCCTCTCTGAGAGGTTTCCTTGTCCTGGGTACATCTGACTGGGGCTCTGGGTGGCTGGTACTGACTTGTGTCTCATGCAGCTGCCAAGTGATGAGATTCAATCATGCAAGACAATAAATGAACAGGACTCATTGTTTAGTGTAAAGCTTACTTTGGGGAGATTTCTATCTTTTTCTTTCAGTTCCATCTTTTTCAGAGCCACAGTTGTCCTCACTGTGTTTGTGGCAGCACAAGACACCTTATTCTTCCCATATCCCTCTTTTTCCCCCAGAAGATTATGGGTATTCCTCAGGAGTACAGCTAAATATTCTGTATTTAATGAAATATTTAATAATAAATATAATACTGACTAGAAATGCAATATTTAATAATAAAATATTTAGTAAAATAGCTAAATACTTTGCATTTCTCTGGGGAAGGTGCATTCAAACCACAGCCTTCCATCCAGTTGGAGGAGAGATTTGGTTGCCTGGAAACTACATCTGGGCAAATGGGAATTTCAGATCCGAAGGAAATTCTGGGGTTTCTTTCTTTTTTTCCTTCTTTTGGATTGGAACAAAACTGCAGAATTTCTTACAAACTGACTCAGAAAGTGCTCAGTTGAAACATTTCACTGCCATATAATGCAGGTGCTTAATTCAGAGTCTGGTGGAGGATATAGAACATTTGCATGAAGAGGTTTTTTGGTATTTTGTTCTTGAAAGGTTAAAATGCCTTTTCTTGAGTTTACTGGAAGCTTTTACACCTCCAACTTGGGAAACAGAGCTCTTCTAGGAAAATATTTGGATGGCAAGTTGCATTTTTTGACAAAATATGTTCTCAATGGATAAAATGTTTAGCTGAGATTTTTTAGGGGATTCTACTTTTTTCTCTAAGCTCAGGTTTTGGCTTTCTGTTCACGCTTAAGCCAGTCCAGTGACTGTTTTTAATCCTTTCCTGTTATTTTTTTCAGCTGGTGAGCATTGCCTCTTTCTTCTCTTGCTTTTAGTGTCTAAAATTTGAGATCTGCTCTGTCCTGACAGCTGCCATGTAGAGAACAGGAGAACAAGTATTTAAGCTGCAGTGGCTTGGGGGGATTCTCTCCCTCTCCCTTCCTTGGAGTGCTCCAGGGTATGTGGGACACTTGGAGGTGCTGGGCTGTGGCAGGGAGCTTCCAGGGCTGTCACCGGCCAGGGGCACCAATAATGTGCTGTGGCAGGAAGCAGATTTCCCACTTGGCTCAGGAAATCTTGCAGTGGTGTTTTGAATGTGCTTCCCCTGCTCTCAGGGCTGCTGCAGAGGGAATGTTCTCCATCAGGGCTGGGGCTGGTACAGCCATGGATGGGTGTATTTGGTAGGAGTTACAGAATCACAGTCACAGGATATGCTGAGTTAGAAGGGACCCACAAGGATCATCCAGTCCAACCCTCAGCCCTACACAGGACCATCCCCAAAAGTCACACCAGGTGCCCCAGAGGATCATCCAGACACTCCTGGGGCTCTGTGAGCCTTGGTGCTGTGACCACTGCCCTGGGGAGCCTGTTCAGTGCCCAACCACCCTCTGGGGGAAGAACCTTTTCCTAAACCTGCCCTGACACAACTTCAGGCCATTCCCTGGAGTCCTGTCCCTGGTCCCCACAGAGCAGAGATCAGTGCCTGCCCCTCCTCTTCCCCTCCCCAGGAAGTTGTAACTGCAATGAGGTCTCCCCTCAGTCTCCTCTTCTCCAGCTGAACACACCAAGTGCCCTCAGCCGCTCCTCACACGGCTTCCCCTCAAGGCCCTTCCCCATCTTCTCTGCCCTCCTTTGGACACTTTCCAATGGCTTCATACCTTTCTTATATTGTGGTGCCTTAAACTGCCCCAGTATTCCAGGTGAGGCTGTGCCAGGTCAGAGCAGAGTGGGACAATCCCCCCTCCAGCCCCTCTCCCCAATGCTGGGCCTGATGCCCCCAGGACACGGTTGGCCCTCCTGGCTGTCAGGGCACTGCTGACTCATGGCCAACTGACCATTGACCAGGACCCCCAGGGTCCTTTCCTGGCACTGCTTTCCAGCATCTAATTCCCAGTCTGTCCGTACATCTGGGGTTTCCCCATCCCAGGTGCAGAATCTGGCACTTTCCCATGTTGAACTTTGGTTGGTGATTGCCCAGTGCTCTGATCTGTCAAGGTCAAACCCCAGAAGTTGGGCTCTGTTTGCCTCATGGACCTGAGGCAAAGGATTTTCTGTAGTGTCTTGAGCTTCATGATGTGTTTTTTCATACCTGCTCACAAGCTGAGTGAAGGGGATGGAGATTGATGCTTGGCACTGCTTTGACATTGTGCTATGCTATTATTAAATTGTGATGGAGAGTATAAAGAGAGTTTCTAAATATAAATTACTGGAGAACTTCTCCTAAGATGCAGAATGACTCCTTCCCCCTCTCTCTCTGGCATTTTGTTTTACCCTAATTAGTTATATTGACAAATTTATGTATAGCAGGTTTTTTCTTTCTATATTTCTGTTGCTCCACTAAAAGGAAATCAATGAAATTTATCTTACAGTCTCAAATGGACAAGGGGGAATGGCTTCTAAATGAGACAGGGCAGGGTTAGATGGGATACTGGGGACAACTTGTTCCCTGTGAGGGTGGTGAGGCCCTGGCACAGGTTGCCCAGAGCAGCTGTGGCTGCCCCATCCCTGGGAGTGTCCAAGGCCAGGTTGGACAGGGCTTGGAGCAACCTGGGCTAGTGGAAGGTGTCCCTGCCCATGGCAGGGGGGGGAATTAGATTAGATCTTTAAGGTCTCTCTGATCTCAAACCAAGGTAGGATTCTGCAATATGATTGTATAAAATACTTGTTATAATATCTTCTCCCTGTTGTGTTTGTAGTGTCAAGACAGCAGAACTGGCCTACTGGAAAGATAAACTTTGTTTTTTTTCATTTTTAAGTTATTTTCCTTGGCTTCTTGCATTTTCAAGTGCACTGATTAGGCTGGTCCTTTGCTGAGGGTAGAAAGTGCAATGGAAAGCTCCCCAGCTCTGAGCACAAGCATTGCTGCAGTGACTTCATTCAAAGCAGGCTTTTCAAAGCAGGTGCTGACCTACTTGCTTTAAATTGGGTCCTTTTTAACTGTAGTTAATTAAAATTTATTCCTTTTTTCCAAGTAACCCACTACATGAAAGACCTTTGTGAATCAGAAGGGTCACTACCTGCAAATCTGAGCTACAGGAATAACGACCAAGTCGATGCTCCACTTTTTCCTCAATAAATTTTTATATTCTTGTATTCAGAGCTGTTTAGTCGATGTACTTGTGATCCTGAAAGTGTGCTCAGCAGCACTCACTGGTTTTCATTCTGAACAAAAAGGAGGAAACCTTTGAGAATGATTTGAATGAATTAACTGCCAGTGCAGCCCTTAGTACTGAACAGAACACCTGGAAAGTGCTAAATTCCAAGTATTTTTAAGACTTCACTGTTCATTTTAAAACAAATGTTGGTCTCAGTTATGTCACATGAGATGTGCTGGAATAAATTCTTAAAGATTTACACAAGTGCAGCTGAGAGAAGGGCCCAGCCACACAATAATTCCCATTTAATAGCTCAGCGATCCCGAGGCACCCTCAGGTGGTGAGAGGGAAATCCCAAGGTCTCCGAGGTCATCCGTGTCCTGGATCAGCTTAGAAATGCTAATGAAAACTTGCTGTTCACTGAATTATTTCCATCTGAAAATGGAAGGGTTTGTCTTGTTTAATAGGCTTTAAATCTCCTTGAAAAGGTTGTATTGCAGTTAATTAAAATGCAGGCAAACAATGAGCAGCATCTGCATCTGTCGCTGGGCTGTTATTGTTGTCGCATTTGGAAGGGAAGCAGATGAGTTTGTTTGCAAAGCAGGCATTCAGAAGCCAATTAGGAAGGTACAAAATGAGCACTCAGCAGCAGGTAGCAGTGCTGGAACAACCTTTCAAGAGCCTCAGGTGCTTGGAAGAAACTTTGTTCTTTAAAAATATAATCTATCTGCTGGTGGGGTTGTAACAGTAGAAAGTGAATGTTTTCTTTGAGCTTTTTTGAGCTTTGTTTTAAAAGATTTTCTTTTGCCTAATCACAGAATCATGGAATAGTTTGGGTTGGAAGGGACCTTAAAGATTATGCAGTTACACCGCCTGCCATGGGCAGGGACACCTTCCACTGTCCCAGGTTGCTCCAAGCCCTGTCCAAGTTGGCCTTGGACACCTCCAGGGGTGGGGCAGCCACAACTTCTCTGGGCAACCTGTGCCAGGGCCTCACCACCCTCACAGGGAAGAATTTCTTCCCAATATCCCATCTAATCCTGCCCTCTGGCAGTGGGAAGCCTTTCTCCCTTGTCCTGTCGCTCCAGGCACTTGTAAATAGTCTCTCTTCCTGTTTCTTGGTGGCTCCTTCAGGTACTGGAAGGCCCCAGTTAGGTCACCCTGAAGCTTCTCTTCTCCAGGCTGAACAATCCCAATTCCCTCAGCCTTTCCTCACAGCAGAGGGGCTCCAACCCTCTGATCACCTTGGTGGCCCCATGTACAAGATTTCTGAAACAGCCCATATGATTTTGGTGAATGTCTGTGGCGCAGGTCCATGAATTGCTGGGCAAAGGGAGCGATGTGAGAAAATTCACTTGGATTTTGGTGCAAACACTTGATAAAGGGAAAGAACAACCAGCAGATGTCAAAATGTGCCATGGGGAGTACAGAGGGAGGAGCACTTGGAACACCCTGAACTGTCTGTGCTTTGCCACATGGGCAATGGATGGATGGAAATACCAGAGCAAAATGTGGGTTGGGAATCACCAGTTTACGTCATTTTGTTCATTGGGAGGATAAAATTTTCTTGTGCTAACTGTTCTTCAAGATTCAAAACCTGTTTCCTGCTGATCATTTACTATTTTTTACTGTTTGGGTTTTTAGCATAGACTTCTAACCATTTATATATTAAAGAACAGAGTAGATTCTCTCAAGGTGGAAACTGTTACCTCACCTTCAGTTAAGAAATTTTTGCTGTTACGGAAAAGAGGAAACTCATGTTATGCCCAAAAACTTGAGCTAAGGTTGTGTAATCCTTGCAGAATGAGACATTTGCTGGAATATTTGAGAGTAAGACAGTTCTTAGACTGCTATGGCTGGATTTTTTTTTCTTGGATCATGCTGAGGAAGCAGATTTTTACACCAAGCAGGATGGAATATAAAAACCTCCTTCTCAGAGAGAATATCTGTTGCATTAATGCAGTTTTCACTGTGTCCTGCTTCCAGGACAGTGAGGGGATTTCTAATCTGTTCCACCTTGGGGTCACCATGACCCTCATCCTTGGGCAGTGCAGTGATGAACCAGGTTGTGAGTTGTCTGTGGTGAAGCCGAGGGGATGTAAAACTCTTCCAGCTCTTGTGCTTCCTCTATGTCGTTTTTTCACAGGGAAAAAGTGAATAACGCAAAAAATTCAAAGCTGTTCAAATCAACGTTACCCTTTGTTCCAAACCACAGAGCCTGGTACAATAAACTACCTGCATGTGCTTTATCCAGTGATATCATTAAATATGGGTGTCTGTCACATGGATCTTGTCAGAGTTTGGGTATAAACTTATTCTCTGATTTATATAGTCCATTAGAAGTATATATTGTAATTGAAAGCAAAATCATATTGCAACAGTGCATCCAATACTGAACTATATATATATATATATATATATATATATATATATCTGTGACTACTTTTAACAGTACAGAATAAATTTAATTTGGTGGCTTGAGATCGTAATTTGGAGAACAGAGAGGGCCTCACCACCCTCACAGGCAGGAATTCCTTCCCAATATCCCATCTAACCCTGCCCTCTTCCAGGAGCACCTCACCTTCTGCTCTCTTGTGCTTAATTTCATGACACCACCTTGCAAAGTAGATGCTGCTTTGGCTTCCAACTCCTTTATTCCCAATACTGTAGAGATGCAAAATATATCTTCCTAGAATAAGAAAGTTTTGACAGCACAGAAATTGATGTGCAGATGCTCAAGATTACGAAAGCTGTCAGTCAGGGCTGCTTAGAAATGCTCATCCCTGTTTCTGGGAAGTGTTATGTGATTTCAGATCTGTGTCTTTACATCAAGAGCCCCAAAATCCATTAAAAAGAACATTTCCACTGCAGGAAAGCGACCTAATCAAACCCACCTTTACTGTCTCACAGTCCGTAGGATTTGGGTCCCTTCCTGACCAGAGTCTCTCTGTTTTAGAGAGCATAGAATTGCCTCAGACTTCTGAGGAAAATCCTGAAGTTCTCAAAATTCAAGGTTCACAGCTAATTCTGAAAGGAAGATTTATTATTAGGAGATACAATAATTTAATTTATTTTTCTGTAAATACATTAATTTTTGTCTCAATTAGTTCATTACTTGTTACTAGAAGTTCATAATAACATCTGATGTCAGCTGAGATTATCTGACATGGCATATGGATGTCATTGATAGGAAAGTCAAAATATTATCTTTATTTCATTCCATTTCGTTTTGAAACAGCACAAATTGCTACATTTTGCCTTATTTTCCCCATCAACATTTCTGCTGTTTTGTTATAATGAAACATCTTGACAGTTTGAATCAGAAAATACGAGACACCTTGGGAGTCAATGGGAGGAAGAACTGTTTTCATTAGGCCAGAAATGTTATCGCAGTCTCACACATGGGTGTTAAAAACATCTGCTCCTCTAATTAGTTCACTGAGTATTTCATTTTTCTACATGACTTGGGCCAATCAGACACATCGTGCTGGGCTCTCTTACAACTGAAACACTGGCAATCACAGAAAATGCATTTTAGACAAAGCCTGGATTTTGACTCTGCTCTGGAAACTCTGCTTTGAAACAGGAATTCTGAGTTTCAGTGGCTTCAAACAATGTGTTCAAACAAGGAGGTTTGAAAGGGGATAAGTCTAATGTTCTGTGTGATGCCTTGCATGGAACTTAAAGGCATCTGAAGTATAATTAATGCTTAATCTGGGTTGATTTTTGTGCACAGTGTTATGTTTGTGACATTTTCTTTAATTTATAATTATATAATTTTATATTACATATGTGTATATAATATTTTAATCAGTGGATATATAACCATATATGATAAGTATATAAAGTTAATATATAAATAAATACATAAACAATTTGATATTAAAGTATATTATAGAAATATATAATATATAACATATAATTTTCTATATTCTAAATATATATTTCATATTTTATACAGAATAATGCATATCCTACACAATATATTATATATTAAAATATATATATATACACATAGATTGTCGGAATATTAGTTCAGAGTAGATGATGGGAAGTTTTACTTCCTTGATAATAAATGACCAATTGGCTGTAACCTGAAACTGATAGTTGGCTTTGTCTTAGATCCTTCTTTCCTTTCAGTCATGACAAAAAGTTTTGTGTAACTTTTCACTTCTGCTTCTGGAAAGATGAGAGAGCGGCTGTGTCTCTTGATGTTGGACATTCCCATATAACATGTTTTAAAGAGAAAAAAAATGCTAGGATTGTGGAATTCCCAACCAGTTGGGGTTGGCAGGACCTCTTGAGATCATGGAGTCCAACTCCTGCTGAAGCAGAGTCACCTGGTTGTCCAGTTGGGTCGGAGTTTCTCCAGGGATGGAGTCTTCTGATTCTCCTGGTTGTGGAGACAAAGTCCAACTCAGAGAGTGTTTTCCAGGGTTCAGGTGATGTTTCATCTGTGATGGGGCAGATGCTCCAGTCCCTGGTCACCTCGCTGGCCCTGCACTGGGTCAGCTCCAGTAAATCCATGTCTCTCTTGTGCTGGGAACCTGGAACTGGGCCCAGCACTCCAGATGTGCCTTCCCAGTCCTGAGGGGAGACACCACCTCCTGTGTCACGGGAAACAGTTGTGATCTACCAATTGCACAAATAAGGAGATCAAATCAATTAAACATGACCAAATATAAGGGGGGAAATTATTTGGAAAGCTCGTATTTGTATGTTTCTGGTTACGTATGAATAGGTTAAGCTGTTAGAACTATGTGTTTATGTACTTCTGGAAGGAAATGTTTACATGCCAAACTCCAGCCTTGGTTTCATTGGAGTGTTCAGAACGGGGGTTTTGGTTGTGAGTCATCTTTAGTCAGAGCAGAGCCTGACATTTCTATCTGAAAGGGCAAACCCTATGCACTGAGGTGGGGGAGTTGGACCCATTTAGGTTTTTTATTGACTGATGGAGTGTCTCAGAAGTGGAGGAGAGCAGGGAGTGAATATATTCTGTTTGCCTCTTCCCTGAGCTCTGTTTGATATCCCAGTCTCATGAGGTAACATGTTGTGCCAGGTTGGCGTGGTTGTTCTAGAAATAAAAGCCAGGCTGGACTTTTTTAGAGGTGCCTCAACATCCCTTGGAAAGTGTTGGAGCTGCTCCTCGGGGCTTGGAAATTATAAAACTGAGGGTTACAATTTGGCTGCTGCCCATGTACATGAACCAGGGAAAATATTTGGTGCCCTTTTCTTTGTGAAAACGCAAGGGAGCCACAGTAGAATTGTAAAATCATGGAATCATGGAAGACTGGTTTGGGTTGGGGGGACCTTAAAACTCATCTTGTTCAACCCCCTGCCAAGGGCAGGGAACATTCCTCTAGATCAGGTTGCTCCAAGCCCCGTCCAACCTGGCTTTAAGTACATTTTTAAGCCTCACTGCAGACCTTGCTTCCAGGTTTCAGACCTGTGTCTGTAAACTGATGGTTTTTCTTAAGAAAAATTCCCTGAAAGAAAAGTAACTCAAGAAAATGTCAAGAACAAACTTGTTCTAAACCAGGAGGAACTTCTTTCTCCGGCAGACTGACATCTCTTATAATCATCTCCTAATTCCAGAAGACAGGTTCTTTGTCATCTAAATAATACCTTTTTTTTTCTATCACAGAAAGCGACAAAGTGAAATCCTTTCCTTATAATTCTCTGTTCCAAACTGATGCTCACGAATCTCCCAGCACTGGCTCAGCAGCTTCCACCCTCATCTCTAGACGTTGTCAAACTTAACAAGCTTCTCTCATGGTGCGTGTTGATGTGTATACGAGTTCCTGACTCAACTCACTGCTCAGCTGAACCCTAAGTAAAAGTTTAATAGCCCTGATTTGCCCGTGGGCAGCTCCAGTTCCAACACCAAAAAACTTTGATCTACTCTGTTGAGCTGAGGTGGCATTGAAGGGGAGGTTGAAGTTGAAGTAGGTTGGACAGGTCTTGGAGCAACCTGGTCTAGTGGAAGGTGTCTCTGCCCATGGCAGGGGCGAGGGGAACAAGATGAGCTTTAAGGTCCTTCCATCCCAAACCATTCCATGATTCTATGAGAGCTGTCAGGTTCCTTTCACTCCTGGGCACAAGGTTTCCTTCAGCCTGGTGACGCAGTGGGGACAAACACTGCTTAAAATACTGTGGGCAAGGAACTCATGTGGGATTTCATTTTCCAGGATCCATTCCTCACTTTTCACTTAAATATTTCCCTCCATCCTTCCAGACCAGTTCTATCCACAGAGCAATTTCTGCACATGGTTTGTAAAATGGTTGTTTTTTCCCAAATCCCTTCCCGTCGACTGTATTCCCAGTGAGCAGCCAACTTGTCCAGTTTAAATGATTAGGGCAGGTTTTTTAAGACCTTTAAAGTGTTTGTTAAAGCCAGGAAGGGGTCGGAGTTGGAGCTGCTAAATGTTTTTCTGTTGGAAAAACGTCCCGGTGTGTTCCTGGGATATCTTGTTCCTACCAAGTTTTGCCTCTCCGTGTCTGGGCTATGAAATGGGGTCACAGAACTTTGGGAATGGGATTTGATAGAGACCTCTGAGGGTTAGCAGGAGCACATGGCAGTCCTAACAGGGAAGCCTTGCTGGAATACTTATCTGGTTCCTGAATTTTTAAACATCAGGATATAGAGTTAGGGAAGCAAACAACTTGTCTCCATGTTTATCAGGAACTGCTGGCACAGCTATGAGGTTTCTCCTGTTATTTTTGTTAGATTGCTCTTCTGCAGCAAACAAATAAGGGAAAAAAGCTTCTTTTAAATTGTTTTTTTATTCTAAGTAAAGGAATAAGGCCAATTTTACAAGCCAAAATGTCTGTTTTGTTGAATATGGCAAAGGTTTTCAGAATATTAGAATTAACATCCGTGTATTTGCTTTTTCCTTAATGCCAGTGTGAGCCTGAGGAGCTTCACTGGCATCATTCCTGGGTTATAGGGAACATTCAGAGCTGGATTTGGGCAGAGAGATGATAAAAGGAAGGACATGTTGAGTTTCATTGTGGTTTCATCCCAGTAGAGAATTTCAGCCTGAAGAAGGACCAATACATGTGTGGTGTCTGATTTGAGAGGTTTAAACCCGGAGAGACGTGCTGGAGATTGTGTTGAACAAAAAGAATTGAAGTAAAACATTCTGTCTCATTTTGAATTTTATTTGACTTTTATTTAAAGCTTTCATCAAAATACGATGGGAGAGACAGCTTTGCTGAGAACAGCGCTGGAAGTACAATTGAAGGCATTATTATATTTAGGATAAATGATATTTGCTTAAGGCATTCATGAATATATTGAAGATTCAGAGTCACTTACGAATACTAAATGAAATTTTTTGACTATATGGTATCATCATCGTTCTTACCAGATATTTCCATTTTTCAGAAGTTTTCTCAAATTTCAAAAGTTTTAAAGTAAAAGCAGCTCCAGCTTGATTTTGGCAGCTGTCTGTAACCAACAGTTTGAACCTCAAAGCAGGATGAATCTTGAGAGCATCAACCACAGAGCAGGTCCAATTTTGTAACCAATAGAATTAAATTTCATAACCATAGGACTGAATTTCACAACTAGGGAGGAAATAAATGCAAAATAGGCACAGAGTTGTGATTTATTTTTTTGTCTTTCATTGTTTCAAACTTTATTTTGGAGAGTAAAGAGACTAACTACAGAATGTGTTGTAAATACCTATCTACAAATAGGGTTTAAACCATCCAAACATTCAAGATCTGAAGGAAAAAGTTGTCAGGTTTCTGGCAGTGAGTAGGGAACAAGCTTGTTAAAATACTGCTTTTATATATATATATTTAATATATACAAATAAATATATATTTAATGCTCTAAAAGACACCATAATATGGTTGCTAATGTCTTTCTGTTCCATTTCAACTGGGCACAATAATGTAGATATTTTTTACACCTTTTGGAAAAGGTGGAATGTGTTTTTACTCCAAGAACACTGTTCCTGGGCTGTGGTACAAGTGACACCTGATGGAAAGGAGAGCTTAACATCAGCTCTTCCAGTCTTAGATCTAATTTCAGTGTATGAACTGAACTTCTAAGAGAAAATCTGTGAATAAACAAAATCATAGGACCTTATGGAAGTTGGGAAGTAGGGGGGTTGTGGCCAAGCTCTTGCTCAAAACCAGCTTTGATGTTCCCTCAGCTGCTCATCCCCCTTAGTATCTCTGGGTGAAGCTTCTTCAGACTGTCTGGTTCTGTTCGAGTGGTTGAGTCACTGTGGAGACTTTTTTCCCTCTATTTAGTCAGAATTCCCTGTGCTACTGATTTTCCTGTGTCCTTGGCCCTTTCCTGTGCACTGCAGAGAGGGGGTGAGGTCTGGCCTCTCCACAACCGCTGATATGGAGTTGAGCAGATAAATCACTTCGTGCCTTTTCTGACTCTTGACTACACTGTATGGCCTGGGGGGACCCAACAATGCTTCATGTGATCACATTTTGCTGATGGAGAAGCCATTTCGTGCATCACTTTATTGCTGTATTTCCCTTTTAATTAGGGTGAGAGAAACAAAAATTATAATTAAAATACCAGTATTTTAGAACATTTGTTTTGCTTGTACCTTACGTAGCCAGATAAGGTCAGGAAAGATTCTACAAGGATGAACCTGGGTTTGATGACTTTGTAACAGTTTTGGTGCTTCTTCTTAGTTTCCATGTTCTGCTGGCCTTGTCTCTGTTCCCTCCAGTTCATACCTATGAATGTTGGCAGAGGAGGAAGGAGGTATAAATAGCCTCTGAATTAATTTAGGCCAGTTATTAATAGTAGCCTGAAACTCCAAAAAAAATGTGAAGTCCTGCAAGAACATTCCAGGAGAAGCAGCCAGGAGCAGGAAACCATCTGCCTGGAGATGGGGTTGGGAGGGTTTAGGAAGAGGTGACGTTGTTGAAGTCATTGTAAGGCGTCATAACTCACCAGAAAAGTTCCTCCCCATCCTCTTCTCCTCTGCCTCTGCTTTTATCCTCTCAGAACAGTAGCATTAGGATGTTGTTCATCTCTCTGATACCATCTGTTTTCCTTGGTGGGAGGGAGAAATGGGATTCACTCCAAGCTGTTCCAAATGTTTTTCCCTTGTTGGGGCTGAGATTCAGATGTTCATGTTCAGCTCCTCGTGCGGTTCAGTGGCACTCGGAGTCCTGCACCCGGGGCATCCTGATCCAGATGGCACCTGACCCAGGGAAGCTGGGGCAAGCTTTTCTGATAAGGGTCAAGCTTTTCCTGAAAGATGTCCACTTTTTCTAAAAGGTGAAAAATCTCTTCATTATTATGCTCATATATTTACATTATGTATGCTTACATAATAATGTCATATCTACATTGTTATGTTCCCAGAAATGGAACAGAAAGACTTTAACAACCAGAGTCAGGGTGTCTTTTAGAATATTAAATATATATAATCACCTCTTTAAAAAGGGCTTAGGGGGTCACCGTGATATCAGAGGGCACTGGTTCATCGTGGAGCTGTCACTGCCTTCCTCTGCTGCATTTACAGTTTATTCTCTCTTGGGTATTGACTAAGTGCTTTCCCCTAATCTTCTGTCCAGTTTTTATTCCATCCCTGTCCTACCTCTATCTACTCTTACATTTCCCTGTGATGATCTTGAAAACTGCTGATTTTTCATGTGTTTCTCGATTCTTTCATGTTCCACTCCAAATTCTCTTTATTTTCCCTCCATTCTAATAGTGGCCAGTTGTCCTGCTCTTCTTCTTTGGCTGTCCTCAATTTTTGTGTCCTGCATTTTTATTCAACAGGCAGCTGAAAGGCTGAGCACAATTCTATTCTTTTTTTATTTGCTTCTTTCAGTTTGTATTTAGATGCCTTTAAACCAGTGAATCTCACCAAAAAGCTGAGGCTGAGAAACTGGAAAGAGCTTCTTGGGACTTTTCCTGGCTTTTGCAGCATCTCCCACAGAAGAGTTTTCTGCAAGTGCCTCTTTTGCCTGACAACACTGTGGAAAGCTGTCAAAACCAGCTGGAAATTCTGGGGATTGAAATCCTGTCAGATCAATCGCAAAATCCAAGAATGTTCTGGGTTGAAAAGGACCTTAAAGCCTATCTCATCCCACCCCCTGCCATGGGCAGGGACACCTTCCACAGACCACGTTGCTCCAGCCTGGCCTTGTACACTTCCAGAACTGGTGCATCCACAATTTCTTTCATTGATTCCTATTTCCCAGGCAATAGATGGTATGAAATTACTATATTTTTTATGTAAATTCCTTTCTTTCCTTTAGATTAAGTCCTGGTAGGATGGTGTTTATCTTTTTTTAGGCCATGGAGGGGTTGAATTTTTATTTTGCCATCACGAAACTCAAAGAAAGGATGTGTGTAATTAGATATTGGCAGATTGCATCTCCAAGTTGTAAGAGCTGTGGTAAATTAATAAATGCAGTGTTGTTTGAGAATCACCCAAACTAAAAACTTTCATGTACATCATTCGGTGTATTTTTTATGTGGGGTTTTTTATTGTTTTTGAGGGGAACATCCACATCACTACAGGAACCCTTTAATTGCCTTCTCTGGGTCCCACAAAGAGAATCCACATAGGCTGAAAAGTGACAAAGCACCTTTCCCCTGTTAAATTACAAATCTGTTGTAAATATTTCAATATAAAGGAACATAAAACTGTTTTGATGAGTCAGAGAAAATTGTCAGATGCCAAAGAGCGCTGGAATATTGGGGACCATGTGGGAACATTTATCAACAAGTGGTTTTCAGCGTTATCCATATAAATGGTGCTGGCATAATTAGAATGGAGATAAACTGATGAAATCATAAACTATCTGGATAAAATGGTAAAAGCTTGAGGAAAACCCTTGATTCCTTTGCTTACACTGACAAACAGGAATTATTCAGTTTGGTTGTGGAAAAAGGTGTATGAAATACTGGATTGATGCAGTTCAGAAAAATGAGTTAAATCTTTATAAAAAGCACCTGCTTGAGCGTTGTACTCTGACACAGATGGAATTATAATATTGGCAATTAACCTGAGCATTTTAAATTGGGATTTGGAGTATATTAGAACACCTTTCCAAGCACTGGTGTGAATATTGTGGCCTAGCTGTAATTTGGGCAGATCTGGGCATACTTTCTCAATTTTATTTGGTGTTAGTGTAGTACCTCCTGTAGTGGTGGGTCTGGTTTGTTTTGGAGTTGTCTAAATAATTTGATATGTTCAAATATTTGATACCTGGTACAGAAAGTGTTGTCCATTAAAATACCATCATTGTGCTAATTCAGTCCAGGACTGGAAATTCCGTATTTCCCTTCCCTTGGCTCATAACTCTGTGTGGGCCAGGTATGAGCTCCTTTTCACATTTTTGGTCACCGGAGAAGATTGTACAATGGAAATTTTGTGTCTATTTATAAGTTGCTGCCAAAAAAATCAAAGCCAGAGGGCTCCTCCTGCCTATATCCAGGTGGGACTTAATTCAGCAGGTGGGTGGATGCTCAAATTTTGTCTAGTTCTTTGTCCATGGTTTTTAATCTTGCTCCAGGCTGTGACACTGGACATTTAGCATTCCTTTTGCTTGCTCTGGAGATGTTTTAGCCCTTGGAGTGTCTGCTAAACTAAATGAGCTGAGACAAGGCAAGTCCTTTTGTTTTGTAAGAGTGAATGTTTAGGATAAACAAGGGAAATACTAAAAAAACCCCAAAGCAAATAGTTGTAGCTGAATGAAAAGAATGTGGCAAAGTGTTTGAATCTTCCAGAACTGTTGTATCCACACCTGCAATTCCCAAATATCTGCTGATCCCTTCCATTAAGAATCAAGCCCTTGTATTTCTCGAGAGGAACAATTTGGTGCAGTTCTGGTTGATGAGCCCCGTTTACAATGAAAGTGATAAAATTCTCTTCAGAAAGTCATTGCTAAGATTGCATAATTGGGCATTAAAGTTCTGATTATACTTTACAAACTCCGGGACTTTGTTAAAAACCTGCCATTCCAATGTACCGAATTTCAGTGTTTGACAGCTCAGCTGTGAGAGGGTTTTTAGAGAACATTTGTACCATAAGAACAGCATGTTAATTGACTAAAAAAAACTGGGACAGATTAATCATGGGAGGGAACAGGATACTTAAGAGAATGGAGTTCTAGAGCCCTCTGCTGATGAATTCCTTCCTGGAAAAGGTGGTCAGGCATTGGAAGAGGCTGGAGGTGTCCAAGGAACAACTGGATGTGGCACTCAGTGTTCTGGGCTGGGTGACACGGTGGGGACCAAGCACAGGTTGGACACGATGGGCTGGGAGGGCTTTTCCAACCTCAGTGATTCTGGGGTTGTGTGAAAATTAGCCTACAGAGAATATTTACTAACAGCTTGTACTTTCCCCCAGCCATCAAGCCTCCTCTCTTGGTTTGGTTTCCAATGTTGTTGATCAAACGTGAACCCCTTCCAGCACGTGTCAGTGCCGGGATTGATGTCAGAGGCTTTGGAGGAGGATGGAGCAAACTAAGCAGAAATCTTTATTTTCCACAATGCCCCTAAATGTACTTGTTCTAATACCTACTGCACAATAAACCCGAGTTTTTAGGTGTTCCAGTGACTAAAATATAGAGTGACAGTGTCTGCAGCATTTTGAGAGTGACTGACCTAAGCTGATAACCTGGACCTTGATAAGGAGTTTACATCCACAAGCTGGCGAATATTTATTTATTCATTTTTAATTTATTAAATGGGAGCAGGGTTTGTGTCAGCCAATCCTGGAATCAGAGAATGTCCTGAGTTGGAAAGGACCCACAAGGATCATCGCAGTACAACTCCTGTCCCTGTGCAGGGCTCGTTTATTGTTCTTTGAGGACAGAGCTCTGGTAGGGCTTTTCTTTTTTTTCCGGATTTAGAAAGCCAAGGCTTCCTGGCACAGTCATTTCCTTGGAAGAGAGAGGAGCTGTCCTGAAGGTGCCCTTAAATCTAATGTTTTCTTGTGCAAGGGCTGACACTGATGGCACTGTGGGCTAGGCTGGTGGCACTGATGCTGCTGTGGGTTGGGAGCTTGGTGTTTGCAGGGAAAGGCCCCCCCCTCCACCCCTGTTCCCCAAGGAAGGAGATGATTTAATTTCAGACAGAGAGGCTGCCCTGAATTCATCTCGAGATGATTGGGGGAACCAGCACTGGCAAAACATGTTTAAACCACAAACAGGGAATGCATTTAAGTGTTAAAAACTGGGCTTCTGAGAGAAAGTGAGAATGTGCCGCCCACAGATTTCCTTAGGGAAAAGAAATCAAATTTTAAGAAATCACTTGCCAGTATACTACATTTTATCATTCTTGTGATCTCTGATGGCTGTGTAGGCAATCAGAATTATGGAATCATGGAATAATTCCATGATTCTGTGATACACATTGAAATACTCAGGTATTCAGGGGCAATGAGGTATTTATAGAGATCAGTGTCTGCTTTAATATAGAATTGTGTTCTCGTATTCAGCAACCAATTTTCATGGCTACTTTTGGGAATTAAGCCTTTGAGATTTCACTTGTGCTGACATTTTGCTCTCCAGACATAGAATAGGCTTTTGCATTCCCATAATCCGATTAATGGACAGATATGGAAGCATCTTCCAGCACAGCATTAATGGGGACAGTGGAACAAATGGGGAGCCCTGGAAAAATCTTGTATCCACAGCTAGGAAGGGGCACAGAATAACAGAAGAAAGAGGAACTCTAAAAGGACACTGAAAGGTTTTATATTTTTCTTGTCAGAATGTAGAATGTGGAATAAAGGGGGGAAAGTTTTTAGTAGTGATGAACAATGGTAGGAACTAAGTTACGTGTTTGTGCAGTTCAGTGGGAAAACTTGGACGTTTATGTAGGGACTCATAGAAGGTGGGGATGGTTATACAGTAAAGAGAGGCACCCTGACTTTTGGAAATAATTGTAGTGGTGCATAACTTAAAAACCACACATGGATGTGTTGGGGGCTGAAGGGTGGGGGTTTGGAGGGAAAATCTGTGCTTGGGGTGTAAAGGGGTGGAATCAAGAAGTGTTAGGATGGGGAAGGAAGGAGAGGATGGGGCAGATGAGAAGTTATTGCTGGTGACTACCTGGAAAATCAGAAAAGACTAAAGAAGGTAGGTGACCGCTGGGAAATAGTAGGAATATCCACAGGAGTGGTGACTTATGGGATAGAAACTCCTGGTAGAGTTGGAGTGGTGGAGAAGGTTGGCAGGAAACCTGGCACGGCATCAGAACTGCATGTTTTAATGATTAAAGAAATCCCCATTTTTTCAGAGAGGAAAAGGTTTTCGAAAAAGTTCTGTGGTTGGATGTGAACATTTCCATGGGGGAGCAAGCAACACACATTTTCTAGGCAGTTTGTTGTATGGATTTCAGATGTTTTGGAAATACAGATGGCTAAACAAGTAAGTGTTATGACGTGTTGAAAATGAACTTAATCTCGTCCTATTTTGGACTTCAGTCATATGGTGACTGTCCCATCCACACCTGAGCGAGGAAGCAGTAACAGGGAGGAGAAGAAAGGTCCTTTGTCCCTCATGATGAGACACTGAGGGGCTGGAGCGTGTCCAGAGAAGGGAGCAGAGCTGGTGAAGGGTCTGGAGCACCAGGAACAGCTGAGGGAGCTGGGGAGGGCTCAGCCTGGAGAAAAGGAGGCTCAGGGGGGACCTTCTCACTCTCTGCAACTCCCTGACAGGAGGGTGGAGCCAGGTGGGGGTCGGGCTCTGCTCAACCAATCAACCAGGGAACAAGGGACGGGACGGGAGGAAATGGCCTCAAGCTGTGCCAGGGGAGGTTTAAGCTGGACATTGGGCAAATTCCTTCCTGGAAAGGGCTGTCCAGCCCTGTCACTGGAGTGGAGTCCTCACACCTGGAATTGTTCAGAAAATATGTGCACTTGAGGACACTGTTTAATGGTGGTGCTGGTTGACAGCTGACGATTTTAAAGATCTTTTCCAACCTTAACGATTCCATGATTCCACATCTGTGCCTGGGTTCTGCCAGAGGATCAACTTCCATTGGGATTCACAGTTGTCACTTTTAATTAAAACTTTCTTTTTCAGCGGTAGTTTGTAGCTGCACATGCTCATCCCTGGAACTCTCGTTCTGCCAGCTCAGCACAATAACCCCAGTTTTCCTGCAATAAGCTGCTGCTAAGCTGATTAATATGTCAGGAATAATGCAGATGGATTGGGATGTAAAGTGCTGAAAAGTAATTGGGTGTTCTGTAGGATCCTGGCCCTCTTTGAGGAAGAAACCCAGACTTAATGGAAATTATATTGCTCCTATTTAAATACCAGTTTGTTTAGTTGATGCATTTAGCAGGTAAAGGATGTTTTCTCTGCTGTTCCTTTGCAGAGCAGTTCCAGCCATTGCACCATAAAACAAGAAATAAAGTATATTTCAGTCTAAATTTCATACCAGCTAATCTTTTAAACTAAAGGATTACTTCAAATCAAAGCTGAAACACATCAAAGATCCAAGTTGAAATGTAAATTCCCTGCTTTCCAGACAGCACACTTTCCAAAGAAATTTCTCACATTTATTGGGATTCTCTCCTGCTTAAATGTCTGCAGGGTGAGCTGTCAAACTGGTTGTAATTTCTAGCAATTAAGAGCATAATGATTAATTTTCAACATGTGCCACTAATATGCAACAAATTACTGAAACTCTGCCGGTTCTATAAGAAATCTGAACAAAACTGGGGTTTTCCTTGAGGTTATGCAAAAACTGTCTTTAGGGAGAACAGGATACAGGTTTTTAATAATAAACCCAACCCTAGCAACTATTTTTGCTGTCATTAAAATGTCTTTGTTCTTGGTATTGTCATCATCTATGATTAAGATTGTCTAAAAATCATTTAGTCAGAAAATTTCTGTCTAGAAATTTCAAGGCAAGGCAAATAGTAAAGCTTGGGATTAATGAATATCTTATCAAAAAAGATAAAGATTTGGTCTTATATCACAAAGAGGGGTGTAAGGTCTGGTAATTCTGGTAAGAACTGATACTTTGTAGAAATATTTCTGTCTTCAATTTTACACTTTTTGCAAAAGTCCCGAATCTCAAGGTGCTTATAGCAAAGAGAGTGAAACTTTCCATCATTAATATTCTTGGGAGACAAAAGGAAGAGCTGAAATCTGATTATTCATGCTTGGTTATTTTATTTTAGGATTAGCAAAATCTGAAGATGAACCTGAATGCAGACTATTGTAATGGGAATATAATGAAGGGAATTCAATTATCCTGCATTAAATGGCATTTCTGGGTGAGATACGCTGGTTATCTGTGCAAGAAAACAATTCAGAGAATATTTCACACCCCTCTTTTTGATAAGCCCAATTCCCCTTTGGAAGCTTCCTAATGATTCTGTTACTGTGACTTCAGAACCGTAGTTTCTTAATCTTTTCAGGAAGATTAATGAAAACTATTACAAATGGCTTGTACATGTGGAATATCTAAATTCCTGATTTTGGAACATGACAGTGACCTACCTGATTCCCTCATCTGGCTCCAGGGGGGAGTTTTGGGCAAATATCCTTTCTTCTAAGCAGGGTATGGAAAAGTATAAATTAAATAAAATATATAGTGATTTCCAGTGGAGAATCACAGAATCTTGTCTGCCCTAAGGAAGGCACTGGGAGTTTCCCAGTTTATTCCGATAGGCCAGAATTTATGTTATATTTTCTTTGCAAAAGAGGGTTGATACCAGGGGCTACACATATGAAATGGAGCAAAGCTGAGAAATGGAGCAAAGTTGGAATTAAAGAAGGAAACATGAAACAATGCTTACATTTCCTTCAGCCCAAAGTCTTTTCCTCACTGATACTCTCCTGGCACTGGCCAGACATCCACTTTTGTTTCCTTTCTTCCCTTCTAATTAATTATGTGTGGCTGCTTAGATGATTTACATAGTGTCCATTTTCAGTCTGGGTCACTGAAATAATGAGGGAACTTCAAAGCTCTGAGAGTCATCTTAATTTCCAGCCCTACATTTCAATTAGCAACACAACCCCATTAATAATTTAGCGATTTAAAAAAAAAAAAAACGGAGGAAGATTCTCTCTGAGCAGATGGAATCTTTCTCCATGTCTTCTACCTCTTCATCCAGCTTTTAGTTTTTAAAGGTGCTGCTCACCCTTCTATGATCTGCACCTTTGCGGGCACCATCTTAGGGCTGTTTTGTATGAAACTCTGAGTTTGTACTAATTTGTTTCTTTGCTCAGTCAGTTGTGTAACTTTAACACCTCTACTTTGTATTCTTTATTCTAGCCAAGGCTTTTGTCTATAGCCATAACGCTGTCCTTATGACAGGAGAGCTGTGCTTATATAATTCTTACATCAGTCCTTGTTGCTAGTTTGCATTTTATTACCATTTTCCCATTCAAAAAGGAGTTCTGATGACATGTAATCTGCTTATTCTTTGTCTGAAAAGCAGCAGCCCTCTTCCTTCAGGATTTTCTTTTTTTCCCCAGAAGATATCTGTGTGGGAAGGTGCACTGATGCAGCAGAGATTGCAATCCTGCTTTCTGCCCCTCTGCCAGCTCAGGTGACACCCCACCTGCAGTGCTGCCTCCAGCTCTGGGGTCCCCAGCACAGGAAGGGCGTGGAGCTGCTGGAGCGAGTCCAGAAGAGGCCATGGAAGTGCTCCCAGGGCTGGAGCCCCTCTGCTCTGGAGACAGGCTGGGAGAGCTGGGGGTGTTCACCTGGAGAAGAGAAGGCTCCAGGGGGACCTTAGAGCCCCTTTCAGAGCCTAAAGGGGCTCCAGGAGAGCTGGAGAGGGACTTTGGACAAGAGCCTGGAGGGACAGGACAAGGGGAAATGGTTTCCCACTGTCAGAGGTCGGGGTCAGGTGGGATATTGGAAGGAAACTGTTCCCTGCAAGGGTGGTGAGGCCCTGGCACAGGTTGCCCAGAGTAGCTGTGGCTGCCCCATCCCTGGAAGTGTCCAAGCGCAGGTTGGATGGGGCTTGGAGCAACCTGGGATAGTGGAAGGTGTCCCTGCCCATGGCAGGGGGTGGAAGTGGATAACCTTTAATGTCTCTTCCAACACAAACCGTTCCATGGTTCTGTGATACCAGGAAAAGAAAGAGTTCAGGTGTTTGGGTTTCAGCCTGCTCTTGTGTCAGTAACTAGTGCAGTGTCCATGTCCAGTCTGGCTCTGAGCTCTGGGAGTGTTGGATCCACCGGGAATTGTCAGGGATGAGTGGCCTTGGCTGGGATCAGTTGAGGGTCTCCACTTTGGAGACTCCAGGTGGGATGGGTTTTTGGGGGTGCTCTGACTCTAAAGAAGCCGCTCTGCACTTCTATCTCTTCTTGAGTGGTAAAACACCTCTGGGAGAACCATAAGGGGATGATGGGAAGTGGTATCAGTTCAGTGATTGATATATTTGTGATTTCCAAGCTGGATCATGTAACTTGCTGCGAAGAGCCAACAAACTTGCATATTAATTTTGTTGATTGTGCTGATAATCAGAGAAAGAAAGAAGGAACAGAAAAATCATCACTTATCTGTGATGTAGCACAAAGGAGTCACTGAAGCGACTTCTCTGCTGCTTTGAATATAATTAGTATTTTCTGAACCCTCTGGCAAATGTTGCCATTATTGCTCAGTTCAGCCTTGCAGTGCTCCCATTCTCACTTCCAAGTTCTTTATTTTCTCAGTAATTCTCAATTCTTTAATTTCTCGGGATTTCTCAGTAACTTTCTAGAACTACCAGATCACTGAAATGGTGATTTCTTGGAGTTTTCTGGAGGGAATTTCAAGAGCATGGGGGATTTTATGTTTGATATCCTGTCACATGGCACAGGCTGGTCCCACAGTAACTGTTGTTTTTGTCCCCTTTGAATTTTCATTCAGGTTATTCAGTGCAACAGGGAGCCAAGATCTCCCTGAAATGAGAACACTTAAATGAAGAGTTATGTGTAAAACTTGCTCAGTAGAAAAATTAAATCCATAATTAATCTATCCTGGAAAACAGAAAATTAAAAATTGATTTATCCTACCAATTATATACAGGCAAATTCTGGGGTTTTTTGCAGTAGTATTTTAACTGCCTCTGTTACTCAGATCCCTGCTGACTCTTTAGAAGAACGTCATGGAATTCCAAGCTGGTTTGAGTTGGGAGGGACCTTAAAGCCCATCCTGTTCCACCCCCTGCCATGGGCAGGGACACCTTCCACTAGCCCAGGTTGCTCCAAGTCCCGTCCAACCTGGCCTTGGACACTTCCAGGGGTGGGGCAGCCACAGATTCTCTGAGCAACCTGTGCCAGGGCCTCACCGCCCTCACAGGGAAGGATTTCTTCCCAATATTCCGTCTAACCCTGCCCTCTGGGTACATCTCATCATATAGGCCCATTGTAGAGGAAAAAACTTCTGAGATGAAAAAAGAAATTCTTCTGTCTTGTGTTCTGAAAAAAACCTGCTGCTTTCCTGTTTTTCCAAGATCCTTGGAAGTTTGGAGTTTGTCAGGCTGTTTCATCCCATCTTTAAATCAGTTTTGTGAACATGCAGCAGTTTTCTCTGCCTCTGTCTTTGCAGCAGGGAAGGAGTGTCTTCTTTTGTACTTCCTTATAAACAGGGATTAGTGGGTTTGCCTCACAAAAGATCCATTAATTCAGAAGAGATGATATTTTGTTGTAATTAATTTACATAAAACTCCTGTTTTGCTTAGATTAAGGATTTTCTTTAGAAGAGAACAAACTGCAGATGCTGATAATGAGATGCTTGCTTGAAGCTGATAAGTAGCAGGTTATATTTGTGCTTCTTTCGTAGTTTCTTTTTTTCATTCAAGAAATAATGTGATTTTTGAGCTCTCTTGCAGTGAATAATCTCAGTGCGTCGTGTGTGACGTGTTGAGCAATGACCTTTAATCCCCACCAGGGAGAATTACAGTTCTTTCACTGGTTTAAATGGGGAAAAGCACTGAGCACTGGTGTTTCCATGAGGAGGTGGGAAGCCTTGCAGGAATTAAGGAATTTGATGAAGCATTGATGTGACTCAGCTCCCGCAGTTGGGGGGTGGCTCTTTGCTGACACTGTTGGGCTGATCCTCCTTCCTCAGGAAAGGAAGACTCTGGAAATTAGTATAGAACAAAATGTAGGTAAGAAAAGTGTAATTACTAAAGCTGGAATTAGTCCAGGGTAAGAATTAATAATGCTGAAATTAATAAAAGGTTTAATTACCCCAAGTCCACAGGGCATGAAATGTTATTCCTTTCAAGCACAGGCCGTTCAGTTCCATTGTGGTGAAAAGAACAACAGAATTCCCAGGGGACTTTTTTATAGATTTTTCATAATTTCTGTGTGTTTTCTTTTTATTTACCAAGGGTGAATAATTCAGCAGATTACAGACATGTGCAAACCCACTTCTTATCAAAATATATTGCAGTGCAGCCTTTCCTGTAGCCATTCCTGCAGCAAATAGTCCTTCAGGAGCAGTTTCTGTAGGAGGATCACCTCACACTCATTTTCTCACAGGATCTTAGGAATGCACCACAATTCAGGTTCAAATTCCTTTGCTATTCGAATATTAATCTCTTCTTTAAATCCAGTTTGTTCATCTCTCTAACTCACATCTGGGATTGGGTTGGTTTGCGTCTCCTGAAGAGGAGGACATTTCCAATAGATAATCCAATTAATCCACAAACCTATTTTATCATGACAGTCAGGCCTTACCAAAGCTTTTGAGGAAGGCAGAGTAATTAACTCACTCCTGTTTATCCACTTCATTTTTTGCTCTCTCGTTTTTAAAAACTTTCTGTTGAAGGAGAAATTATAGTTAGTTTTATGAACTGCAATAATGGAAATGCTTTTGTTTGCATAAGCGAAAGAAAAAAACCTTTAAAAATTGGTTTGGCTGCTGTAATTGCTATTTCTAGTGGTTCTGTCACTTGGCTATTTGTAAACTTTCTGGCTGGTCTTTTATCCTGGTTTTGTTGTGGGGTTTTATTAAAATGGTGTGTTTGATGCCTGTGCCCACAGCGGAGGAGAATAAAGCACAGCAGAGTGCTTTGTAATGCCTGTGGGAAGAAGGGTTTGCCAAAGAGTTTTTGAAGTCCATGTCACTGTTCAGTTGTTCATTATCTTCCAATGGTTTGAAAAGCCACAAATAACTTGCTGTTCCAAGGGCATTTATTTTTACTGTGTCAGGATTTGAATTATGTTGCTTCCTGGGTGTGAATCCCAAGAGATTGGGCAGCTCCAGAGGTGGCTCTGGTTGGGAATTACGTGTTGTGGGACCAGTGCTCTGTCAGTTTTCATCTGTTTTGGTCTTGTGCACTCAACTGAATGATTTGGGAAGGTTTCTGGAACTAAAGATGCAGTGCGGGTATCAGTGGGGACAGATTGGTGTTGAGGGAATGGCGAGCCTTATTCTGCTTTACTTGGGCTAATTTAGCGCATTTTTTCCCTAAATGTAACTCAAAGCCTTGTAAGTGGTTTAGAAAATGGGAGTTGAATGTTTAGCCCTTCTTGCCTTTGTGATAACATGTTCCAGGACAGCCTGATTTATCTATAATGTTAAAATAACTTCTTAAGATGTCAATGTCTATTCCAGATTTAGGGACTGTTTGACATTATAAAATCTACTTATTGACTGCTCCCTCCATTCTGCAGTGGTGAGTTAAAATGTTTTGTTCCTGTGACAAGTAACAAGACCCAGTTTTGTAAACTCACTTGAGGGAGTTAGAGGTACTCACACAAACTGAGGGAGGGTCTGCAGCACTTGGCATCGAAGATGGGAGAAGTTTGGGAATGGGGAATCTTCCCAGGCATCTATTTTACTACAGAAGAAGTCCCTTCTGTGAGTTTTCAGCAGCCCAAGGTGGTACAAGAGGAGCAGCAACAGCAGGTGACCCAACCACCTGCTCTGGGATTGTGTTTGTTCTGGCCGTGTAAGCAGGGAAATTTGTGTTCTTTATTCCTCTGGTTGAGGACTCAGTGGGAATGCCTCAGCAGTGTCTGTGGGAAGCCGAGGAACTCTGCTGGTGTCGGAGGAACCAGGTGTAACACTAATTTCTGAGGGAGAATCAGAACCTCTGCCTGATTCACCACCGTGACTCATGATCCAGAGACTGACACATCCCTCTGTGCTTTGATGAATATGATTGTGCTTGTGGCTCTACACATTTATTTTCACTGTTAAACCAAGCAATGGTTGTGGCTGGGCTTGGAGTGTGTCTTTCTGTCCTGGTGTAGGGAAAAGCTGCTGGGTTGAGGTTGTGTTTTGTGGTTCCACTGGCGAGTCACACTTCTCCATGTTCTGGAGAAAGGTTGAACAAGATCTGCAGAACGCAGACTACAGAGATTCTCAGGAAAACTGTATTCATGGACTGCAATCTTGATGATAAATCTAAAGAAAGAGTTCCCAAAGTGCTGTTGGTTTCAGTAAACTGTGTTTTTCCCCCTTTTCCTTCAGTATGCTGCTTGGAGATGACAACCAAAAGGAAGATCATCGGCCGCCTGGTGCCGTGCCGGTGTTTCCGAGGGGAGGAAGAGATCGTGTCCGTGTTGGATTACTCTCACTGTGGCCTGCAGCAGGTGCCAAAGGAGGTTTTTAATTTTGAGAGGACCTTGGAGGAGCTTTATCTTGATGCCAACCAGATTGAAGAGCTACCTAAGGTAATCCATGTTCTGCTGGAAGACAAAGTTGAGTCCTTAAATGTGTGTTGAACAGGGTTGGCTCCTTCAGCCTAGAGAAGAGGAGACTGAGGGGAGACCTCATTGCAGTTACAACTTCCTGGGGAGGGGAAGAGGAGGGGCAGGCACTGATCTCTGCTCTGTGGGGACCAGCACAGGACCCCAGGGAATGGCCTCAAGTTGTGTCAGGGCAGGTTCAGGTTGGATCTCAGGAAAAGGTTCTTCCCCCAGAGGGTGGTTGGGCACTGAACAGGCTCCCCAGGGCAGTGGTCACAGCACCAAGGCTGCCAGAGCTCCAGGAGTGTTTGGATGATCCTCTGGGGCACCTGGTGTGACTTTCGGGGACGGTCCTGTGCAGGGCTAAGGGTTGGACTTGATGATCTGTGTGGGTCTCTTCCAACTCAACATATTCTGTGATTCTGGGTCCTGCTGCTGACAGAGGAAGGGCTGGTGGCTCTGGGGGTTCAAGGACAACTTTGCACAGTTTCTTCTGCCTTCTCAAATAGCCCAAGCAGCCAGACCCTCATTCTTGAACTCCATGCTGGATGGGGTGGAGCAGGAGCTCTCCTTCCCAGCACAGGAACATGGCCAGTGGAGCCTTAAACTGGGAAATGAACAACTGTCCAAAAGAAATGGTTCTGCACAAGTAATTCCTGTCTATTTGGTACCTTGATCAGGAGCCACTACATTTGGATCCTCTTTATCCCTGCTTTTCAAAGCCCGGTCTCTGTCAGGATGAACCCTTTATCCTTCTGGGATACCAGTGGGACCTTTCCAACTCAGAATGTTCTGTGATTCTGTTGGGAAGTGCCAGTGCTGAGTAGGAGTTTCACGACTGCAATGAGATCACCTAAGTTATCTTTCCCGAGTAGAACTCCTCTTACAGAATCTTTCAATCTGTTCTTCTGCTGATTAATGTTTACCAGGAGGAATTAAAAGTTACTGTAACTTAAGTGTTCTGGAAACAAAAGAGAGCAAGGTGGTGGAAAAACCAATTAATGGCAGGTGCTGGCTACATGAATGAAGCATGAAGGGATGTAATCCAGCCCTTAATTGAATTTCTCTCCACAATAATGAAAGATGCTCACAATTCTTTAATTAAACACTGTCCCCTGTAATTCACTCTCCATCGTGTCACAGCACATTTCTCAGTTAGGCTGCACGGAGACCTCCTAGAAATTCTATTTGCAAATGTAGAAAATGTGCTTTTCCTATTCCGTGGAGTTGCTTTACTGGGGTGTTATGGGTCATGGCTTGAGGTTATTCACTCCATCCCTAGCTCTGCACAGATGGGAAGGCAGGGCAGCTCCAGGAGCTTTAGTTCCTGGAAAAAATGGCTGTGAATTTTTTTTAAAATTCCTTATCATCTTGAACTTGGTCATGTTTAAAAATGTAATGATAAAATCATAAAAATTATAAAATTTAATTATAAAAGCACTGCTAAAAACTCTGTTAAGTCCTGATCTACCCTAGTTGCTTTCACTGCTACTACACTCTAGAACCCAATAAATTATTTTGCATTAAGCTGATGCATTCAACTCATTCTGCCTGCTTTTATTTTTATTTTTACCTTACATTTGATGTATCATAATTATGATTTTTCTGTTACTTCATTAGAAATTAGTTTGTAGTTTATAATTTTTATATTTCTTTTTTCTTTGAAGGATTTGCAGGATTGTTATATAATTCTTACCCTATTTTCCCCTAAATCTTGCCAAGTCTTTATTTTCTTTGCTTTTGACTTCGTCATCATAAGCTGCTGCTGCACAAATATCCCTTATTTGGGTGAGTCGAATGGATGACTAATAAAAAAGAATATTGATCTTGATGAAGGTGAGGTGACTGGAAATCAGCATCCAGAAAAACAGGAGTGCGATGAAAATTCCTCCCAGGAACCTTTGGAGCAGCCAAAGCCTCTCTGACTTGAGATATTTGGAATAAAGGTCCATTGTTATAATTAAAGCTCAATGAGCACCACTTGGGTTTTACTCTGAAAGGAATTAAAGTCATTTATGGATATTCAGAGTCACGATTCCAACAAAATCAGGATGGCAAGTCCAGGAAGCTCCAGAAACTCAGAAAAACACCTTTGAAACAGTGGGGGGGAAAAGTGGGCAATTTTGGGCCTACGTTCCTGCATCCAAACCCTTATATTCTTTCTGATACAACAGTACATCATTCAAATCACTCCAGAGGGAATATTTTTTGTTAGACCTCTTCCTTCAGCAGTTCCAAAGCCTTGGATGTGTTCGGACAGTGTCAGAACTCTGAGTTCCAAACCTTCCTCGGCTTCTAAAATAAGAATTCTCCAGGGAATGGCTGGGAATGTACACTGGGCATTTCATTTTCCATACAGTATTTCATTCGTGGAGTTTAACTCATGAAATTTTCTGCCCAAACCTTGGCCTGGTTTGTATTTGTATCAAAATCCTGCTGGGTCTGGAGCTGCTCTTGTGTAGAACAAGGGCCACCTCCAGAGCCTCTTAATATGGTACTTTCCAGACTCATCCCAAATGATGTACTTCCTTAAAAAAAGGAAAAGCAGGTGCTCTTAGAAAGTTACTCCTTGTTCTCCAGAGAGAGATTGCCTGTGGATGAGGTGGGAAGTGCCTGCATGGAATGGGTACTCCTGTCCCTCTTGGGTTGTGCTTCTCATCCAGAGCATTCATTATTCACATGATTCCCTCCCATTTTCTGGAAATTGATAATTTTGAAGGAAAAGCAGAATTTTTCTAAAGGTTTGTGATAGTAAGTTACCTCAGAAATGTTTCAAATTGTTCCAAAATTTACTTGAAGCGAAGCAGCAGGTTGACATTTTCACGCCCTTTTGGTGTTAGTTTTCTCCTCTCTGGATGCTTGGCTTGAGTTTTCCATCTAGGAAATCAAATAATTTTGTGTTCCCAGATAGGCTGTGGGTGAGTTCATGGACTTTATTCTCACAGATAAGTCTATGAGAAAGACTAAATCTGGTGAGAACTGCACTGATACTGGAAGGACCCTTGTGAGATGCTTGCAAAGAGCAGTTGTTTTCCAGAACCCACTGAATTTTCTGATGAAAACTGGGGACCTGCTTTTATAAAATTAGAATTTCAATAAAAAGTAAGAATCAAGTCCTGAATTGTGAGGGGGAATAGAAGGAATGTATCATTGTGTTAATGCTAGAGCATTTTTATACCTTGAAGATAATTAGTTTAATCTGCATGCAGTAAAAATATAATTAGAAGATGTAACGAAATTGAATTATAAAGTAAAATATTTTTTACCGCAAGGCACAAAATTTTTTCAATTGACATGACACGTGAAACATATCAATAATATATAATTATTATATATGGTGTAATAATATAAATACTTACAAAACATAGATTGCAATGAATATGCAGTTTTGGACAGAAGGCTCTTCTTGACCATTGCTGCTGCTAATTTGGGTTATTCCTATCAACTGTAAGAATGTGTTCTCAAAAAAAACATGTTCTGAGGATTGAATTCTTCTGGAGCAAGTGGAGTTTTGCGGTATTTCACAGGATCGGAGTTGGAAGGGACCCACAAAGATCATCGAGTCCAACTCCTGGCCCTGCCCAGGACCATTCTGTGTGTAAATAATGATCCCAAACTGTTTTTTTTTCCCCTAGAACTCTGTAAATTGTCTTTTGTTGTTGTTGTTGTTGTTGTTGCAGCAACTGTTCAACTGTCAGGCTTTACGGAAGCTGAGCATCCCTGACAACGACCTCTCCAGCCTCCCCACCACCATCGCCAGCCTCGTGAACCTCAGAGAGCTTGATATCAGTAAAAATGGTGAGAAAACCAAAGTATCCTAAGGAACTGTGGTGAACATGAGCAATAATGAAGTTTTAATTCCTAATGGTTAAGAACCTCGTGCTCTGGGTCTGGATAATGGTTTCCTGCCTGGCACTTCGGAGAAGGTTCCATGAAGATCTACCTTGTTTATTTTTCTTTTAAAAATGAGACTTTAGTTTAGGATCGCATGACTTGTGCCCAAAAACTGGAAAGAGGAGTGTGAGGCCACTTTTCAGTGCACTTATGAACTGTTGCACTTCCCAGAGTGACTTAGAACTCACTGGGCTCTTGTGTGAAGGATTTAAGCACATGGAGCTGTGGGTAAACAATTCCCAGGATTTATGTAGATTAATTTGCTGATGTGCATCCCCAGTTATGCATTTACATATTTAAGTGCCTAAAAACCCTTGCAAGCCTGAATTCAAGTGTCTTTGTTTTAAAAATGAGGCTTTGGCACTCTTGGAAATTTTGGGAAATTTCTCATCAGTGGAGGCCTCAAGACTCTTGGGATTTATTCTCGGAAGAGACAATGAGAAGCAGTTTGTGAATAAGTGAAAGGCACAAATATCAATACAGATGATGTCACTATTTAACTCTAGAAGATTGTATAAATCAAGCATTAGCATAATAGCCATGGTACAAGGCATAGGATCTGTTCTGGTGTGTTTATTTAGGATTTAAGTACTTTTAGACTACGATACTGAATGGGTGTATCCTTCCTGTTGGAGCTGAAGTCTGATCTGAAAATACCAAATGAACTCACTTATGAACAAAACAAATAAACAGTTTTTTGTGTAAGTAATAGTTATTTCCATGTTTTTTTAGGAATTCAAGATTTTCCAGAAAATATCAAGTGTTGTAAATGTTTAACGATTATCGAAGCCAGTGTGAACCCCGTGTCCAAGTGAGTATCAGCAGCTGGGTTTGCATTCTGTAGGTGCAGAACATGAGCTTAAATTTAAAGGAATTGTGTCAAGATCATTTGCAGGATTAATCTAAATTTCTTTCGCCCTGTTTCAAACCCAGAGGGGTTGAAATGAATCTATTGGAAGATCCGAGTCCTCTGTTAATGAATGTGGGATCTTTCCACTTAGCAGAGAAAGGGTTGGCAAAGCACAGGAGCTGAGGTTTCATGTGTTTGGCCACTGAAAACCTCTTGGTTGGGGCTTTGGCGACACTTTTTCCTTCCAAAAAGTTGCAATAATAGTAACAAAAAATTCTGGGTTGTAAAGCCAGGAATTATAAAATGGAGTGAAGGAGGTGAAAGGATGAAATTTTACTACTTCAGTTTAAAAAAATTGGAAGAGGGAGAGAAAGGATGAGAGAAAGAGAGGGAGAGAGAAAGAAAGAATGAGAAAGAAAGAAAGGAATAGAGAGAAAGAAAGAAAGGAAGAGAGAGAAAGAAAGAAAGGAAGAGAGAGAGAAAGAAAGAAAAAGAAAGAGAAAGAAAGAAAAAGAAAAAAAGAGAAAGACAGCTTTGGCTTAAACTCTTACCTAGGAAGGAGGAAAAAGCTATTTAATGTGGTTATTGCAATGTGGAGAAGATGAGAATGAGCAAAAATGTCTTGTAATGAGTAAGTTCTTCTGGAGAATTTGGATAGACAAAGAAGGTGAGAGGCAAAGTCACCTTTCTCCTTCTAAATATACATTGTTTTATTTCCATGGCAACGCTGAGGTGAGCATTAAGGGTTTCACTGTTTTTTAGGCTGCCAGATGGCTTCACACAACTTCTAAATCTGACCCAGCTCTATCTAAATGATGCCTTTTTGGAGTTTCTTCCAGCTAACTTTGGAAGGTAAGGATGAGTCATCAAAGCACAGTGATCGTGCATTTGAACCCGGCTTAGGCTCTAAGGGACTGGTTTAAATCTGCCTTCTCTTGGAAAACTAAACAAAACCCAGAGACTTTGGCTTTTCAGCACAATTTTGATGAATGGTTGTTGTAGAGTGAATGTTGTGTCAGCAATAATTTGGTGATGAAGTGATGCAGTTTGGCAGTTGAGGGAAAAAGTGGGAAGAAATAGAACTTGAAGGGGCCTGTCCTTCATCAAGTGTGTGACTCAGTTGTGCCAAGGGCAGAAAACAGCAATATGGGCTCTGCCATTGAAAAATGGGCTGAAAGATAAAGGTTGTGAGTCAGAAGAGAAGAAAGAAAGGACTGAAAGGCAACATGTGAAACCAGAACAAGAGAGAAGATTCAAAAGACAGTGGAGCAGAAGGGCTGGAGAATGAGGATAAAAATAAATGCAGCAGAAACAGAGCCAAAAAATGTTAGATAAGGACAAAGCAGAGGTGGTGGAATTCAAAGTTGACCCAATTTGCCATAAAAGGGGGCAAGAGGAGCTGGTGGATCCCTACCCTGCTCAACTCTGGCAGAAATGGGGAGTTTATTCCATGTGGTGAAGGTGACGGTTGTCCTTGCTGCCCCCGGACTGCCCACCTGGACACAGAGCTCAGAAGACAAAAGACGAACAGAGAGAATATTTGGCATTGTTACAGAATTCCCCTAATACCACTTCCATACTGGTCCATCCTGTATGTGTTATGGTTCAAGTGGGAACACCAACCCAGAGCTCTAAAAATAATCCTGAGGTGACATAGTTGTGTTGGAAGTGACATTTGTCTGCTCAGGCCTGGGGAAATCAAGTGCTGCTTTAGCATAGGCCTGGCCCTGACCCAGAGCTGAGCCTGGCTGGAATATATCAGCTTTTCACAGTAATTCTGAACTATTTTATTCATGACTTGAGCAAAGTAAACAGAGTAAAATTTAATTTCTCTCAAGTATTTCCAGATTTACTGAAGGATAAAAAGCAATTGCTCTTCAGTTCACAACTTCCTTTGAAACTTTCTGCAAATTCTACAATCCCTCGCAGATCTCCTTTTAATTTACAGTACTTTTAGCAGAAGTAGGACATGTGCTGAGTGTAGGCATGAATTAGAACCTACACACAACAGCCCTTCCAAACTCCATTGTGCTATTTGGTGAATTCTGTCAAAGCTTTTCGGAAGAGTTCTGCTGAGGACAGACATGTCCTGTCTGAGTGTGTCTGTCTTTATATTTGGTTCTGAACACATTCTGTACCACAGAAGAACTGGACATTGGACTGTAGTGCATGAAACAGACTCTTCCTTTATTGAAATAAGTAATTTTACGTCATTCTTATGGATTCCTGAACTAATTCACTGAATGAACTCATTTTCTATCCTATTTCTAGACTTGTCAAATTGCGGATTTTGGAGTTAAGAGAAAACCACTTGAAAACTCTACCAAAGTAAGTGATGGAATGTTTACATTTATTCACCTGAAATTACCAAAAGTGCAAAATATTTGTGTTTGCAGCAATGCAATGGTGTAGTTTCTGTTAAGAGTGTTTGGGGGGTTTTTTTGCATGATTTAAAGAAATTTTACTGGAGGGTTTTAGCAAAAAGCAAAGATCTACGATTCTGTGACATGGTGGAAGATGGATCCTGGTACATTAACTGAGTGTAAATCGATGGCCAAAATCTACAATGTGACATTTTAAGATAAGTAAACAAAACTGAAAAGTAACAGATGAGAGAACCCTGGTCAGTGATGATGTGACAGTTGTTTTCCTCACCAAGAATTAATGTGTTAAAAACACCCTGTGTGTAACCTAATGGAACGCTGGTTTGAACAGAATGTAAATGATTTTGGTGCTTTTCAGAACAATTAAAAAACCTGTATCAGCAGAATATGGAGGAAGTATCGGTTTGCTGGTGTTTCTTGGTGCTGTTTACAAAAAAAAAAAAGAGGAAGTTTCTATAATTTGTTGCTGGAATTTGACCAACATTTCAATGGTTTTGGAAAGGAAATGGTAAAGAACTGGACAATAAAGCTCTACCCCTCTCATGCTGTATTGCATAAAACAGGGAATTTGCTTTTCTATCCAGATTAGAATTATGTAATTGCTTTCTGGAAGAGGGATCCTCACCAGTGGAAAAATTTCCATGGATTTGGGGCTTGTTAGAAAGGAGTTTAATGCCTCAGTTTGGAACTCCAGTGCACTTCTGGATGTTCCCCTTTTCTGCCAGCACCACTTTCTCTGCATAAAATACTTCTGGGTATGCAGTTTTAACCTACTGAAAATATCTGTATGTTCAGCCTGTATATCTTCCCAATACTCTTCTATAACATCAGTAATTTATTTCCCCTCTATGTGGTTTGATCGAATATTATCCTTGGTGCCGATTTCCAGGATCTTCTGAGCAGTTAGAAATACTTGGAAACCTCTGGCCAATGTTGCAAGTAAAGCTTTAATTTGTGCGACAAAATCAGAATTTTTTTTTCTCTTGAAATCTTCAGAGCATTTGCGAGATTCTGACCAAGTTATTTGCTTGACGACTCTCTCTGCTGGTAGCAGAGCCTGGAGAAGTGCACCTTGGAGAAGTGCGCTCTGGCTTTCTGCTCCCAAAACCCAACCTAGTCCAGAATTAACCCAACCGCAGACTGAAATTACCAGCTTTCCCAGTTTTTGTGCACAAACATTCCTGAGCATTCCATACCCAAAGCTCAGAGCTGTTCCCTCCTAACGAGCGTTGTTGTCCCCATTGGCGTGAGGAGGGTCTGTGGTTTTGTCAGTTGTTACAGTAATTGAACTAAATCCCCAATTATTCAGCAAAATCTACTAGTTAATTTACATCTTAGTTGGAAAAAGGAAGTTCTAAGAACATTTCCAACAGAAGCTTTTAATCTATCCAGCAGTTGTGTTTAAGCCTGGCGTGGTTCCAGGCCTCAGGAAGCTTGTTAATTTGCTTGAATTTTGTGTTTTCTGAAAACCAACTGTGTCGTAAATATTCATTGCTCTTCACATCAGGAGATGTCAGCAGACCTGCCACTCCCAAACTGAATGTTTTGGGACATTGTTGAACTCCTGAGAGCAATCAAGAGTGTTTCATATCTCAGGAAAAACCCAGAAACTGCCTGTGCTGTTGGTTGTTTCAGGTCTAGAGTGTTTCAAAGATCTTTGAGGACATTGTAGCGTTTGGATCTTGGCTCTTAGAGCTGTTTGGGCAGAGGAAAACACCTTTGCAGGGTTCTGGGGGATTTCTTTCAGTAGACATCTGGAAAATTGAAAAATTGTAGTGACTTCATTTGTTGCCGGTGAGTCACCAGTGTCTTAGAGCCTGAAGGGGCTGTAATTGTGAGAAAATACCTGTATTTGCTGGGTGACTCACTGGTGCCCGACTGGAGCTGTGGCTTCTCAGCTCCTCTCTGGTTTTCTGGACAGTAGGAATTACAGCTCTGTTTTTTCTGCATGTTAGGAAATGCTGAGACATTACCACAGGTGTGTGAGTCCCTGGCACCTGATATCAGGGAAAACCAGGATTTCTCTTGGTCTTCAGCTGTTGCTCAGAATTAATTTGCTTAGTGAGGAGTAAAAATTGAATATCTCAAGTACAGCCTCTAAAATTGGCAGAATTAAGTAATTCTGAAGGCGAAAGCATTTAAAAAGTGGGTGAAATTCAATGGCACAGTTACAGGGTCATGTCCTGAGAGACTAACAGAGATTTATGATACATGAGGAGTTCTTCAGTCAGGAATCAGATTGGGAAAAAAAGATGGGGATGTAAAATGTCTGGTCATTGATCTGAGAGAGCCTCGATAGGGACAAATACTCTTTTATCAGAGTGTTTTTAATGGAGACAAAGAAACCCTTGGGGGAGAAAAAAGAGGGAGATGCCATTTGGGAAAGCTCCAGATGGAATGGAGATGGGGAAGAGTTAAGCAGGTGCTAATCCGATAGGAAAAATAACACATGTGCAGTATTATAAGGTATATATTAATATAAATATATAATATATTTTATTAAAAACAGTGTGTTACTTAAGCTGAAATAAACTGAAGTTGAGGGGAGATATGTCATTGTTTGTCTCTGCACACACTGACCAGGTATCAGGTTATGGAGTAAACTGTTTTTTGGGTAAAAGGGTTATTGGGTAAACTGGTTATTGGGTAAAAGAGCTATTGGGTAAATTGATTATCGGGTAAATGGGCTGAAGTAATTGAGAAATGTTAAGTTTTTATCAGAGATTATAAAACTACACTGTGGGGTTCTTTGTGTGGCTCAGCACTTTGACATTCCTTTGCAGACATTTGCATGTGTCGTTCTGTTCTTGTTGGTTT
The DNA here is from genome assembly GCA_013399855.1 of Oxyruncus cristatus. Classification (NCBI taxonomy): domain Eukaryota; kingdom Metazoa; phylum Chordata; class Aves; order Passeriformes; family Cotingidae; genus Oxyruncus; species Oxyruncus cristatus. The sequence goes on along the minus strand of VXAY01006780.1, from coordinate 888,786 downwards.
AAACAAGCATTTTTTGAAATATTCTGATTTTGCAGTTATCTGGGTCCCCTCAGTTTGCTTTGTCTTGGTGCAACCTTCCTGCACTCCAAAATATTTCATACCTGTGGTTTTACTCCTAGTTTGAGTCAGGAGGAAAAGGACTTTGTGGATAAGATTATGACGATAATAATAATGATGATGATGATGATAAAGATGGAGGGTTTTGTTCCTTTGGCTAAAATTAGCCATTTTATCTTGATCTGGTTTCAGACTTAAAATATAAAACAAATTTTTTTAATTTTTGACTGCACATTTTTAGGTTCTGATTGTAACAAAACGATGTGAAAATAGAGGTTGTGTTTTAGCCACACAGTTTTATTTCTGAGACTTGCTGCTTATTATTTTTGCTGTCAAAATGCAGACTCTACTTGGACAATCATTGTTTGGTCTTATCTGTTGTAGGCAATAAAATATCACATCAGTATTTTCTACTTGGCCTTTTTCTCCAAACACCTCCAGTTGTGAGAAATCTCTGAGCTTTTGCTGCCACTATTTAAGTTACAACAGGATTTCTGGGCATTCAAGTGCCACAAAAAGTCTATGAAAAATAAATGCTCCTATTTTCTGTAATATTTTACTGTCAGGGCTCAAATATCTTCCTTGATAGAGGGTGTTAGATGAGTTTTCTTCTAATAATTCCAAAGCACAGAAGGTCAGTCTCATTTAAAGTTTGCCATTAAAGTTATTAAAATTAAGTGAGATGGACACAAGAAGGATGCCCTTCATTAAGTTTTTCCTTCTGGATAATGAATTAAGGTGTGAAAACAATATTTTTGTGCAGGTATAATTAAAGTATCTGTTTTTGCTTCACAATTATATATTGCAAAAAAAGCTTGGGGGTAAACCACATTTTTCACCCAGAAGAATTTAATCCTATTAAATGTCATGAAATGGGACTTTTTCTATTCTTTAAATTCCAAGTGTACCTTTATTTTTTTGTGTAACTATAATGTGAAAAAAAATTACATTTTTCTCTGAAATTCTTCCATTTATTTTTCCATGTCTTCCCACTTCTTTCTATTTCTTTTATTCCCCCAAAATTTACAAATATAAATGTAGAAAGTAAATGCTTTTGGGGAGATACAGGTTCCTTTTTTCCCCCTGGATATTTTTTTAATTTCTTTACTTATTATTTTCTAAACGGATTAAATCAAAAATTTGATGAGTTATGGGTTGTTCTTTCTTTTATTCCCTATTCAATCCCCCAGCAGTGCTGTAACTCTTTCATACCTGAAAAAGAAGCCAGAATATTAAATGCTGCGCTGGGAATACCAGACTTTTAATTTTAATTATCCCACTACCAGATGTGCACGAAATTAATGTGCCAGGTACCCACTACTGCACCATATTTAGCAAAGAAATAAGATGGGAACAAGGCAAAGTGGGGGAAGTTTCCCGTTCTTGGTGTAATGATCATAAACCTAGATTTAGTGAAATTATTTGTAACTCTTATTTATGGTGATTATTTTTTTAAAAGTGGTGAGACTGTGTATGAGACTCAACAGATGAAGGTTTCTAAGCAGCAGCATAAAACCTGTGTAAAAAGGACATAGTGATTTGGTTTTAAAACAATATAAGGTGAATTAGACCAGATGCTTCCTTGGCAGAGCAAATCTCAAATAGTAGTGGGTATTTTGCAGAGGTTACATTTGCGAATTGGAAGGTTAAATTTCCAAATTGGAGGTATTTAAACCTATAGAGTTACAATTCTTGTACCCTTCTGTAGCTTAGACTTTACTCCAAAGGGACAAAATAAACAGAATAATACAGAAATTCCAGAAAGCTGTTCAGAGATCAAACATATCCCAACCCATTATCTTCCTCCAGATGGGAAATTTGCTGGATAAAAGTGATTATTATTTCCACTAACCTGATAATTGAGTGGTAAAAAGCTTTCTTGTGACTTACAAACATTAGTGCCATAACATTTCTCTTCCTCACATCCTTCCCACTCCTCAAATCCCATTTTAGGAAGTAGATTTGCAAAAATCACAGGTTGTCTGAAGTGTGTTGAAGTCAGTGGAACAGGGAATTTATATCAGCTCAGAACATGTCCAGGGGATCTAAATCTGGGGGAAAGCTTCATTTTCTCCTGCTATTTTTTGAGCTGCTGTTCTACTTTCTCCCAAGTTTATGATCACAATGGAAACTGTTTGCCACACTTTGACTTTACAAATGTTTGCATCGTTCCCGGTGACCTGTTTTCTTCAAATAGCAGCTCTGGCTGAGTTTAATAACTCCTACTCCAGGAGGTTTTACTACCTTGGCACAACGCTATTAAAATATTGGCAATATTTTAATAAGTGGCTACTACTACGAATTTTCCCTTTAGGCTTTTTAGAATAAATATATTTGCTGCTCAGAGAAGAGGCTGAAAAATGTGTTCTATTGCTTTCCTATTGTAAAAGTGCTTTTCCAACTTATATGAGGTTGTCTGAAAAATTGTCTTAATTATTGTTCATGGAATCACAGATTGGTTTGGGTTGGAAGAGACCTTAAAGCTCTTCTTGCTCCGAGCAACCTGGTCTGGTGGAAGGTGTCCCTGCCCATGGCAGGGGGTGGAACAAGATGAACTTTAAGGTCCCTTCCAACCCAAACCAGTCTGGGATTCGGGGATTCTAGGATTTCTTTTTTCAGAAGAGTTTAGATCTGATCAGTGGCACTAAATTTCAGATAAACACTTCATGGCACAAAGGGGTGGGAGGGGAGAACATTTATAACCGTGGAGAATCACCATAGCCCACCTTCCACTCATTTTGTTCTTAATTATCCCAGAACCTTGAGCTCCTTCCATAACGACCGGGAGCTAAAAACACAAAGAGTTCCCTCTGCCTGTAACTAATGAGATTGGATTTGGCTGTGCGTAGACTCTGTGCTCTGCTTTCTCGGGAACGTTTGGTTTATGGTGTGCAAGGAAATGGCTTGTTGAAACACCTTAAGAGTATAATTTCCATTGTATTTGAGTAAACCCAAATGTACACAGTAAAAGCACCTTCACACAATTTCAGCTGCAGGAGGAGGCAATAGAGAGAAGGTGGTTGAGGGGAGCCATTTGGAACAGGGTGGTTTTACATACGTGGCCATCAGAGACCTTCTCTTTGTCCCAGCTGGTGTCTGTGTGCCCTGTGTCCCTCTGTGGTGGGAGACTGAGGGGAGACCTCATTGCAGTTACACCTTCCTGGGGAGGGGAAGAGGAGGGACAGGCACTGATCTCTGCTCTGTGGGGACCAGGGACAGGACCCCAGGGAATGGCCTCAAGTTGTGTCAGGGCAGGGGCAGGTTGGATCTCAGAAAAAGGTTCTTCCCAGAGGGGGGTTGGGCACTGAACAGGCTCCCCAGGGCAGTGGGCACAGCACCAAGGCTGCCAGAGCTCCAGGAGTGGTTGGATGATCCTCTGGGGCACCTGGAGTGACTCTTGGTCCTGTGCAGGACTAAAGGTTGGACTTGATGATCTGTGTGGGTCCCTTCCAACTCAGCAGATTCTGTGACTCAGTGATGCTGAGTCACAGGGGAAGTTCTTACAGTGTACCCCTCAGAAGGTCCCTAAAGTCAGCAAGCAGAGAGCCCTAAACTGGTGATCGGCTCTGTGGGGTGCAACAGGTCACCTTGTTCTGCCCTTTCCCTTGAGCCATGAAAAATTCCCTGCACTGGAAGGCTTTTATTGATGTCATCAGGAAAATAAAAACAATCATGCAAAACTTGATGACTCTCAACTGCCTTTATTCTTATCCACATCCAAACCCTGCTGGATGATTGCTTCTGAAAAACTGAGTATTACGTGTGTCTGAGTAAATGCCAGTGATCATTAGTTCTTCATCACAATTGCATTTTCCTCCTCAGTGAGTTCTTTTATGAACCAGTAATCTTTGCTTTTCCTATTGAAATACATGTGTAGATTATTTTCAGTAGTTATTTTAAGTATTTATGCTTTGTAGCCATATTTTAGACCTTTTCCATGTTTGTCCCATGTCAGTCCCATTAAATCTCACAAGCTCCATGTTGATGTTCCTTCCTGGTGCTGGGTTGTGAAACAAATCTTGCCTGTATTTGTGGTATTTCCTAATTCAACATCATCCCCCTACCTGCCTGGAACAGGTCTCTGATCAAAAGATCACACTGTGGCCCTGCAGTTGTTTGGTTTTTCCCTTCCCAAGCCACGTCTCCGATAGGAGTCATGGAATCCTTGTTGATGGTGTGGTAAAGCAATTCTCCAGAATAGGCTGTCCCTGGAGATCTTCCACATCTTGTGATCTGAACTTCTCCTGGAGAAGAGGAAATCAACCATCCTTCTGCCTCGAACTACACACAGATATTTCTGCTCTGTCATTCCAAGGTGCTCTTTGCCATCTCCAACCACTCCCATCCCACTTCCTCAGTTAAGATGCAGATAGTTACTGAGTCAGGACATTTTTCTTCTCAGATTCCTCCTTGCCTTTTCTAACACATCCCCATTTATCTCTCTGGGTTTTCCTTTAGAAATAACCCTGGGTTTGATGTGTGTTCACGCTGCCTTCAGGCCATGTTTCAGCAGACAGAGGAATCAAAAGGACTGTGAAATAAGGAACCTGTGTTGAGAGGAGAATTCCTTAACTCTTGTTTTTTGTCCTGGCTGTTTCAGTCAACTTTTAATCATCAGATATTCCTTAACACTGTTTCAGCTTCGCTTATCCCTGTTAATTATTCAGCACCCTAAATTAGATCTTCTTCCTGCTCTCTGGCAAAGAAAATGGGAAAACAGGGCTAAAACTGCATTTTCAGTCTCCCTTTATGTTTGTTCATTCCATGCAAAATTAGCCCATAAGAGCATAAAGCATGTGCGGAATTCCTTAGAAATATGAATTGTATATTGTATATCCTGATGAAACATCGATTATTTTTAGCCAGCTTTTAGTATGGACACCTTGGGGCGCTTTTTCTTGGTCTTCAGGATGCTGGGGACACAGATCCCAAGTCCTGTAAAATGACCCAAGTCGTTTTATATGGATTTAATAACCTGGTGGAGTCCCCATCCCTGGAAGGGTTCAAAACGTGGGTGGATGTGGCACTTGAGGACATGGTTAGTGATGAGCATGGTGGTGGGGCTGCTTGATGGTTGGACTTGATGATCTTAAGGGTCTTTTCCAACCTTAACGATCTCATGGTTTTGCTATTTTAGATATTTTCTCTCTCGGGTATTTCAGTCCATGTGTAGGTTCTTGTATCCTCAAAATCAGTTTTTAGATTGACTCTGTTATTGTGCAGGCTGGGTAATAGATTCAGTGCTTCATGACAGATTAATTTGTACCTTTGGTCCTTAGCTTTATACCATACTTGCTTTATATTCTATAAATTATATAAATTGTCTTGAGATTCACTGAAAACTGAGGGATTTTTTTTAATCTATTGCATGATGCATGAACAGCTCTTTGGGCTTGGATCATGCGATGCTTTAGTCCCAGTTAAGATTTAACTACTCTGCAACAGGTAAATTATTAAATATTAATTTTGCAAAGTACCTCCAAACCAATTAATTGATGAATTGAAAGTTTGCAAGGTTTAAACAAAAATTTAAACATTGCAAGGTTTAAAATACTAAAACTAAGAGGCTCCTCTGTTCCAACAACTTTTAAATAAAGGTTTTTTGTGGACAACAAAAATGTGAGAAAATATTATTTGAGATGAGCACAGCAGCTATTCCAGCACTGGCAATGGATTTGCCTCATTTACTTTTTATTTCTTCAGAAAATCAAGCCATAAACTCAAATGGAAAAGGAATTCTGTGAGTTGCTGCCCAAGGAAATAATGTGTGTGACCCTTAGAACCTCCTCAGTCCCAGCTCTGTAGCAGAAGCTCCTGTTTGATGTTTGCCTCTTCCATTGTATAAATGACATTTTTCGTTGTGTAAATCCCATCATGTCTCTGACTCGTGAAGTTTCACCTATTGGAAGTCTTTTGGTTATTTATGAATATTTTTCTTCACACATGGGAATAACTTGGATGTGATCAGAAGTTTGTGGTTGAAGGTTTCATGCAATCACCATCGCTGTCAGGAGTGACCTGGATTTTGAGGAGAACCCCATGATTCCATTAAAATAAGTCCTTTGTTTTGCTAGAAAGTCTAAACCGAGGCATTTTCCTGGATATTTAAAGTGTTTAAAATGTGTAAATATGTATTTTCTAAATAAGGCAGCAAAACCAAACATGCCAGAAAGTTAGATTAGGCAATTTAGGTGGTTACCAGGAATTGTAATTAATACCCCTGAGTTGTATCATGGGAGTTATAATTTATGGTTTAGAACTATAGTGAGCAGTGTTTTCACTAAGTATTCTTAGTTTCTGTGCTGGTTTTCCATGCCTTTGTAGATTTTTAGCACGTTCCATTATTGTGTTTAAAAATAATTTAAATATTCACCTTATTCTGAACCTAATGGGACTTCCATCCTAAGAGCCAGAAATCAGATCTTCTCTGTGTGAGTCCTGAGTGGAGCTACTTATGAATGGAAAAATAGCTCCAAGTGTGATACCAGTAAAGATTTTTGGGAAATCTTTGGTCAGTTTTATTAGCACATCAATTCCATTCCATTACATCATTTAAATCATGAATATTTAACTGAGCATTACTCGTAATTGCTCCTTTCCTTATCCACCTTTATAAAATGACCCCACATAAAAAATATAATGAAGCTTTCCCTAAGAAAAATAAAAGTAATTACATGGAAGACCTAAAAATAGCAGCAGCTGATGGAAAATCTCAGCTAATATTTCATTGGGGACCTTGGCAGTGCTTCATCTTTTGATGGAGCCCCAACTAGTGGAAGTTAATCTGCCTCCACATCAATGTTAGTTTATGCATTGATCAAACAGGTTGGGAAGTACCTTGGAAAAGAGTGGGAGAGGAAAAAGAAAAATTAAACCAGGAGTGAACTGAGTGTGGGACAGGGGAAGTATCAGCATTAAGCAGCGTATTTATTAGGATTTAATGTGTGTAAGAGTGGCTGTTGGGGCAGAAAGATGACATGGTGCTGAAATTAAACTGGGCTTGTTTCTGGATGTTTCCAAACCACCCAATGATCAGCAAAAATTCCATATTTGTTGTGTTTCAAAGACTCGCTTCCCTCTCCTCCTGCAGGCTGGCCTTTCTAGTTCTGTGGAGTTTATTTCCCTGTTTTCACGTACTAAAAATGAAGTTTTCTTGCCGTAAATGTGCAACAGAGCTCCTGTGCAGCCCAAGCACAACCTCATTTTGCTATCGTTTAAATGCTAAAACCGGGCTCTGGTTTCCAGTCCCGGCATCTTTGATCATCATTTTTACCTCTGGTGCAAATTGCAGAGATGAAATGGTTGATATTTTAGAGCACAGCAATTAAGACTATGCTAATTTTTTGATTAGGATCTGATTACCTTAGAAGGCCCCTGAACTGCCTGTTGCAGTTAATGCTAAATGACTTAATTAATTATTTTTATCCTCTTTTTTTACCAAAGCCGATGTGGTGTTTAGATCCCTTTGAACCACCAGGGCTTAAAAGAGAAATTCTGCCCTAGTGGTAAAACCCTGTCCCAATTTTGTCCATGGAAACAAAGGCAGTGATTGATTTATTTACTTTGAACTCCATTAAATTTGAACCTCAGAGCAGTTGAGGGCCTGGATCAGGCCATGAAGAGCCAAACCACTCTCTAGTTATAAAGAATTTGATCACAAATGTATAAATCTGCATCAAAAAAGCCACTTTTTATATTGTATTTCATTTAAATCACAAATTTAACATGCGTTAAAGAATGCGAAACTATACAAAATTCTACCAAGACTCTGTTTATTTTTACACTGTAATAACTGTTGCTTTTTAGTTCAGGGATGGAATATATTGTTCAAATTTGCATCATCAGCATGAAACTGATGTAATTCTTTTTACCAGAACAGTATCATTGCAGCTTTATTTTTATCCAAGCAAAATTTGACTGGCATTTTGCAAGTTAAAATCTCATTTTAGTTGTTTCCTAATCTCTTACAGGTCAATGCACAAACTGACTCAGCTGGAGAGACTTGATCTGGGCAATAATGAATTCTCTGAACTGGTAAGAAACACAGCATTTTTGAAGAGAAGACCTGTGGGGTTTGGATGCTCTGTGGGGTGGGGCATTGAACTTCTACTGGGAAGGCTTTGCTGGATTGTGGCCATGGGTGAGGGACACGTTTCCTTGTGGAACAGAAGGTTCCTGAGGTGAATGTTGATGTCAGAATATGCTTCATCTCCATCAGACTTCTGCAGTTCAGGTCAAGGTCACAGACGATTCTCCCTCTGAGCAGATTGTTACTCCTGGGATACTTCACTGGGATGTGAATTGAGGATCTCTACACAAATTATTGCATCAATTATGTATTAATTTCTTAATATCTACCTTACATCTTATATCACTGATATCTTATATCAAACATTAGAAGTAGCTGTTACCAATTATTAGAAGTTGCTATTAGCAATTTTTAGAGAGGCTGTGGCTGCCCCATCCCTGGAAGTGTCCAAGGACAGGTTGGACAGGGCTTGCAGCAACCTGGGATAGTGGAAGGTGTTCCTGCCCATGGCAAGGGGTGGGACAGGGTGATCATTAAGGTCCCTCCCTGCCCAAACCACTCTGTAGTTCTGTGATCTCGCCCTCGCAGGAACACTATAGGAAAAGTACTAATTTAAATCAAACCTGTGAACAAAAGGATAAAAAGGTCCTGTTTTCATGGATTCTGAAAATCTGATTTGGGTTTCAATAGAAACTTCCTTTTTTGAGAGAAAAATGTTCCGTGGACCTGTGGTGGTGTGGGAGAGGTTTGTTTCTTTGACATCCTGGGACTGTTTTGCACTGGAAGAACCTGTGCAGTCAAACTGGAGCCACAGGCACAGGGTTAACTTCAGAACTGAAGTAATTCTGTTCATTTTGCTGGAAACAAGATGACACAAATCATGGGGTTCCTGGAATAGAAACTGTCACTTCCTGAAGAGCAGCTGTATTCAGGTGACTTCATGTAATCAAGGGAGGGAAGAGGCAACTCATATCCTGGGGCTCTGGGAGCTGTAAATCCCAAGGAATGGGACATTTTGACATTTGGAAGGGTCAAAAACTGGCACCAGGCAGATGATGAGCAGCAACGACAGCTGGAAAGGAAACAGGGAAAGGTAGGGAGAAAAGGAAAATGTAAGAGGATAAAATGTAATATATTTTTAATTGAAAATTAATGTCAGTCTTTAATTCAGACTTGATCCATGGAAGCATTTTTGTACCAAGAGGGTGGTCATAGCCTGGAACAGGATTCCTGGAGAGGGGGTTGATCCCCCAATTCTGGCAGGGATTAAGGGACATTTGGAGAATTCCCTTATTAAAGTTTTGGTCAGACTGAATTGGTCAGGACTGGATGGTCATTCCAGCTGATTGTATTAAGATCCTTCCGTTCCATTCCATTCCATTCCATTCCATTCCATTCCATTCCATTCCATTCCTGTTCCCACTCTCCTCTACTCTATTCCAGTTGTGGCAATCCATATGGAAAATGAAAATATTCTCCAAAAAGACATCAACTGAAGCATTTTTACAGACAGACAGCACACAGACAAATAAGCTTTTAATATCAAAACATCAGTGAGATCTCATCTGGGTCCTGGTGAACCATAAAGTCACATAATCCAGGATACACCATAAATTCCATAATAATGGTAAATTATAATCCATGCTCAAGGAATTTCACCTCAAACCATGCTATGTCCAGCACAGGAATAGGCTGTTCCCTCTGAGAAAGGTGTCTATTAATGAGAGGAATTTGAAAGCAAATTAAAGTTAAAAGGGGAAATTATCATTATCCGTAATGACTTAAGTCAGTGAACACTCTGGAGGAATAAAGAAACATTAATCAGAACAGGAACAAGTAGTATAAAATAACCATTAATCAGTTTAGTCTGGAAATGAGAAATGGGTTTAATCATAGAAGGACAACAGAATTTCAATAGAATTAGCAGAGGCAAAATAAATAATCTTAAAAGTGTTAACTAATAGTTTTTTAATAGAAACACATCATGTGGCAATGTGGAAGACTGAGGGATTGAGCTCTGCTGCTGAGCAGGTTTATTGTTACCTGGTGAGGCATCAGGTGCTTCTCCTGCCTGGAAAAGTGAAAAATCATGTTTCTTATGGGAATGGCAACATTCCAAAACACTCAGACCATGTGGGATAATTAGAGGTCTCTCTTAAGGTCTGGGGGTGCTGGGCAGAGGTATTTGTTCTGGCTGTGTTGGGATAATTCCAGGGCAGTTGTTCCACAGGCCTTTAAAATGCTTGAACCTGGTTTAGTCAGGACCAAATGGAATTTTTAATGCCAGTTTCTGGTCTTAAAAAAATCTCTACACCTTGACAAAGGAAAGTAAGTTGGAAGTCCTGGTTTGCTGAGGAAAGTGTTTCATCATAAAGGAAAACACTACTTAGGCTGAAATCTGGGAGTATTTGGGACCTGATAATTTCTGATTTTCCCAGCTCTAAGGAATCAGAAATGATCTGGGGAATTACCCGTCTCAGCTTCTCTCACTAAGATCTTGTAGTTCAGAAAAGAGTAAAACAGATTAAATTTCATATTGCGATTTAAGGCTTTATCAGTGCACACCATGATTGTAACTCTTGAGTGTGACAACCACAGACATCAACTCTCCTAGCAAGTTCTCCTTTGGATTCAGTTCTTTTCCAAAGCATTCTTATATTTTACAAGTTTTACGAAAGAGCACCAGTGGTTAAGTTAAATGGAGTGAGCTGTTCCTGTCATTAAATATCTGAAAGGCTGATGTGGGTTATTAAAAACAAAGAAAGGTGAAGAGGGAGTCTTTTTTTTTTTACACCAAATACTGATTTATATTTAACTAAAAAAACACTGCTATATGTAACTCTCCATAATTATATATTTTTTTCCTCAGCCTGAGGTTCTTGAACAAATTCAGAATCTAAAGGAACTGTGGATGGACAATAATTCTTTGCAAGTGCTACCTGGGGTATGGACATTTATTCTTTGTAATTGAATTTTTGTGTTATGTAGTGATCTATTTACCTGACAGTAAATGTGCATTTTCTTGCATGGGGACACAGTCCTCCTTCACAAGGTCATTAATTATAATCCAGAAATAAAAGTTACCTGATAATGTCTAAATATTCAACACAGAAAATCTTCATCTCTTTGGCGGGGCTGCAAATGAGTTGGGAATTTTGAGTGAATATCCCTTGGATCCGTGTCCAAATGCAGAAATAATAAAACTGTTTGATCAGGCACTCAAGTATGCATCAGATTTAACGAATCTGGAGCACACTGATTAGTTTGGAGTGTTTAGTTTGGTGCAGCTCCTGAAGGGGAGGCTGAGACCACCTTGGTCCTGCCTTGTGAAGGCGCTGAGATAATTAAACAGAACCTGTTTGTCTCTAATTAACTGAGCAACTGGTGTGTGTCTGTCCAAGTAACTCTTTCTCACGTGCTATTAAGTCTATAGGGAAGTTAAAACAGCTCGTGTACCTGGATGTGTCCAAAAACAGGATAGAAACTGTGGATTTGGACATCTCGGGATGTGAAGGGCTTGAGGATCTCCTGTTGTCATCCAACATGTTGCAGCAGCTGCCAGATTCCATCGGTGAGAAAAGCTCAGGGATTCCTGTAACCTTTTCCAGCTGAAAATTTAATTTATATGGGGTTTTTTTGGTAATAATAAGGCTTCATAATCGTGGACCAAGAACTGACATTAAATCCCAAAGGAGGCATGAACATCTGTGTGTGGATGGTCCCTAAAGACCATTTGGTAAAGTCAGGAACAAAAATCCCTGGCTAGAAAGTATGGATTATTCTGGTTTGCTATTTCAAGGAAAATAAGCGAAGGCGGCTGTAAGTGATCTAAATTTGAAAGTTAAGTATGAGAGTGATGGGGGGAAATTGCTGCTCTGAGTTACAGCAGTAAAAAGGAAATAAAAAGGAAATAATTCAAACTATTAATTTTCTTTTTTTTGCCTGTTTTTCATGCATAGAACTTCAGATTTTTTCAGGATACATAGAAATTCTGGAAGCCAAGTGCTTGTAGGCACATCTGGATCTTTCATTTAAGTCTTGATCCCTCATATTTTCTTTTCAACTTCCGTTTGAACTGTTGAACAGGACTGGCATTTGATTAAATAATAAAGAGAAAAATCATTAATAAAGAAAATTATCTATTAAGACATTAATAGATAATTAGAAATCTACTCTTCCTGCATAAATAAGATACTATTTTTATTGCTTTTTATTTGTATATATTATTCTTTTAATAATATTTATATTATTATCTATTTTTACATTATTTTTCAAGGCCACAGAAATACACTTAATGTTTCTCTTGCAGTTCAGCTCAACATTTAATCAGGACTTTATTTTGATTAAAAGAACATGTCCTATACACAGATATTCTCTAAAATCCAGACCTGAGTTATTCAGTGTTGGAAATCCTTGGGTTTTTAGCACATGGGAGATTATAGAAAATATTGATGTCAAATATTTTTCTATTATTTCTTCCCCACCTGCTCTCTAGGGCTGTTGAAGAGACTGACAACTCTGAAAGTAGATGACAACCAGCTCACAATTCTGCCCAATGCCATTGGAAAGTGCGTATGGGATTAATGTGATTTTCAATATTAAGTAAAATGTGGTTTTCCTTGTGCTTTTTTCCCTTCTGTTTTTTTTTTTTTTTTATATATAAAATAATACAAAGATATCCTGAATTATAAAATAATTCAAATTTCATAAATAAATTTTCAAATTATTTCAACGTGCTGCCTAACACCCAGTTTAAAACATAGAAATTTGGAGTTCCACTGTTATTTCTGTGGGTTTATACTGATGTGATGGATAAAAAGGCAAAATGTATCGAATTTTCCAAGAAAAAGGCTACTTTCCTGTGTGAATCACTCGCAATTTAGATGATTAGAGCAGCAAAAGTAGAAGAAATAGGAGTATTTGGGGGGGGGGGAATTATGTCTGTTCCCATGGCAACGGCCTGAGCCTGGTGTAGGAAGGACACGCTGCAACCCTTGTTCATGTGGAGATTTCTTAAAATATTCCAGTGGTCCCAGTGGAACAGCCATGAAAATTTCATGGGGATGGGGCAGGATCCAAATATTTCCTGGGAATGGGGCAGGATCCTGTCGTTAATAGGTTATGAGAAGCACTAATAGTTCCCTTTAGCTCTCGTGGGGTCAGGTAGGACATGATCCCTGGCTTACCCTGCTGAGGGTCTGGAGCTCTTTGCCAACTGAAATCTGCCGTTTATTGTCAAATTGGGTGATGCCAGTGTGTTCCTAAGGATGGAATCAGGGGATTCTTTGTATAGGTTACCACTGCTCGTTCCTTCCAGCAGAACATATCTTTAACAGTGGTATTTTTGTAGGGTGCCTCTTCCTCTGCATATTTTGCTTCTGAAATTCTATATAAACTGGTATTTCGAAAAAAAATCAGAGGTCCTTGTCCATGGCTGCCTTCCCCAGGTGGAGAACATCAGGTTGGACATCAGGAGGCCAACTGTGCTGCACACATTCTATAGCAACCAGTACATAGAATCGCAGACTGGTTTGGGTTGGAGGGACCTTAAAGCTCATCTCATTCCACCCCTTGCCATGGGCAGGGACACCTTCCACTAGATCAGGTTGCTTCAAGTCCCGTCCAAGTTGGCTGTTTCAATAATAACTTAGCTGTTGTGCTATTTGGGAAAAATAATTCAAATTTGTGAACTATTTCAGCTGCAGCTGCTGACAGCCCAGGTTGGCTCAACCTTCTGTAGTTTTTGTAATGTCTCCAGATTTATGGGATGTTCATGGAGAGCATTAAAAGTTGGTGATGTGAATCACTAAAGGACAGATCTTTGCTACTCAAATCATTGTGTTGCAGTAAATTCTGATGAGCAGTGAAGGCTCAAAGCTCTCCTGGATGCTGCAAAAAGGTTGATCTAATATTCAGCTTTAACAGTTTTGTGGGTCTAAAACCTTCTAAAACTTTTCTTTTTTACTGAATTGCTCAAATTGAAGGAAGCCCTGTTTTTTAATCTAATATCTGTTCAGTATTGTTTGTCTCGGAGCCTTAATTATATATTTAAAGACACAACTGCTGCTCTGAGGCGGGAATGCAGAGCAGAGGCTGATCATCTGATATCATGTGTTATTTTAGAGTGACTGGTTGTGCTTTTTCAATGAAGTGCTCCTTTTCTAACGAGGACGGTGTCTCCCACATCAAACCGAACTTGGCTTTCTCTGACTCATCCCTTTGGATAGTTTTTCTACTGAGTCTCTTTCTCCTAAATACTGGTGGCAAGACCTACCACAGAGCCTGTTACTGTCACACAGGGATTAACAATGTGGAGGAGGGAATGCTACCTCCAGAGACCAATTTCTCCGTGAGACACAGAGCATTTCAACGCTGGTGCTGGTGGGGAACCACCACCCTTATTTTTGGAACTCTTGTTCAAAGAACAAGGCTGTGGTGGCATTCAGAGTGTGGCCCTGCACAGTAGACCCATCTTAATAAAATATTCCACACAAAATCAGTGATTGTCACTGATTAAGTTACTAAATTAGAGCCAGAGGCTGGAGATGTTCTCTGCAGGACCTGATGGAATGGCCCTGGTGGGTGGGAAGGTGCCAGGAGGAAAGTCACACAGGGAAGTGCAGTGTGTTCTGTTAGAGGAGTGTTTTGTGTCCAGTCTGTGCCACATCCATCTGTACAGATGGTGCAAAGGACAAAGTAAAACTTATATTCCCAGCTTTTACAAGGGCGTGGAGTGGTAGAACAGGGCAGAATGGCTTCCCACTGCCAGAGGGCAGGGTTAGATGAGATAGTGAGGAGAAATTCTTCCCTGTGAGGGTGGTGAGGCCCTGGCACAGATTGCCCAGAGAAGCTGTGGCTGCCCTATTCCTGGATGTGTCCAAGGCCAAGTTGGACGGGGCTTGGAGCAACCTTTTCCTCCTATGGAGGAAATCTGCTCTAAAATTTCCTCCCAGGGCTGTGTTTGTAGTTGTGTGAAGCTTTAGAACTCCCCGAGGTTTTAGGTTGTTAACCATGGTTCTCCACCCCTTGCACAGCTGCTAACGAGTGTATTTACAATTCCAGTTTGTCTTTGTTAGAAGAATTTGACTGCAGCTGCAATGAGTTGGAGTCCCTGCCCTCTACCATCGGGTACCTCCACAACCTGAGGACCTTGGCTGTGGATGAGAATTTCCTCCCGGAGCTGCCCAGAGAAGTGAGAGACTTTGGAATTACAGATTGAAATGTTTTGTGGGAGCCCAAGATTTTATCCTTGCCCAGACAAATTATCTGTTAAAGCAATTGTTTGTGGGATGATGTGGGAGACCAAACCTTTCTTAAGTACTCAGTAGTAAAATCGAGCAGTAAATTAATAAATTGCTGTTAAATTTGGAATATCCCCGTGAAGAGCAGAGTGAGTAGCCCCAGGAACCCTGAGGGTGTTACTTTCTGATTAAATTCTGTATTTTCTGCTCTTTGTCACTTCCAGCAAAAACCCAATTCAGCCACCTCCTGCCATGAAAAGTGAGTGATAATAAGTGTTACCAGAGGCAGGATTCCATCACCTTTGGCTTTTTCATTCCCCAGATTGGAAGCTGTAAAAACGTTACGGTGATGTCTCTGCGCTCCAACAAGCTGGAATTTCTTCCTGATGAAATTGGGCAGATGCAGAAGCTGAGAGTGTTAAACCTGAGCGATAACAGGTATAGTTCACATCATTTCCTTGACCAATTTAAGCATTTATTTAAAAAAAAAAATTAAACTCTTATTTTCAGGTATTTTTAAAAATACATTTATAGAAAATAGATTTTATAAAAAATCTATTTAAAACTATATTAAAAATAATATGGTTATTATTTACTTTATTTAAAATATAAGGAAAGAATCTTGATTTTTTTTTTTTTTTTATCTTTATGGTTTGGTCTTAGTTCCACTGATACCAAAGAAGAAATTGAGTGGGGCCAAGATCTGGGTCTTGGTGTGTTTTAATAGGTTAAAACCCATCTGCTTCTTTTATGTCCTGCTGTTTCCATGCAAAAATGTGATATTTGGCTTATATAGGTGTGTAATATTTAATGATGAAAAAGCTGATCTATAGAGAACCATGAAGTGCAAGCACAGGAGTTTGTTATCCTGCCTCCACTGAAATCCAGGGAACATTTTTCATTCCCTTCAGTAGATTTTTTTTGTCAAAAACCCCAGATTCTTGTGTTCTTATGCACATGACTCTGCTTAGATGAGAAACAAAATGCTTAAACTGAGCCTTTCTTGATACCTGTGCTGCCAAAGACTGAATTTCCTTGAGCTTTATCCATGTGGGTGTGCCAAGAATATGGTAATTTTCAGCATAAGCAGAGAAATCCAGGTTTGCTGGATCCAGTGCCATGTATATGGGTTGAATTCCATTTTCTCTCCAGTAGTTACCCTCCACACTCAGTAAAAATTAGGAGAAGGACTTTCCACCCCTGTGTCTGATTTGCTGTCAGCAGTTTCATTGTTGAGATTACGGCTGAGCGTAAAATAGAAACCATAAAATGAAATAATCTAGAGCCCTTTTAAAATATTGGTTTAAAATTACTTGTTTAATTCAGTTTGATTTTTTTCTGCATTGCAATTGTGTGTCATAAAATCCATCATGGCTGGACCAGAATGGAAAGTTAAAACTTGAGTCTAGTTTGTGTTGTGACTGTCCAAATCCCAGAATCAGGACATGCCTTCAGGTTGCACCAGGGGAGGTTTAGGTTGGATATTAGAGAAAATTCCTCATGGAGGAGGTTGTCCAGCCCTGGCAGTGGGGGGGTCCCCATCCCTGGAGGGATTTAAAAGCTGTGTGGATGTGGCACTTGGGGACATGAGTTAGCAGTGGCCTTTGCAGTGCTGGGGAATGGTTGGACTTGATGGTCTCAGAGGGCTTTTCCAACTTAGACAATTCCATGAGTCTATAACTCCATGATCAAACGGTGGGTCTCTTGATTTGGGGTTCCAGACTCCAGTGCTTTCCCGGGGACAGGGGTGCTCCCCCATCAGTATATTGGTGGCAGCAGTGTGTGTTCGTGCCTTTATCTGTACAGACAGAGTCTGAAACAACAATTCCAAACCACTCCAGCTGCCATTCCTGCCACAAAGGCAGGCTGGCTTCCCTTCCTGTCCCTGCATCCATGTGTCCTGTCCTACTGTGGTTTTGTCCAGATGTCTGTGATCCTGGATCCATAAGTGATGCAGGTGAGCACAGCCCGTCTCAAATACAGGGAATTTTCAGATGGGCCTTTCCATGTCTGGTTCCTGCCCAGCAGCTGTGGTGGCACCTGGGAGGGGACATAGGTGGGCACAGGAGTGGGGAGGCAAGAGGACAACCCTAGTCCAGGGCACTTGGGAGTTCAGGGTACAGGTGCCTTCCCTGGCACGTGGAACTGCTCTGAGCTGGGTCGCTGCCCCTTTTCCAACCTGTGATTGTGCCGCGAGTTTGAGGTGAGGGAGCAGGAAACCAGTGGGGTTTATTTGGGTTTTGTTTCCCATTTTTTTCCCTAGTGGCTTCTCAACCAGATCAGCTGCTGGTTTCAGTCCCATCACTTCGGTGTGGTGAGGGGCTGTGAGTGCTGAGGTGAGACAGGGAAGGGGCAGCTCATGGCTGGGAGGGGGTGGGAGCAGGACAGGACTTCCCAGCTAGGCTGACCCAGCAGCTGGATCCCACCCAAACAGCTGTCCTGCCCCAGTTGCTTTTCCCCAGCTGCCCAGTTACGAGAGGATTGGGATTTCCACTGGGGAGGAAGGTAATTATGGGACCAGCATCCCAGTGATGGGATGTTCCTTGGGGTGGGATGTGGCAGCTGCTATCCTTCCCACTCCCCTTCAGGGGTGTGTGGTGGTAGGCTATTTTCTCCAGTCCTCCTGGAAAGCTGTGCAGTGAGCTGGGAGTATTGTGGAACTGGGAGAGTGGGGTCTGGACTGGGAGAGATGGGAACTGACCCCCCCCATAGATCTTAAGCCTTTAGATTCAGCTGAATTTTTTTTAAACCTGGTTGAATTGTCTCATGTCCTTTTCTGGAGTGGTTTGGGCAGTAAATCTTTCCTCCTTCCTTGCTGTCAGCTCTGGCTGAGGTTCAGTGTCGCTCTGCTGAGTTGTGATAATTCTTGTGCCATGGAACTTCCCACTGCAGTGAAACCAAAAAGTTTCCACATTTTGGCACCAAAGAGCTCGGACAAAGTTCAGATTCCTTCTTAATGCTGGAGTTTTTAATAGTTTTTGGTTTTGTTTTTGTTTTTTTACTTTTCTGTCATCACATTTTCATTAACATTCAGGGAATGTCTGTTCTTTCTTTGATGAGTCTGCATGTACCTGCTTAAGAGAAGGGGGCCTCGGTTCTGCTTCCTGCAGTTTTGCCCCTCTGCTCTTCCCCATACATATCTCACAGGAGGTAGAGCACACCAGCTTTTTTCCTGGGTACCCCTTCAAGCCATTGGAAGAAGAGACAGAGACACACATAAGCAGGGCAGATGGGTGATTCTGGAGCCTCCTGAGCTTCATCTTGCTGTGATGGGCTCCTGGATCCTGGGATGTGCATCAGCCTCTTCCCTCTCAGGCTGTTATAGGGCCTGCTGAACCCTGGGCCCCTCTAAGAGGGACCCTTCACCCAACCACTGCTGATGCACAAATCTTGTGAGGAGCAGCTGTCACTCTCTGTGCTTTATAACAAACAGGGATGGATTGTACATATTCCATCAGAATTTACTGGTCAGCCCTTTGTGACTTTCTCTCCTGACACTAGAGGGATTCCATGTCCATCCTGGCAGTGTCCCGTTGCTCATGCATCCTGGCACGTTGCTTCCTTGCCAAGGGAACAGACTGTCCCTGTGACTGTCCTTTCATATGATGGATCCATCACCATGGAGGTGGAATTTTACAGAGGAAACAGCATCTTCCACTGGGGATCTGCCCGCTGCAGGTTCATCCCAGGGAATGGTACCTCAGGGCCATCTCCTTGTCCTTTGCCACATACCAGATTTCACCTTTGGTGCCTACAGTGGTGACTGTAAATGGGGCATTTATGTCTCCATTAACCTCCAACATCATTGCCTTTATCCCAGTGACTCTGGTGGGAACTGGGCTACTCACGTGTTTATTGAGATGCCCTTTTGCCACCAAAAATGTTCATTCTGGCCACCGTGTTCCTCATGGCATGGGGGTGCAGTCTGCCTTGAGGGATGTAGATACAGGGATGTTAGTGGCTTTGCACTTCCCTTGGCAGAGTGCACGGAAGATCTGCAGTCTGCTCCTGGAATGGCCATGCACAAATGGAGCCATGGATAGAGGAGCTTTCCCTCCCTTGTGTTCCCTGGAGCTTGTCTGGATATGATAGTCAGGAACATTTTAGATCTGGTCTAAAATGCTGATTGGATGTCTTTTAGAAAGGAGGCAAACCTGACACAGCCCTCTTTGACCCCAGGCTAATGGGCACCTCACATTTCTGTGAGGTGACACATTTTGCACACGGGAGGATCCGTGTTTGGTTCTGTGGTTTCAGCTACTACAGACTTTCACTCTGTTCTGTGTCTTCTCCTCAGCGCTGTAAGATGGACCTTGCTCATCTTAACTGACCACAAGCTGTTTTAGTTTCAGGACTTCCTTCAAATATCCATGTTAGAATTCCCCTTTCACCAGGGAAATAGGCTCCAGCTTTCCTTTCCCATGCCAATGATACCCGAACTTCTCATCTCCACAGCTGGGAGTCCTCTCTCCTTTTATCTTTACAGGTCCAAACCTTTCCAACCTCCCACAGGCTCTGGAAAGTGCAGGATTCAGTTGGCTCTGATGGGCCATGATGGGTTGGACCCTGATTGCTGAGATGGAGTCTCAGGAGGGCTGGAGTGCAGCTGGCCAGCTCTGATGGCTTCACACTCTATGGTCAGTCGGGACAGGTTTGACTCCAGACTCCTTGGGATCCATCCTTGCCTTTGCCAGGCCCACTCTAGTCCAGGAGAACCGAGAAGTTTGATGAAGTGGTTGTGCAGGTGCTGCTGGTGTGAAAGCTCCAGCAGTGCTGAGCCCCTGGGAGGCTCAGGGTACACGTGGGATTCATGCAGAGAAAAGAGCTGTGTGACTTACCAGTAACCGGTGTTCTCACCATGTGTAGTCCACATACACACCTGTCTTCCATCTGCTTCTCCTCTCTCCTCAGAGTCCTTCCAGGTCTGAGCCCTGTGATTGAGAGGTAGAATTGTTAGAATGTACATTTGGGCTACACTTCTCAAAGACATCGGTTACTGGTAAGTAACCTTTCTTTTAGTTCTAGATTGTTCTTGAAAGAGCTGAAAGAACCCTCCCCTTTCTGTGTGTGCACTGCTTCTGTCCTGGGCTCAGAACTCACCCACACAAGTTAGAAAAACTCCTCAGATTAAACAATCCATTTGTTTTATGATAAGACAGCTATGAAAACTAAGTTTCGGGTAGGTCAGGCTCTCCTTACTTTCCCCTGTGGCGTTAATTCCAGGTTTAAATGTGTGCATGCATGGAAAGCTGCTCTAATCTCCAGAGGCATTTAACTGGAGTTTTAACTGCGTGTGCAAACATTAATTTTTATATTTCACTTTTATAGAAAACTGATTTCTAGTCTAATATATCCTAATTAAAACAATTCCAATGCCTTACGGACACGCTACTGTCCAAAAAATCCCCAGTGTTAATGGGAATGAACTCGTGGCAAAACCACATCCTAATTCCATAAGGGAGACATTTCCAATGCTTTGCTGCATGGAGACAATGGTACAAATGCTTGTGAGGGGCTAATCTCTCAGAAATACAGATTTTTTTTGTGTGAAGGAGACTGTAGGAATGTTGCTGGTACAGGGACAGAGTGTTTTCCCACTGATGCAGCACCTGGCAATGGCTTACCTGGTTTTACTGAGATTGGAGCCAATAAATATGTCTGTGAGAGCCTTTGTTTCCCCAGAGTGGGGTTGTCTGACTCTCAGAAAAGGGTTTTTCCTCTTTGCTTTTTGCCAAATCACATTTAGGTTTTGTCTTTGTCAAAGGTCCTTTGGTCAATACATCTCTTCCCACTGTCCTCCAGCTCCTTAAACTCTGGACAAAAGCTGAGAGGACATCAGTCCATGGCTGGGACAGGGTGTGTGTTGGTACAGAGCAGGTTTAGGTGGGATATTTGGAAGGAATCCTTCCCTGTGAGGATGGTGAGGCCCTGGCACAGGTTGCCCAGAGAAGCTGTGGCTGCCCCATCCCTGGAAGTGTCCAAGGCCAGGTTGGACAGGGCTTGGAGCAACCTGGTCTAGTGGAAGGTGTCCCTGCCCATGGCAGGGAGTGGAACTGGCTCATCTTTAAGGTCCCTCCCAACCAAAACCAGTTTGGGACTCCATGATGACTGAGGAGTAAAAATTCATGTTCAGGATGAGTTAGTGGGAAAAACATGAATGAATTCTCTGCAAACATCATGTCATCATTTCCCATTCCCACATTCAGATCACTTTGAGGAAATGTGTTTAAATGTCTAATTAAAATGCTAATTTTTTGCTGCTTCGTTTAATTTTGTCATTTAGGTTCACTATGAATATTTATATTATTTTAATCCTTTGTCTGACATTTCGACAAAAATGAATTTTCCATGATCTCAGAGTGATTCTGTTACAAAACTCCAATGTCCAATAAAAGGAGTTCTGGGAGCTACACTGAGATCTTTCCTATAAGTCCTCCTGGAACCACGATTTTTCTGTTTTCTGTGTAACAAGTGTAATTTTGGCTACATTTTGACAAGGCAAAATATCGGTAACTCCTCAGTACCTTAGGGTGTGATGTCAGCAGTTTAGATTCCAAATATCTCTCTTAACGTGGAATGCCCTTAATAAAATACTGTATGTTAGTAAAAAAAAAAGAGAAAAAAAACTATGAAATTACAGCCATTTCAGTATGATCAAGACAAACATCTTGCAGACAAATCCTTAAACAAACTGTTGTGGAAATGAAGGATTCACGTTGTTCCAATATTATCATTTACAGACTGAAGAATTTACCCTTCACTTTTACTAAACTCAAAGAACTTGCAGCTTTGTGGCTTTCTGACAACCAGGTAACGTCTTTCAATATTCATATTTTCCTTATTTAAGGGGTCATTGGAAGGGCTGTAAACGAAACATGTCGTTTAATCCATGGTTGTATCAAACTTTTGGAAGTGTTTTCTCCTGGCCCAGCTTTATACTTTGTTATCAAGGTATAGATCCTGCTGGCTGTCCTTTAGTAACTTGGAAAAAGCACCTTTGCACGATTTATTTCACCTGGATAAGCTTCTCTGTCCTTACAGAAGTAGTAAATAAAGGGCAAAAATAGCAAGAGAGTAGTTTTTAAAAATAAATTCACTATACAATACTTTGCTACCAACCTTGTTAGTGGTTTGTCCCCTCATTTGCTCCATCTACACCTCTATTTTTGTCTTCCTTTTCCTGTCCATTCTTCCCTTCCTGCATATTTTAAATTTCATTTTACTCAGAGGCAGTCTAAACATGTCAAAGATGCACAAGAACTCTAAGTGTTGGTTTGGAGAAAACTCATTTCTGTTCCTCTTAAATCTGAGTGTGCCTTTCTTTGTCTGAAGGCTTTGGTTTTAACTAGAGGTTCTTTGGGGGTTCTATTTTAAAGCAAATTATGTAACACGAACACTGAGAAATGCAACAGTTCAACCAGCAGCTGAGCACTAAAATAAGTCTTAAATGTACGTTTACTTTTATAGCTGAGACAAAAATGGGAAAGCTGAAGGGAGGGGTAATAGAAAATGATGATTAAATTTTAATGTGTTAAATTGGGATTCTTGGTTTTTTTCACTCTAATTTCCATTTAAAAAATTAAGATTGCATGGCTGCGCAGCCTGGGCACAGAACAGCCACTTCCTTTTAAATACACGTGGTTTTCCAGCATTTTGGCTTTTCTTTCATGGAGGATGGATTAGTTTCCATTCTATGGACTATGACAGTCCCTCCTGGTGTTAGAATAAATCACTAATAAAATCACATCAATTGAAGTGAAACACAACATCCAGCCACTCAGAGTGGCTCCGTGTGAGTTCTCCAGTGTCTTGCAGCAGGTTTACTCTCAGAACAGGCAACTACTGTGAATTTACTCCTCCATCATTAATTAACTCCTCATTAACTCTGGCTTAAACTAGATCACAGCCCTAGTAGGGGTGTTTTACATAAAATGTTCAAAAAGAAAAAAAAAAAAAAAGAAAAAAAAGAAAAATTATATAAAGTCATCTGAGGAGATTTAAATCATATTTTAAATTTAATATTAACAGTACTCTCATTAATAGCTTTTTGACATTCCATTTAAATCTTCTTGGAAATTCTTGGTTTTTCTTTTCAATATTTTTCCCAACTGGGAATTTTCCTCTGACTCCTGTAACTGGAGACATTGGCTCTGCTGTGGATTAACTGTGCAGTGACAGGTCTGTGCTCTGACCTTTTTCGTTCCTCAACCCAGAGCACCCGCAGTATTCCTGATGTTCTGCCCATCCTGGTGGGAATTGCAAGAATTGAAGAAGGGAGGAATGGGAGAGGATGAATTGCCACCAGCTTAACACTTGGTTTAGTCCACAGGGAGTTTCTTTTCACACAGAATTGTAGATATCCTTGTATGCCCTATTTATCAGAAGCTGAATCCCATCTCAGCTCACACTCTGAGGGAACTGCTCTTGTTTTCCTCTCCAGTCCAAGGCTCTCATCCCGCTGCAGACGGAGGCACATCCTGAAACCAAGCAGCGAGTGCTCACCAACTACATGTTCCCCCAGCAACCCCGCAGTGATGAAGGTAAAACACCAGCAAGGCAGGAATGGGGTTTGTTTAGAGGCTGGGGAAAATCCAGAGGGAGGGGGAGATCCAGAGAGAGGGGGAAATCCAGAGGGAGGGTTCCGATGTGGCTCCATGTGTGTCTCCTCACACCAAGCCCATGGGACACTCAGACATCCCTGTTTTGGCACACACAGAGGAATCCTGTCATTCTCAGGCCATCAGACTTACATTTTTAAAGCACTTTCATTTCCAGAGTGTCTTTGTTAAAGCAGCTGGGATCTGGATCTGAGCGTGCATGGGAAGGAATTGTGGGCTCTGCCTGTTGGCCAGAGACTGGCCCCATCTGGCAGCTGCAGGTGTCCAGCCCACAGGGAGGGGAGTTCAGGGGTCCCAGCCTGGCTGAATTCAGGGTTTGGCTCCTTACACAGCAATATTAAATCAGAGTCTTCATACTCCCCCTGTGCTCCACGTATGCCCCCAAACCCTGTTGCTTCGCTTCACTCTCACCACAGCTTTTATAACAACTCTGTCGTGGTTACTCAGTTCCCACTGTCATTGCCCCCCTCGAGTTTTCAAACAATAACCAATCACACAAAAAGATAAGATTGTGTGATCAACCAAGAAAAGTCTTTTTAGACCCTTTCATCCTCTGGGTGCACCAACTGCTAGTTCCTGTGCTCTTTGCCCTTTCTCTGCAGATTTCCAGTCGGACAGTGACAGTTTTAACCCCACTCTGTGGGAGGAGCAGAGGCAGCAGCGCATGACTGTGGCCTTTGAGTTTGAAGACAAAAAGGAAGAGGAGGAAAACCCAGGGAAAGTTAAAGTACGTTCTGTTTGGTTTGTTCTGGTATTAACATATTACGGAAGGGTCCAGTATACAGGTCTTGAATTTAACTATTTTTGTGTTCTAAATACCCAGAAACCTATTCCTGCTGTAACAGGTATCTTGTCACAAAACCAGAATTAACACAGAGAGTCAGGAGACTTTGAATTATTGTCCTAGTTCTGTAGAAGATGAGGAGGCAGCAGAGCATGAGGAAGAGTTTGACACTAAAATATATCCAAGGCCAGGTTGGATAGGGCTTGGAGCAACCTGGGCTAGTGGAAGGTGTCTCTACCCATGGCAGCGGGTGGGATGAGATGGGATTTGTTTAGATGCGCACACAGGAGCTAAAAGCTCATTGCTGGAACCTTCTAAGAACTTCAGGTGAATCCGTCCAGCCATGGGTTGCAATGGTTTGTGAGGAGGTTTCAACATGTACATTTTTAGCAGTTCCACCAGACCTTTAAGGGAGAAATTTGCAGGTTAATTTAAATTCTCAACAGGCAGTAACCACCAACACTGCAGCATTTATAGCAGCATAGATTATACACAGATTTCACTTTTTATCTTTCAGAGTTAAAACTGAACTCTCAGCCAAACATATGTTAAAATAGATTTGGTAATTGGAATTGTTCAATAACTTTCTCTACTGAGAATTTTGAACTTTGAGAATTCTCTCTTTGGGGTTAGGCTGCTTTTGATGTATCATTAAACCCACAGGAATAGTACTGTCAGGGAATACAGATTTCCTCTCTGATGATAGCTCTGGATCAGTGAGGAAAATATCTGCATTCCAGTGCTCTCACCCTCCACAGCTGCCAGGAGTTCTGCTGTTTAATATTAATACTCACAGTGATGGCAGACTCTGCTGAAATCCCTGTCTAGGATTGGGGTCTCTCTCATCCAAGTCTTCCATTTAATTTTCCCTGACTAGTTTTTACTGAGGATTTACTGGGACTTGGCTTTTGGCCCTGTCTGTCTCAGACCTTCCCCTTAAACCATTGTCTGAGCTTTAGGAGAAACCAACTGCCTAATTAGGCCAGCTCTAAATACAATTTCTTTCAACCGTAAATCACCCAGGGCTTTATTGCTGCTTTCCAGCCTCAATTTATCTTTTCTGTTGGAATTTTTTATTAGCGTATGACATCCCAGTCGTACATTTGGACATTTTCTGTTCAAGTCATGTCAGAACCTACTCCCTGTAATGTTTATTCCCTTGTGGTTCAGAACTCTATGCCCATATTTCATATAGTTTTATTTTCCAAACCAGTCATTCTTTTGCCTCTGAAATATTCCTGTTGACAGACCATTTTCATTTGAATCCAAAATTACATTTTTCCCACTGTAACAGCAAGCTGTTAAAACATGCTCCTTTTCTTACCTCACTTCCACGATGAAGTAAAAGCTGCTTTGTGGTAAATGATTCCAAATACCTTATCCCGTGGTGAATGTGTTTCACAGTTAATCCTGACATGCACAGACCTCTCTGGGAAACTTAGAAATTTAAAATGTGGGGTTTTCTAGGAAATCTGTGGGTCTGTTAGTCAGTTAAAGCACCGTTCAGACCTTGCAGGGGACCTGTCTGCGGTGGTTTGAGTCTGTTCTTCTGTGTGAGAGAAGAGTAGGATGCACTCGAGTGCCAGTAGGAACATTATCCATCTCCAGGAGCAAATGGCTCCCAGGGAATCAGCTCCTGCTCTCAGCTGCCATACATAATTCAGATTAATTGAGTACATAGAAAGTAGCTAAATTAATTCTGCATTTACACCAGCATTGTTTGGGAAAGGGGGATGGAATATGTCAGCACTCTCAAGCAAAGTGCAGGATTAACATACAACACTCTCCCAGGGTGAAAGATTGTAGGGAGCCATTCCCATCCATTATTTTATGTCACTGGAATTCCATTATAGGTTGACATAGAGTAACTGAGCACATTTCAGTCCCAAACTCCGTGCAGATATCTCTGTGTAACACCTGAAATTATCCCGAACGTGAGGGATGTGCCCTGAGCCCCAGGTACTGTAACCATGGGTTAGTTTGCATGCTGTTTGCATTTTGTATTTGTGCTTTAATTCTTTTTGTGAATGTTCAGGTTGAAATAAATCTAAAACGTTACCCCACTCCCTACCCGGAGGATTTAAAGAATATGGTCAAATCAGTCCAAAACCTGGTGGGCAAACCCAGCCATGGAGTGCGGCCTGAGAACTCTGCACCCGCTGCCAACAGTGACCAAGGGGTGAAAGACAAGTATGAGCACAAATGGCCCATGGCACCCAAGGAGATTTCAGTGGAGGTAATGTAAAGGCTCCTTGTTCCTCTCCAGAGTCCCAGGTTTGAACACAACTCCTCCAAATGATAATTCTGCATTTGCTGTGACCTCACACCTGAGAGTTTCTACTTTCACCTGTAAAGTTCATTCAGTTGTATATTGAGTTGCTGTTTTTCCCAATACTGCTGAATTTTTGAGTTGAAATCTACCTAGATCTGAATTTTGCTGTTGATTTAGACAATTTTAATGATATGAGACTTGCACAGGAGCAGGAGGAAGGACCAAGCTTGTTTCCATCTCAGCCTTCAGTATGTGCATTCCTGCCTCCGATGCGTTAATGACCAACCAGTTCATTGTGTCTGACCCTACTTTTCTGAAGTCCTGCTCCCTCAGTTCCTATTACTAGGAGAAACCCAATTAACCTTGTCCAAAGTTAATGAAGGCAGCAGGAGAACTTTCTCCCACTGCAGGGAGCTTTGGATCAGGTATCCCTGAACAGTGACTTGCAGTGAGTTGCAGAATCCAGCTCTGCAGTGGATCAGCAGAAACAGGGACAAAGTTCCATTCCAAGACAAAAATAGTCATTTAGGAAGCTAAATTCCTAAATCCTGCTGTTCCAAATAGCAGGAGCTTGATCTCGTCTACCCATGGACACCCTGACTGTGTGCAGGCACCATTCAGAAATAAGGGAATTCTCTTCCCTGATGGTTTATAACCTTGGATAGGTGTACAGGAATATCAGCATTCCTGAAAATCTTCACAAAACCTTAATGTTGAAAAGAAATAAATGAGGAAAAAGATCCTCGCATTCTTTTTTACTCCTTTGTTGTCTAAACATTATGAGGAACTCATTGTCCTTGAAATATCCCTGTCTCTGGCTTGTTGTGTGTGCAGGAATTGTTCTTTTTAAATTTTCCATGTCTTTAACACAAATGGGCTGTTCTTACATACTCAGCTGTTGCTGCTCAGTCAGTGCTGTGTGTTTTATTTGCAGTTAAACATTTTCATTTCTTACCAAAATAACCAACAAAAGTTTTCCCTTTAAGATGCTTCAGAAGATTTCCTTCAAATCTAGGCACAGTTTCAATTAGCACTAAAATATTTCAGTTAAATATTCCATTTAAACTAAGATATTTCAGTTAAATCATTCATGTTTTCATCTAAATCTGAAATCACGAATTCCACCGTTATTCTTTTTTAAGTTCTTACTGTGTAAATCTGGGCTTTAAACAACTTGGACCAGGAGTCTTTACGTGTTCTGCTCTTGTTGCTGAATATGTAGAATTTATTTTGTACTGTCTACGTTTTGAACTTGAATATTCCCAAGTGCTTTCGGGGGGTTTTAATTATCCCTGAGAATTATCCATCAGTAATTTGATCCGTAGGGCCTGACAGAGTCTTTAGGTGTGCCATGGCTGTGATTGGTGATGCAGCCTCCAGAAGTCAGTCCTGGTTTGTTCACATCTGTTCAATTAAATGTGAGGTTTTTAAATGAAAATCCCAGTGAGCTGAGCCCCACTGGGTCCTGTGAGCAGGCAGAGCCCAGGGATCCTACGCTGGGGAGGTGCAAGGGAGGAGTAATTGGCAGTGACACCGTAAAATACGAGTTACTCTGGTTTTGTGTGGAGGTACAGGAGCTGTCAATGGCACAAGTCTCACAAAAAGCATTCTGCAAAACCAGCTGAATTGCTGCAGACAGACCCCGTGGTAATTCCTGAAGTGCAATTAAATAATGGCAGTGCAATTTCCTCCTTAATTGTCTCCCACAAGCAACTGCTGCGAGTGCACCACTGTTCCCATGGATCACTGGAGAGGGTTTTTCATCTTCTGTTATTACAATAGTGAGGAGGGAGGACTTTTTCACATTTTAATCTCCCTGGTACATAGTCAAGACTAGTAACACAACTATTTCATCAGGTAGAGGAAAGAAAAGGATTGTTCTTGTCCCTCCTCTCAACACTGACACTGGGAAGGTGTTTTGGCTCCAAGTAGAGAGTTGTAAATAGATTTTTCTCTCTTTGGCTTCCTGCAGGAGGATAAAGACATGGGGGAACCTACAGGAAAAGTGTGAATGATTTTGTGAACAATATTGGCCTGATTTCAGTTGTAACACATTAAATAAAACATAATTAAGCTCCGTTTGCTTTTCAGATAATTAGGAGACACGATCTCGAGCCTCAAGTTAAAAGGCAGTTTGAAATTGCAGGTGTGTTCTCATAGAGCTAAAGACTGAAGGCAGTTTCTAATACCAAGGTAATTTGATTTCAGGTGCAATGCTCACTTCTCATCCTCAGAGACCAGATAAGGTGATTTCTGTTCTGATCTCTTTTGGGTTTTCTTGCAATTAATTTACACATGTCCCTTCACAAACTGTTTCTAAATAATTAAAGGGAGCATCTGAAATGAGTAAGAAGCTGCATTTCAAATCTCCTGCACCATCCTCTGCCTTCACTTACAATAAGCAAACAATGTCTTGATTACTCAGCAATTATAGCAAACCTCTTCAGTGTTCTAGGTCATTTTGAAACGTGAGTTTTGGGCAAGTAGAAGGCTGGGATAATTTTGTGTCACCTTTCCATGAGAAACAGTGAGGAATCCCACAAATGAGCAATTCAGGTCTTTATAGTTCATATCAAGAATATTCTAAGAATATCCAACTTCTCAGGTGTCCCAGAGAAGCTGTGGCTGCCCCATTCCTGGAAGTGTCCAGGGACAGGTTGGACGGGGCTTGGAGCAAGATGGGATAGTGGAAGGTGTCCCTGCCCGTGGCAGGGGGTGGAACAGGATGGGCTTTAAGGTCCCTTCCTACCCAAACCATTCTGGGATTCTATGGAAGGGGAAATTCCATCTCTCCAGATTATAATTTAATGTTCTTGTGTTCTCAGCATGAATTCTTGGTGATATTTCTCTTTCTCAGTTGTTTTAGTGGTCTTTCCAATGTGTTTTCTTTTGGGAAACAGCTTACTACAGTTTTCTGTCCTCTCCCTGTATCCTTCTCCAGTTAGTCCTGAGGAATAAGTTCTGACACAACACAATTTGATTTATCTCTTCTTGCAATTGCTCCTATTCACAATACTTTTTTTTCCTATGAGTGACCTTTTTGTTCTTGAGCTTGTAAGAAAAAGGTCCTCTTAAAGAGAGTGGAATTAAATGGAATACGATTTGGGGTTTTTACAACATCTTTCACATTCATAGCATATTCATAAATGCCACACTGGTTCTTTCAAAAATGGATTGATTTTTGTTGGAATAACTGGATTAGAGGCTAAAAAGAAAATACTGTAAGATAAAAAACTTCCTAAAATGATGCATCTGAAATAAACCTCTCTGTTCATCATCGTGCCGAAAATGGAACTGCTGGTTCTTACAGCAAGGGGGTTTATAAATTACAACTTTTGGAAGGTTCATGGTACAATGTTGGGATTCCAGGTTCAAGATAAAGAAAATAAAGAATTCCCAAAGAATCCCCTATCTGAGACAGAGAACACTCAGGAATCACCTCTGGAAGCCTCAGACAGGGAGGAGAAAGCCGAGGGCACCAAGAGTTCAGAGGTACAACCAGACCTGTGACAGGCAGTGGGTGTCACAAGGGGAGAATTTCACTCTCTGAAGCACTGGGCACTCTTATTTCTCAAAAAAATTACTGGTTTTGCACAAGTTTGTCACACTGCACTGATAACTGGTTGTGCTCCACTGGAGAAAGGCTGTTGCACTGTTGTTGAGTTGTGTGGATATCACTCTGTCACCTACAGAACACCACAGACATCCTGGGATCTCTGCATGAGGAAGGAAAGTCTTGGCTGTATCACACCATGTAACTGTTTCCCTAAATGTTAGTCCTGAGGGGTTTAATTAAGTTGGGGATTCCTGGTTTTTGCTGGTTTGGGAAGATCCTGCCTCCAGTAGAACACCTAGTACAGAAGGATTAAAATAACTGTTGTGGGATGAAGATGCCAGTGAATCCAACCTTGAATTATATTCTTCAAGGATAAACTGCAGGGCAACGGGTTCTACAAATCTGTTTCCACTGTTACTACAAAAAGTAGTTAATGGAGAGGAAACCTCTGAAAGTTTGCTCCTGATGAGTAAAAGCAAAAAAAAAAAGTTAAAAATATTGGAGCATTTTACATTTTAACAATGGCTCAAATCCTCATCTTCTCCCACACTTCCTTCCACATAAACATATGAACTCAGTGACTATGTTTGGTTTGGGTACTCCAGTTTAAATTGTTTAATTATTATGTCTCTCCTTATTAACTTAACTCTTCCAACTCACTGGAGAACCTTTACCAGCAACATGTCAGGGCACAGAGACCCTCATGGTATCCCATTACTGTAATTTTCCTCCTAAATGTATTTCTCTGATTTCTGTCCTCATTTATACTATTATGGATTTTACCCTAATATCCCTCCAAAACTTCCTCTATTTTAGTACATACTCTCCTTCTCCAGCCTCCATCCTCTTTGCAGAATGACAACTCCTCCTCTCACAAGGATCCTGGTGGCATTGGCTCAGCTTTCCATCTCCACCAGTTCTCTTTCCATGAAATTTTCCTGAGCTGGGCACCACCCATAAAGTGGGTTTCCCAGATTGCCAATCCTTCAGGCTCCCTTTCCCTATCTCCCCAGGACACCCATCCTCAGCCCTGAACGTCCTCCCCAAAATTCCTCCTTGTGACTTCACTGCCTTCTAACTATCCTGTGAGCCTAAATGTCCTAATTTAAAATACCTCTTTCTAAGACTACATCCCACTTCCCTTCAACATATTTCCATTTTATTTTCTGTATATATCCCTTTGAAGGTCAAGATGTGCTGAAGTCTCAGTGAGAAGTTTATTAAATCTGAATAATTTTAATTTAGCCACAAACTCTTTATAGACAAAGCCATTTTAATTAAATATAGCTACAGGCACAGCTGAATGTATGGAGAGACTTGTGCCATGAATAAGTGAACGAGGAGTGTTTCCTCCTGAAATAACAATTGTTTAATCCCAGTTTGTGGTTTTTTTCTGCTGGCAGCTTGTTTTTGTGACCTTGACTTCAGCCAAAATGTTTACATGGCCTTGATGTATCTCACAAGTTCCACCTGGTTTGTCCACATTTCCAGAATGAGCACATCACCATAATTTTTAGGAGTATTTCTGGAGGACTAATTAGAACTTTTAGCTGACAAATCAGCATGATTAGACACTGCCGGTATGGTGGGGTTGGTGTGTTGTGAGGAGAAGGCTGGGAAATGTTTGTGCCTTGCAGTTTGAAGTGGATTCTGTCTCCTGAGTTTACTCTTCATTATTATGTTTGTCAGGATGCCTTGGGACATCCATGTGTTTATTCTTCATTTTCATATTCCTCAGGATGCCTATGGACATCCTGCCAGTGAGATGAGGATAGGGGAGCTCCGTCCTTCCATGCCTGAGACTCCATTGTACCCCCCCAAACTCGTTCTGCTGGGTAAAGACAAGAAAGGTACTTACTGACTTGGTTTACAACAACCTTTGACATGGAAAAGTGTGTGATATGCAAGGAGAGACGTTCCTTGAGATGTTCTACCCTTCACTGTGATTTTAAAACAAATCCCCTGTCTATTTGTGCACACACACACACACACATATATATGTATCTATGTCCATAGTTCCAGTTTAAAAATGTGTTTTTCTGGAGTTTAATTCTCAAATGCCACACTCTGAAAGCGTTTGCTGTGTTTCGTTTCAGAGTCGACAGATGAGTCTGAAGCAGATAAGATCCATTGTCTGAATAACAGCGTTTCCTCAGGCACTTACTCAGACTATTCCCCTTCCCAGGCTTCCTCAGGGTCCTCCAATGCGCATGTTAAAATGGGCTCCTTGCAGACAACGGCTAAAGAAGCAGTGAATAACTCTCTGTGGGGGAACAGGTGTGACCATCTTTCTTAGCACAGCTTCTGGTGGCATTTTGTCTTTTCATATGCACTCAAAGTGACTATATCTTCCCCCAGAGGGTGGTTGGGCACTGAACAGGCTCCCCAGGGCAGTGGGCACAGCACCAAGGCTGACAGAGCTCAAAAGGAGTGTTTGGATGATCCTCTGGGGCACCTGGTGTGACTCTTGGGGATGATCCTGATGGTCCTGTGCAGGGCTGAGGGTTGGACTGGATGATCCTGATCGGTCCCTTCCAACTCAGCATATTCTGTGATTTTTTATTGATCTGTTAAGGCATTTTGTTTAAAAATTCCACATTTTTTCCCATTCGTGTATAGCTAATCACAACCCAAGCTGTACAGAGCTGGCCATCCATCCATACTCTATAAACACCAGTAATTCCACAGCTGGTGGGTCATCTCTGGGCTGTAACCAGCCATTAAAGTTCCTGGAAGCTGGCTACAGTCTGTGTCCCATTATTGCTGTCCCAACCTCCCTGTGCTCTGGATTCAAAGAACAACATGGAAACTTTCCTTGGAAAGCTCTAACGAGCGCTCAGCAGCCTGAGAACACCCTTATACTACACCAGGAACACCCTGCCCTGTCTGTCCCTGCCATAAATCCATCCACAGGCTCTGTCCTGTTAAGGAGAAGCTGGAGCCTGCTCAGTGGAGATACATAAAATCTTGGTGGTGAGAACACACACAAACTGCATCTGGTATCTTTGTTCAAAAATAAAGTAACATAAGTGTGAAAAATCTTCTGTTGCACTCACAGATTATTTTTACAGCAGGTAATATGTTCAGCTGGATTTCTGTGAACACAGCATGGAGCCAGCCAGGCCTGTCACTGACTTCTTAGTTTCTCCATGTGTGTACTGATACAATCTGTGCTCCAGGGCAAAAACCTGCTGCCACCTTTGTGCCAAGCTAGTGGCACGAGGTTCATGTCTTACAGCACAATCCCAAAGCCAGAGCATAGATGGGAGAGTGCTAAATTGCTTGAAACTCATAGAGATCATCCAAAGGAGGGCAATGGAGATGGGGAAGGTCCTTGAGGGAAAGCCATGTGAGGAGCAGCTGAGGGCTGGAGGAGACTGAGGGGAGACCCCATTTAAGTTGCAACTTCCTCGTGAGGGGAAGAAGGGCAGGCAGTGATCCCTGCTCTGTGGAGACCAGGGACGGGACCCCAGGGAATGGCCTCAAGTTGTGTCAGGGCAGGTTTAGGTTGGATCTTAGAAATAGGTTCTTCCCTCAGAGTGTGGTTGGGCACTGAACAGGCTCCCCAGGGCAGTGGTCACGGCATCAAGGCTGACAGAGCTCAAGGAAGTGTTTGGATGGTCCTCTGAGGCACCTGGTGTGACTCTTGGGGATGGGCCTGTGCAGGGCTGA
The DNA here is from genome assembly GCA_013399855.1 of Oxyruncus cristatus. Taxonomy (NCBI): domain Eukaryota; kingdom Metazoa; phylum Chordata; class Aves; order Passeriformes; family Cotingidae; genus Oxyruncus; species Oxyruncus cristatus. Next base: position 854,557 of record VXAY01006780.1, on the reverse strand, counting down.
GGGCTGGACTCGATGATCCTTGTGGGCCCCTTCCAACTCAGCAGATTCTGTGACTCCGTGATTCCGCTGTCATTCTGGTGATAGTTTATGTGCTGGGATAGAGGGCATTTTATCTTGTTCCCTTCTTTCTTGTCTTTGCAGGCTGGCACAGTCGTTCCCACAGCCCCTGGAGACCAAGCCATTGCTGAGCCAGCGGGAATCGGCTCCAGCTGGTAACCTGCCAGCGCGGCCAGAACGGCGCCCGCTGAGCGACACGTTCGCTGAGGGCTGGACCGATGGCTCCCACTACGACAACACGGGGTTCGTGGCCGAGGAGAGCGCGGTGGAGAACCCCAACGCCAACCCCCTGCTCACCACCAAATCGAGGAGCTCATCTGCGCACGGGCGCAGGCCGCTGATCCGGCAGGACAGGATAGTTGGCATCCCCTTGGAGCTGGAGCAGCCGACGCTCAGAAACACACACGAATCTGAAGTGCCTCCTCCCAATCCTTGGCAAAATTGGACCAGAACCCCCAGTCCCTTTGAAGACAGGACAGCTTTTCCTTCCAAACTGGAAAGCACCCCCACCACCAGCCCTTTGCCCGAGCGGAAAGATCATGTCAAAGAGTCTCCTGAAATGACAAGTACTTTCCCTCCAGGAATAGCATGGGAATATCACGATTCAAACGCTAACAGAAGCCTCACAAACGTCTTTTCCCATATCCACTGTCGCCCAGATCCTTCCAAAAATGTGATTTCCATCAGCAAGAGCACGGAGCGGCTTTCCCCAATGATGAGGGATTTAAAAACGAACAAGTTTAAGAAGTCTCAGAGTATCGATGAGATAGACATTGGTACATACAAGGTGTACAACATACCCCTAGAAAACTATGCATCCGGGAATGATACTGTAGGGCCTCATGAGAGGGTGGACAAGCTGCTGGGCCCGGAGCACGGCATGCTGAGCATGTCTCGCAGCCAGTCTGTGCCCATGCTGGACGACGAGCTGCTGACCTACGGCAGCGTCAAGGTGCAGCCACAGCAGAAATCGTCCGTCACTAAGAAAGTCTACCAATTCGACCAAAGCTTCAACCCCCAGGGTGCCGTGGAGGTCACGGCCGACAAGAGGCTCCTGCCGCCCTTCCAGCTCAATCCCGAGTACATCCCCCAGCCACCCAAAAACCTGCCCCAGGAGCTGGTGAGCCCGCGGGGGTACCGCGGGTACGTGCCCGTGGATCCCATGTTCTCCTTCTCGCAGCCCTCGGTGAGCGAGGAGCCCATGGGGCCCCCCTTCGGCAGCCAGGGCGCACGGCCAGGCTTCCTGCACAGGGCGGATTCCCTGGCCAGCTCCACCGAGATGTCCATGTTCCGCAGGGTCAGTGAGCCCCAGGAGCTGCCCCCGGGCGACAGGTACGGCCGGGCCCCGTTCCGCGGGGCGGCCGAGCGCCAGAGCGGCATGGCCGTGCCCGAGGCACAGTTCCTCAAGCGCAATGGGCGCTACGAAGATGAGCTCCCTTCCTACCAGGAGGTGAAAGCCCAGACTGGGAGCTTCCCAGTTAAAAACCTCACGCAAAGGAGGCCCTTGTCCGCACGAAGCTACAGTACAGAGAGCTACGGCACATCCCAAACCCGGCCCGTCTCAGCGAGGCCGACAATGGCAGCGCTGCTGGAAAAGATTCCATCAGACTATAACTTGGGTAACTATGGCGACAAGCCTTCCGATAACAGTGATATAAAGCCAAGGCCTCCCCCTGGGAAGGGAAATGAGAGCTGTGCTAAAATGCCCGCTGACTGGAGACAACAGCTACTTAGACATATAGAAGCTAGAAGGTTAGACAGGGTATGTTTGGCATTTCTCTGCAATTAATGCCTTTAGTTGTGTGTTTCGGTATGTCAAACTACTTGCACGTGCAGTGGTGACCACCAGAATTCCCAGTAATGCAATTCCTGCCTTGTTGTCAGAGGAGCTGGCCCATGAAGGGCCGTAGAGGTGCTCAGCTGGAGTGAGGGGTCCCGGGTAAACCCAGAGGCTCCACTCTGGTCACTGAGGTGGTGGCTCCTGCAGCACTACCCAAAATGATGAAAGTCCATGAGATTCTGTCCTGCTCATGGATGTGGATGTGCTGCTGGAGCCCACCATGTCAGGTACGACTGGGAGCTCTGGGCACATCTTGGCAGTAAAAGTGAATAAAGAAAAACATCACTGAGAATAAGTAAAATAATGTATTTTAGCTTTTGTATCACTGTTAGAGGGTGTTTAAAGGTGTCTCTTGACTGAGAAATAGCACTGCCACTGCTTTGAATGAGGAATGTGATCATTACTCCTTTTAGCTGTAGGAAGTTGTGCTGATTTGCCTTCTATCCGAAGAGTACAAGTGCATGATTTCAGTCATTACCTATTTAATGACCTACTTCATGAATCGCATTTACTTCATGATCTGAAGTGGTTGTGAAAAATTACTGTCATGAAATGCATAAGAAGGTAGTTGCCAAATGTGTCCATTTACCTACTTTATGCCAGAGCCTCCTGAGTTTGGTGTTACTACACTCCTCACCTCCCAGCTGCTCGGATGTGATGCTTAGTAAAATATCATTAGGGCCCAATGGGTTAAATTTAAAAATGGGCTCAAAGGCTGAAGTGTTTTCCCCCTTCAGCTCTTTTCCTTGTGCCGTGTAAAACGAAGTGGAAAAATACTCCCCAGGGAAACAGTGCACCCCGAGCAGAGCCATTTCTGGTGGAAATAAACACTTCCCAGATGCTGTTTGTTTAAGAAATATCTTCACGCTTAGCTTACAGTGTGTATCAAGGAATACCTGAACTCATGGAAAGCTGACACTGGTGGTTCTGCTGAGTTGGCAGCAGTCCCTGTGAGCTGATTACTGCTGGTTGCAAAGCTCTCAGGAGTTGAGCTGCCTGGTAGAGGCTTTGCTGGTGAGAAGCCCTGGGCATTCCCATGGAGCAGCTGCTCCAGGAGAAGCTGCTGCCTGTCAGGTCTGTGCAGGACCATGGCGGTGGGCAGGGAGCAGGTGCTCCTGGGATGGAGCAGAGCCTTCTCCCCCAGGGTTTGCTCCTTGGTGCCAGACATGTCTCTGGCCTATCTGTGGTTGCGCAGCCGAGCCTAAATTTGGCCATATTTGCAAAATAAAGACTTGTACCATGTGATACAACTCCAGATACCAACACACCTCATCTGCTGTCAGCGTGGAAGTCGTTTCTGGTATCCATTTTATGTACAACGAGCAATGTACTTGCTTTGTGTGACCCAGTGCATGCCCCGGGGAGCTATTGATCTCTTGGGACTGTTTGTTTGCTTAAACTAAAACTCTGTGAACTTAACCATATATGTGTGATACTTAATTCGATGAGCATGTGTGTTCATATCTGTCACGTGGTTGTTTCCTCTACTCAGACCGCTGCTTACAAACACCACACAGTTAGCCTTGGCATGCTGCACTCTGGAGGGGTTTCAGCAATGCATGCCGGCCGAAGCATGACTTTAAACTTGCAGACTAAATCTAAATTTGAAAACCAAATGCTTCAAGAGCTACCTCTACCGAAAGTAAGTATGGGCTAGCCAGCATCACCGGCATTCCCAATAAATTAACTTCTTGCTTCCTCCTGGTTTAGCTTTTGCCTACTACTCATGCTTATACAGACCCAATCCAAAAAGCAAGGGTGGCAGTGGTACAGTTTTCCTCCCTTGCTTTTTGGATTCCGGGTTTCCCGTGGCTGTCATTCCTGCTTCATGCTCTCCTCCTCCAGACCCGGTGGCATCATTTTCTCAATCTGTGCAGAGAAATGGGGAACCTGCTTTGCTCTGGGACTGTTTGAGCTTAAAAAAAGGATGGTAGAAACGTTGAATATGCATTTAGATAGGATCCAGGAGACAGGGATTTTAATATTTGAGCATTAACTGGCTCTGCTGTAGTAGCTGATGAGCTTTGAGCACACCAACCACACCCAAACCCATTTTAAACTTCGGTTGAGTAACATCTATAGAAAGAGAATAACCTCATTTTTTACTCTTTTGCATCTATTCTTGATATATTGCCAACAAGTACAGACATACAAGACCATCCCAAACAAATGTTTGAAGGGAAAAGCACACAGGAGAAGCCAGAGAGGGACATTGCTGCAGCATTTGTCAAAGAGGAGATTCTGAGACTTTCTGTGCATCCATGTGGCCACACTCCCGGGGTCAGGGCAATGCAGGAGGGACATGCCTCACTTGGCCTCTCCCTTCTTGGGCAGCAAGAGCTGTTGGGACACATTAGCAGCATCTCTAATTAAAGGGCAGCAGAGCAAAGATCCAGGCGCTGCCTTGGGATCAGCTGTGCTGGTAATTGCCAGGCTGGCCTCCAGCACCACTGGCACCCACCCAGGCAGGACCAGCCCTGGCCAGAGATTCCTACAGGAGGCTTCCAGGGCCCTGCTTCAGAGCTTAGATCCAAGGCTGGTGAGAAGAATAGGATGATTTAATGGCAGCAGCATGAGCAGGTTGTGCGGGTTGGACAGACCTCGGCCCTGCTCAGCTCCCTGATGCGGCACGAACTCCTTGCTGGAGTTCTGGGCCGAGCTGGGACAGGATAACAGCACACATAGATCAGTGTCAGGCTTTTCCTGCTGGGACTGACTCTCCATACACTGTCGCCTCCATCCCACGTGCCATCAGCTGTCCCTGGGTTCCCCCCCCCTCGCTCTCTGTGCTTCTCTGTTGTTGGGTGGGTGGCACCGAGAGGCCCCCCAGGGGTGTGTGTTGGCCACGGGTGACATTCCAGTGTTGTCTCTGCTTCCAAAGAACCTGTTTGTCTCCTCGGGTACATGCCAGGTCTTGTCACGAGTCCTTGGAAAAATCCATTTGCCATCGACCCCAAATACCAGTGCTGGTTTGCTACACTCATCAGGAATACGGTGTTTATAGCAATTCCAGGATTTGAGGCTGTAAATGAGTATGGATATTAATGGATGGATGTCTGAGGAATTAATGAATCTGTTCAGAGTGATATATTTCGGGGTGTGCTCAGATGTGGATTATTCTGCTTTCTATTCCACCAGCATTTCACTGCTCCATACCCATATAAACTGTGGTGCTGAACTGCATTAAGGGGGTTATTCTTTTATTGTACTGTTTGGGAAGCAGGTGGAAATGATTGTTGAATTAATATCGTGTATATTTAGTATTGTTTTATTCTATTCCTTCATATGTTCTAAAGGATTTGCATTTCTTGATGAATCCAGGCCATAGCAGTTTAATTTTTGTCTCCTTCTCCTCCCTCCTTCCTGTGGCCTGGATTCAAGAGAGTAATGAGTGAGGTCTGGTTGTCCAATGGATGGTCAGGAAATCGAGTTTAGCAATAACTTATTTTCAGAATGTTTATTACATTGATTCTGCTCACTGTAGAAAATGTTTGAACTGCTGCTTTTCAGATTTAATAGATGTGGGTTTGCTTTCAGTCTGTCTGAGCTCAGAAAATGAGCAATATTGCAAGGGGCCAAATTCATTTTGCTGCAGAAAATGAAACCACAGAATTTTCCTGTTTATTGAGAAAGCAGAAAACACCCTCTGTATTTTTTCTTTTTCCCTCTCGAGTGCAAACTCCCTTCTGCGAATCAGTCAGCGGGGAAACAACTCAGAACTTTTCCATTTTTAGGATCCATCTCCCAGGTTGTTTAGAAGATTATGGTTTGGTATTGGAATCCATTCCCAGAAGTGTCTGTTGCCACCTCCCTTGGGAATAATAGTCAGACAGGAGGAAAGCAGAGGTTCCCTTTGGAATGGGCCTCTCTACCTCCTCTCTGCATGGGGAAGGCACCCAGAGAGGCCCAGAAGCTGATCCCTCAGGATGTGAGAGGATTCTCAGGACAGCTCTGGAAGGGATGGCTTTATTTTCCATTTTAATGGTGTAAAGAAAGCTCGACAAGGAAGTCTTTCAACAGTGGAAATGTTCTAATGGTTTTTAATAGAAGCAAAATAGCAACTGTCATGATTTTTCTGGAAGACTTGAAGGATGAAAGAATTATAATGAAAGTTTTCTTTCATTTTAAATAAGCAGGGTTGAAATTTTTTTTATTTGGCCACTGAGCTATGGGATTATATCACAATTTACTTCTATTTACTTTTAAATTTCCGTTAAAAAATAGTTTTTAATTGACAAGTTCCCAGCTTTCATGTTTCAAAGCAAATGCAATTCTTCAGCCATCTTAATAAGTGTATCCTGATTTTTTTTATTCTAAGCTGGAGAAGAATTTGCTTGAATGATGAAGGGGAAAAATAGATAGTTTTTGTTTCTTTGTAGATTACCATTAATCAGAACTCAATACGCACCACATCATTCAGGTGCTGTCAGTGGTAGCACAGTGTTGGAATTTTGGAAAGCTGACCCCCATGTTGGGAAAGTTTCCAGTGATGGTAGAGAAACAGAGGGACAGATAACAGAAAATCAGGATGGGACAGAAAAAGCACGAACACCCTCCAAAGTCCTGAAAACAGGAGTAAAATAACCAGGGGGAAAAGGGACAAGGAAGAAATATTTATAACAGGAGAGAAAAGGGAAAGATAATAATATTTAGGAAACTTTAAATGTGTATTATGGCCATTTATATTAAGAAAACCCCATTTAATTACAGATTAATATTGTGCATATAATAATCTGTTGGCTTAACACAAGCCAGGCCCATCCTAGAGAGGTCTGGGAGCCTCAGAAGGAGCTGAGTGAGGGGGACAAGGAGTCACAACTTCACCTTTGCCATCAGGGAATGTTTTCTGCAGAAAATAAAAGCATCAAATTTGTCTTCGTGGCAAATAGTTCATAAAAAAAGTCGTTGCTCCTTGAATGAGCAGCAAGAAAGTTCTAACTCGCTGTTAATGGCAGACTGCACACTGACATGTGGGATTTCAACCAAACTTGTTTCTCTGAGTCATGTTAAATGATTTTCTCTTTTCTCTCATCATTCATTATTCTCATTATTTCTCTCCTATGCCTCTCAAGCCCTCCTGCTTGCAGAGGGTCCCCCAGCAATGTGGTCACATGTTAATGAAATGCTGGGGGAATTAGGAGGGTTTCTGTTGTAGCAATAGCGTGGTGCGGTTTATGTAACTGGGTTGGTGACTGAACTAAAGCTGAGGAGGGGTTGTTTGGTGACTAAAGGCTGCCCTACATTTGTGCAACAGACCCCGTCGCAGCAGAGCAGCATCCTGGACAACGGGCAGGACGAGGTGTCCGTGGGCAGCCAGTGGAACCCGTACCCGCTGGGGCGGCGGGACGTGCCCCCCGACACCGTCACCAAGAAGGTAAGGAAGGGATCCTGGAGTGGATCCTGCTCCCAGCACCTCTCCAAGGAGGAGAGGAGGTGTATGAGGACACACCTGGTTTCTCTTCAAGGCTGAAAGCAATAATTTTTGGGAATTCAGGGCGTGTTTTGCCCGTTTTTGTGTGGTTTGTGTGGTTCCATCTCTGGTGTGTGCAGTGGGCAGAGAGGGCTGGGCAGGTGTGTTCCTATCCCTTAGCCTGCAGAGTCTCATCAGATGTTTCATTTCAATGGCAATCATAACAAATGAAGTGTTGGGATGGTGCCAACCCAGCTTGAAACAGGCACAGCCGTTTCATTGATAAACTCACCAGAAATGGGTCTAATTTCTGGTACCTTGTGGTGGATGTTGAATTGCAGTGCTTGGAGCTGGGCTGGTCATGTGCAAACATTGGCTGCTCCCTCCCAGCCCCAGCTTGGCTCATCCACTCAGGAACTGCTGGGTTTGGCTACTCTAATCACAAAGCTGGAGAATGGAGGGTCCTGACAAACTCAGCTGTGTTTGGAGTCGGTGTTGGGAAGTGGAGCTGCACATGTGAGCTGGGATAATTACAGTGGTCATTGTCTACATGGAGATCCAACCAGGTCATCCCTGGAGTGAAGTCCTAGAGGTGAGTAACACCACTGAAAGTCATGGTGTGCACACTGATAACTCCTGTGTGATTAACCTTCAGCTGATGAGGAAGGACCTCCCTGCTGCCTTCACGGCTTTTATCCAAGGCAGTGGCAGAAGCAGCAACCCTTGGCTTCTCAGAGAGGTGCAACCACAGGTCCATGTGTACAGGAGGATTGCTGGAAGATGGGAGATGGAAATTGCACCTCCCAGGCCCAGGAGGAAGAGGAAGAGAAGGAGGAGGAAGAAGAGGGTGCCGTGATGGGGTGTGGTGGAGTTGGCTCTGACAGCCAAGTTATTTATCATCTGATATGCAAAAAATGAGGATAAGAAATGTAGGAGGAACCATTTCTTGTCTTCACTGGCACTGTGTTGGTCCATTCCCAATTGGACATTGTTGCTGTCTTGCGTTTGTGCACCATCAGTGCACAGTCAGTGCTGTAACAGGTCACCATCAACAGAGCACCATCAGGACTGTAATAAAATTCAACTCTAGATTCATTTTTGTTCTGAATATTTCAGTATCTGGATGCTCCCATGGGATAAGTACAAACGTTGCTTCACTCAGCAGATCTATCAATACACTTACTGCCAGCTACTCCAGCTGTACTGTAAATATTGGACACCGAGCTGAAAATAATTAACTTTTGTGCTGGATGATAAGTAAAGAATACAGATGAAATTGGGGAAGCAGTCTGCATAATAGAGATATTTTCTGCAGAAGAAATAATTCCCATTTACATAAAAAGCAGCTTATCCCCCTCCAGAAGAGCCATGGTGTGAATCCACAAGCAGGAGTGATACAATCTCCTCAAAGTCTATTAACAGCAGAGAGAAAATGAATTCTGAGAGGTGTTTACTCACCTTCCTCAGTAGGGGTTTGTAATGTGCTGGTGTGACAACACTCATCTCTCCAAGCAAAGTCACCTCCAATGTCTTGGTTTTCCAGCATCTGGGGATTAAAATCCAGCAACTATTTAAAATAATTCAGAAACTCTTCTATAGAATTGAAGTTCAACATAGCAAACAATTAAATGTGTGAATATAAATTGTAATATGTTTTGGTTTTCCACTAACCGGGTTCCTGCAGAGCAGGGTCACTGTGCAGTAGAGCTGTGCTTGGGAAATCATGGTGAGAAGAGCTGAGAGTCATTTTTCCAAGGAGAAGGGTGTGTATGGCAGATGGATGGACTGTGTACTCCGACTGATGTAGAATCATGAGATCATTTAGCTTGGAAAAGATCTCCAAGATCATCTAGTCCAGCCATTAAGTGGTATCTGTCTAACTGTATGTAGACACTAATACACATTCCCAAATTTCACACACACTCTGTATGTAGTGATGGCTGTTTCTGTCAGTGAGCTGGGGGAATGCTGCACAGGCATCACTATTTCATTAGCTGGGCTGTGGGTGGTTGTTTCCATCCTTCTTGCTGTTCATAATGCAGATTAAATGCCCATTTTACCTCAAGTCCATAATTTATGGGCTATTTCTCCTATGGCAAAATTGGATGTTTTAATCTCCCAATTGAATAATCCACTGATTTATTAAAAGACTATTAAAAGCCTGCAGTATTTAGGCTTCCTGGAAAATGACTTTTACTGTTGTGTCTGCAAGACAGAAACACAAGACAGGAGCCATCCTTCCTTGGCTGGTATTAGCAAAAGACCAAGTTGATGTAAATGCAGTATTTAACTTGTATTTACCAAATAGTGGAGCTTCAAACCAACAGATGTTGTCACAGAAATGTTATCACAGAAATTTGATTGGTTACATTTGGTAAAAGCCATGTTTGGTCGCAGGACAAGGCATAGGATTTAACTGCTGGTGCTTTCTGTACTCGGAGCATAACCCTGGTCAGTGTCGGTGTCTGTGTTATGGATCTTATTCCAAATTATTCTCAGAAAAACCAAACATTTCAGTATCTTCATAGTGAGCTGTGATAAATTATTCACCCTCCTTTGATTTATTAAATGTTTTCAGTTCACAGAACACCCTGAGCAGAAGTGTGGACGTGACACGAGGAGAAAAATACCTTATGTTTATCAAATGGCTGATCCCCCCCAAAATTCCCAGGTCCCCAGTGCCATGGGCGTGTCCCTGCTGCTTTTAATGCTGGTTTTCCCAGCTATGCTCCAAAGGCAAACCTCTGCTGGGGCTCAGGTTTGCTTGGCCCCGACTCTGTGAGTTTAATAATCCCTTCCTTTCAACCTCCTGCCTTTGTGGCCTAACGGGTTGCATTGCCCACAGGCAGGTAGCCACATCCAGACCCTCATGGGATCCCAGAGCCTGCAGCACCGGAGCCGGGAGCAGCCCTACGAGGGGAGCATGAACAAGGTCACCATCCAGCAGTACCAGCCACCGCTGCCCATCCAGATCCCGGCGGCCCAGAGCTCCCGAGCCCCCCAGACCGGGCGGTGCCTCATCCAGACCAAGGGCCAGCGGAGCACCGACGCCTACCAGGAGCAGGTGAGAGGGGCTGCACTGCAGCTTCGGGACAGAGGTGTTCCTGTGTTTTCCGAGGTGTCCACGGGACAAGGAGCCTCGGGCAGGAATGGGGCAGCTGAGCTGGGCAGCCCAGCGAGCTCTGGATGGTCTGGGAGAGCACTGGTGGTACTGGGGGAGCTCTGGGTGGGCTGGGGGCAGGCTGTGTCAGTCCCCTTCCCCAGCACCAGCCATCAATACCCATTTTCTCTTGGACTGAGCAAGTGACACCATTTGCCGTTGAAGTCCCTGAGCAGAACTGGCATCACAGGGTCACACTGAATTAATTTGCAGCTTCTGCCTGTTCCCCAGTAACCCAGTTCAGTGTCAACAGAGCAGGTTATTTTATAACATACTAATCTGCTCAGATCTGCCCAGTGAAAGGCCATCTACAGCCCCAGTGCCTCCAGTACTGGGGAGTTCCTTCATTAAGTGGTCCTGCCCTCATTATATTTGGCCTTAATGACTGAAATACCTGTTTGGGGCCCATGACTTTGCTGAATAGGTGCGGAACCATCAGTAAACCTTTCTCTTGTGTAAAGTGCTGGTACAGCCACGTGAGCAACACCCCGTATCACATCCCTGATGTTCAGAACCAGTTGCTGGTGTGGCTCAAGGATTTGCTAAGCCCAGCTCAGTGCACAGTCATTAAGCTCCTCTGAAGTAATTTTTATTTTATATTCAATGACCCAATGCTACTTAGAGTCATCCTGACTAAAAGAGAAGCTTCAGCACTGCCTCCTGGGGTAGAAGTGGTTGGTGCTCAGTGCAGGTTGTGGGCCTGTGTCGTGGACCTGGCAATGCTCTGAAGATCCCTGAGCTTCCAGTATTTATCCCTTGCTTTGTCCCAGGGGTGCTGCACATGTCACTCCTTCTGGAAAAATAAAATTGCACAGCTTAAGCCTTCCTGATAGGTTTATCCCAACGTTTAAGTGAAAAATTTGGCCAATGTGAACATCTCACGAGTCTAACAGGTTTTTTTCCTCCTTGAAAACAAAACTTTAAAATCCATGCAAAAATCTGTGAACAAGAGGGAATGTTATGGTATCACTGTGTGCTAAAATCATGCCAGTACTTCTGGTTTATAGCAATATTCCACTGACTTTCCCCACATTGTGCAGTGCAGGGCTCAGCTCATCCCACTGATGGTGAATGGGGTGTGTGGGAAGAAGGATGCTGTAGTCTAGGAAGGGTTTAATGTTGGCATCCACTTACCCTGCCCTGTCTTTCTAACCTAGTTTTGTGTGAGGATAGAGAAGAATCCTGGCCTGGGGTTTAGTATCAGTGGTGGAATAAGTGGACAAGGAAATCCATTCAAACCTTCCGATAAGGTACGTTGGGAATTTCTCTCTACCTGGTCCTTATTTTACAGTGGAGACGTGGAGAACATGAGTGAGATGTTTATGCCCTTCCGCTGTGATTAGTGAAAGACTTTTCCCCATACTTGGCTTTTTGTTTGTTTTTTTTTGTTTGGTTGGTTTTGTTTGTTTTGTTTTGTTGGGGGGGGGAGTTTGTATTGTTTGCTTTCTTTTCCTAGTTAATGAAAATGAGAGACTCAAACATCAATCCCATGGGTGTCTGCCCCATATTCCATGTCTAAGATAATTTCTCAGGCTGTTTTCTGGAGAATTGTCTCTCTCACTTTTAAGAGTCACTTTTGGTCCCGATTTAAACTTCAACTAAATTAATTAGAAGGAACACTAAACCAGCAGTACTGGTAGCTGGAATGCCAGGGTTTGTAGCTGCTGTGTCAAATAAAACCAGCCTGGCCTGTAAACTGGAGATCACTGGATCCTTACAGATCCAATGGCACCAGTTATCTTCTTCACTGGGAATTAAGAATGTCCCCATGAGGTACACGGTGGTCAGGGAGACTCAGGATTCATTCTGGGAATTGCAAGTCTAAGATAAATCTCTGTGTGATAAAAGGAAGCCTAGAAAAACTCCACCGTCTGATGATTCCCAGCTCCTGGGGCTGTAGGATTAGGAAATGGAGTCTTAGACCTGTGAATTTGTCTGTTTTATGCAATAAAACTGAGTGGAGTTTGTTGGAAAATGAGCACTTTGGGCACCTCTCTGTTGAACACATTCCTAGAGTTGATGTCCTTTGATAATCCTGGATTTAGTTTGCAGAGACAGTCAGAAATTCTGTAAATATGGAGAATGTTTGGCAAGTGATGAAATTTTTTAAAACTCTCATCTCTTTTCAAAACTTTGAGATCTACCTGCAAATTAAAGAAATAAATTCCCCACCTCTCTAAATTACAACAGAAAACTGACTGGGAATGTAAAATAGGCTTGGAAATACTAACCTGACACAGTCTGAATTCCTGGTCTAAGGAAGGTGACCTTGCCCATTGCAGGGGGTGGAACAAGATGAGCTTTAAGGTCCCTCCCAACTCAAACCAGTCTGGGATTCAGGGATTCAGTTTTCTTATTGATAATCCCTGTTTTGAACTTCCAGAGTAGTTCCATGTAATGTACATAAACCCCAGGAATTTTAACTATTATTCTTCAAAATGTTCTCATTTTTGGTGTCCTTGGAGACTTCACACTGGAATTATACTTATAACATCGGGGCCTGGTTTTGCACAGTTGAAGGTGGGATGGAAGAATTAAGCTGGACTTTCCTGGCTGTCACTTGGCTGAAGTGACTGAAGGAGTGTCCCTGTTCCACTCTGAATGTGTCTGGTGCAGGGCAGGAACAGCTGGAGATAGAACTGGTTTTCCCACTCACAGGAATGCAACTCAGGGAGTGATGGGAGGGGAATTAATAGTTAAAGGGTTTTCTGTATTGTTACTCTGAACCATCACTTCCCACACGGTGACACCAGATTAGTCATATTTTAAATGAAATGCTGATGTCACTGGGATGAGAGGACAGGAGAAGCCATGGAGAAGCTACCATTTCTTTGGCACAGCAGACCCCTGCCACAAGTTCATGGCACAGGGATGAGCTTTCAGCAGCCCATGGCTCTGCTCCCAAGGGGCTTGGGTTTTATACTGGAAATACTGGCCAGGGCCTTGCTCAGGATACTGTAAAATCCCTCAGGGATGCACATGATGGTGGTGCTGAGCAGGGATTTCCCTGGTGTCCCCGGGAGCAATGGGAATGTTCACATTTAGGCTTGGATTCCCCTTGGAGCAGGGAGACCACAGCACAGACACTGAGGAACCAGGGCTGATGAGCTGTGTGGGAGTTTAATGTGCTCATCAGCTGGAACTAAGCTTTGATTTAGGGGTTTATTAACATACTGTACTGAAATTCTGAAAACAAATCTATAACTATCCTTTACTGTTAATAACTTTTCCTCTTTCAAAGCCTTTCACTGCTCAGACACTGGATTAAAGGTCTGTCCCACAGCCGGTGGCACTGAAGATCTCAAGGGCTGAATAATCAACTACTTTCTAGACAGCTTTTAAACTTTTTTGTTTCCTAGAGGAAGCAGACAAAGATTACTATGTAGATTATGGTACAGATTATTCTAATAAATTAATGCTTGCTCCATGTTAATTACCCTGCTGGTAACCCTCTCACTCTGTTCATATTGGACAGTATTTTGTGAGGTGGAATCTTAGTTAAAAATGACACACAATTATATTTATTGGGTGAAGTAGCTGAAGCTGCTACAAACGCAGCCTAGTGTTCGATTAGAAACAGATTAAGTTGAAGTTTGGTGTTTAGCCCCCAGACCGCAGTTAGGGACGCACCTGTATTTTGGGCTGTAGGTCTCGGAGATGGCATCCTAACCTGTGTTACTTTGACTTATAGGGTATCTTTGTTACTAGGGTTCAGCCTGACGGCCCCGCGTCCAGCGTGCTCCAGCCCGGGGACAAGATCCTGCAGGTACAGGGGGAGGGACTGCTGGGGGGCTGAGGGCAGCTCAGAAACGCAGTGGTGGTGGTGCAGGCCTGAAGTTGTGTCAGGGCACGTTCAGGTTGGATCTCAGGAAAAGGTTCTTCCCCCAGAGGGTGGTTGGGCACTGAACAGGCTCCCCAGGGCAGTGGTCACAGCACCAAGGCTGCCAGAGCTCCAGGAGTGTTTGGATGATCATCTGGGGCAGCTGGTGTGACTCTTGGGGATGGTCCTGTGCAGGGCTGAGGGTTGGACTCGATGATCCTTGTGGGTCCCTTCCAACTCAGGATACTCTGTGATTCTGTGAGTTAACTGACAGTTCTGTTATTATATAAACTATTATATATAGTTTATTATTGATTTATAGCAGAGTTACTTGCAGAACTTTTTGTCCAGGTGGCCAAGAAGGCCAGTGACACCTGGTTTGTATCAAAAATAGTGTCACCACAGCCCCAGGGCAGTGATGTCCCCCTGTGCTGGGCACTGCTGAGGTACCTCCAGTCCTGGGATCAGTTCTGGGCCCTTCAGACAAGAGAGACATTGAGGGACTGGGGCATGTCCAGAGAAGGGAATGGAGCTGGGGAAGGGTCTGGAGCACCAGGAGCAGCTGACGGAGCTGTGGGGGGGCTCAGCCTGGAGAAGAGGAGGCTCAGGGGGGACCTGGATCAGGTGTAGCCATGGAGCCTGATCCCCTTCCTGGGCTGTGTCCATTATCCTGGAGAATGGTGCATCTTCTACTTGGACCTGTTGAGCACAGTCAGTGAACTGTGGGTAATTATGTTTAACATTTGACTTTTGAAATAGTGTTGGAACGGACAAGAGAGAGATTATCATAGAGAGATTTAATTGACAGAACAGCTTATAAATACTTCCCTCTTTATCTCTGTATCCAAATGGAGCCCATCCTGCCCATACATGCAGCACAGCACCTGGAATATGGAAACCTTCCATCCCAGAGTTATGCTTCCTCGGGAAACACACAAACTATCCCAGAGTCACAGGATCATTTCAGTGGGAATGAAGTATTCCTTGGAGCCTCCAGTCCAGCCCCTGCTCGAAGCCAACGGAGGGCGAGAGAAACGTGTGCTCAGTGTTTGTGGGATCCTTATGTGTTCATTATTTATTTTAGCTTTTCATTTCCATCCACCCCTTTGAGCTCCCAAAATGAAGCCACTATAGAGCTTTTTCCTGTGTTTGTCCCTGTTGCAGGCCAATGGACACAGCTTTGTACATATGGAACATGAGAAGGCTGTGCTTCTACTGAAGAGTTTCCAGAACACAGTAGACCTTGTTATTCAACGTGAGCTTACTGTCTAAATATTTTTTTATAAATAGTAAATATGTCTAGCCAGATCTAATGTTCAAACAGATTTATACATAGGAAACCAATTTTTTGCCAATTGCTGGACCAATGGCAAACAGTAGTGCCAAATGTATAATACTCTATGTTAGTACCAATCATCGGGAAAAAATATATTAACTATATAAATATATTGTTCATGTGGCTCCGTATTAGTTTTACTTGTCAGCCTCTGGCTGTGCATTGGTGCGTTTTTTTAATCAAGTTACTTCTTAAAGTCGATTTCATATGATTTCAGAACACAGAAGCACATACAAATCCTTTAGGAATTCTGCTGTCCATCAGAAACACTGCCTCAGAGTTGTATATGCCTTTATAAAGATGAACTATATTAACCTGTACTTCCCATGAAATATTTCTATCATGTCGCATACAAAAATATAGAGAAAAAAATATTTTCATAAACACCTCAAAGAAAGTATATATTAAATTAAATTTAATAATGTTCATTTATTTTCAATGCAAAGATATTCTATGCCTTATGAAAATACCTGTACATATGCCGTGTGTATAGTTGGCTCCGTAGGGATCAGGAACAATTCATATACAGGGTGAGAGACTTCTGAAATTGGAACTCTGGGACCTCGGTACAAAAACCCACATGGAAATGTGTGAACTTCCTTTGGAATGGGACAAGTTGGATGGGCCTTGGAGCAACCTGGGATAGTGGAAGGTGTCCCTGCCCATGGCAGGGGGTGGAACGGAATGAGCTCTAAGGTCCCTTCCAATCCAAACCATTCTATGGTTCTATGATTCTGACTTCCTTTGGAATGGGTTAACTCCTTCTGGAATAGGTTAACCCCTTTGGTTTGGCACTTCCCATGGATTCCATGTGCACACACTACAGGAGAACCCCGAGGACAGGCAGGTTTGGCTCATGGATGGAGGAAGGTTGTGATGGTGGCAGTAAAACTTCTTTTGTTGCTGCTAATTTTATTATTTCACTTTTTTAATTTCCAATTCGAGGCCCTTTACTCACATCCCCCATTCCCATGGACATTGTTGTGTATCTTCACTGGCTCCAGGCTTGGCCAGGGCCTGCTTGGGATATTCCCATTGGGGAGGCTTTATGTGATCCTTGATTTGATCAGGAGTCCTTTACAGGGAATGGGAACAGTTTTGAGAGCTGACACATCCCAGGGAGCAGCAGGTGACACTGAGTGACACCAAGCCAGCCTGGGAGGAGCATTTCCAGCTCAGGGCACAGTGTGACAACCCCTCAGGTCCAAGTCCTGGTGCTGCTCCCATCAGGGAGAGTCCTGACAGCTGCTGGTGGTTCAGGGCTCCAACGTGGTTATGCCTGACAGCAAGATGGAAAAACGCAAGGAAACCTCCCTCCAGGTGTTCTCAGAGAATCGCATTTCCCTGAGAAAGGGCTGAGGGAGAGTGGGCACTGGGCTTGTCTGTGCCTGGGTTCATTCCCACCCAAAAATCCCACGTCCAAGGGTGCACCCACAGCCCACAGACACAGACGGGGATATTTCACTTGGCTGCCTCCAAGAGCCACTAGGAATTCCTAAACCTTCCCTCCCTGGCTGTGGGACCTTTTGGAGCTTTGCTGGGAGTGGAGGGACAGAGCTGAGCCCTGCAGAGCTGAGGGGTCCCCCCTACTCAGGGGGTTACGCACAGGGCGATGGTGGGAAAGGAAAAAGAAAGGCAAAAAGCTGCTTTCAAAATGCTTTTTTCAAAATTTTTTGAGGAAAAAGCCCAGCCCAGATCCCAGGAAGCTTCCAGGACCCTCTTTTCCCAGTGCCAGGTCACAGTTTGTATCCAGGTGATAACAAACTAGGGGAGTTATCAGCCAAGTGTTCCAACAGCAACAATTTAACATCTTCAAAACTTGCTTTCTGAGGTGTTTTACAAAACATCCACGTCTGCATCTGTGTTTACTGGCAGTGCCAGCCCCTGTGAGGGGACAGGAGATGCCAGCTGGAGTGGCTGTACCCAGCCAGTGGCTCCGAGCAGGGACCAGGCAGGACAATACTGGGGGTGAATGGGGCAGCTGAGAGCAGAGTCAAGGAAATCCAAGGAAAATCTAAGGAAAAAAGGAGTATGGAATGTCCAAGATGTTGGTTTGCTGCTGTTAGTGAGCACTTGGAGGGTAAAGATGTTGGTTAAAGCCCCTTCGAGTGCCTAAAGGGGCTCCAAGAGAGCTGGAGAGGGACTCTGGACAAGGGCCTGGAGGGACAGGACAAGGGGGAATGGCTTCCCACTGCCAGAGGGCAGGGTTAGGTGGGATACTGGGGAGAAATTTCTGGCTGTAAGGGTGGTGAGGCCCTGACAGAGGTTGCCCAGAGAGGCTGTGGCTGCCCCATCCCTGGGAGTGTCCAAGGCCAGGTTGGACAGGACTTGGAACAACCTGGGCTAATGGAAGGTGTCCCTGCCCAGGCCAGGGGGTAGGACTGGATGAGCTTTAAGGTCCCTTCCAATGCAAACCAGTCTGGGATTCTATGAAACGTCTCTGCTGTAATATAGCATTAATTACCTTATGCAATCAAAAATGCTTATTTATAGACATGTATATATCTGATAGGGAGATTTGCAACAGGAAATGCAAACCCTGTATTAAATTACAAAGGCACACATTTGGATCAGCTGAGACAGGCCATGGTGTCAGACCTGGGTCTGTACAGGGTCAGTGGGGATCAGGGTGGTTATTCCTGGGAATTGTCTGTGGCAGGAGAAGGGCTGGAGCCGGGGCTGTGCTGCCCAGTCCAGCTCAGGACACGAGGGAGTACATGTCCCCCCAGCCAGGCAGACCCTGTCCAACAGGATCAGGGTTGGACATGGGTCACACACAGGCACAGGAGGTGACAGGGCTGTGGAGTCACCACCCACCTTTGGCCATAAACTAAAACACAAGAACTTCTACCTCAACCACGAGGTAGAACTTCTTTCTATGGAGGGTGGCAGAGCCTGGAATAGCTGCCCAGGGAGGGCGTGGAGTCTCCCTCACTGGAAACATCCCAAATCCACCTGGACACATTCCTCTGTCACCTGCTCCAGGTGACCCTGCCTGGGCAGGGTGGGGTTGGACTGGGTGATCTCCAGAGTTCCCGTCCCACCCCAGCTATCCTGTGATCCTGTGAACTGGTGGGATTTCACAATTAGAAATCCCACACTGGGAAAGTTGGGAGTTCTCTCTGCAGTTTGAGCTCCCTGCCCATGGCTGGCATGGTCCCTCCCTTCTCTCCCTTCCAAATTCCATAATTCCCTTTTGAAGCGCACAAAGCCGTCCGGCCTCATCCCCTTATTCCCAGGCACTCAGACTCTGGGTCATTCCCTATGGCCGTGCTGATACAACTTTCCGGGCAGTAGTTTGATGGGATACGGATCCACTGGGGGTTTGGGTGCTGTGGGAACGAGGCCATGGGCACCGTGGGCCGCTCCGGGAGCCTGCAGGGCCACCGCCAACCCAATCCCAAAAGGCACTGTTTGCAAATCATGGAATTGAAATTAAAAACAAACCAAAAAACACTTTTTGCCAATCCCCTTCCTGGATGATTCCAGCCGATTTTGTGGAAGTGACTGAATGACACCATTGCATTGTGTGAGGACCCCCGGCCCTGGCACTCAGGGCCTTTGTCTCTGGGCTGCCTTGGTGGCTCATGTCTCCCCCTCGTGTCCCCCCCTCGTGTCCCCTCCCCGGGCAGGGCACTCGCTCATCACTTCGGTTTTCTACCTGTGAGTACTGTATCCGGTTCAGAACCAACAGCTTCCTTTATTAAAGATTTTACCATTTTATAAAAGACATGTTTAATTATGATGGAGATGGCTGTATTGTAATTAATATTTTGAGATAATTGTGATTTTGAGCTTAAATTATATACAGAAATGGTCATTTTTGTATGTGTTCAAAGATTGCTATATTCCAGATGACTGTACTTTTCAGTTGAATTCCAGTATTCCTGTAAATAAAGCTGAATGAGGAAATATTTACTACTTTATTAACATAGATTGTGAATGTACTTCATGTTTTTTGCAGTATAAAGACTTAACTGAACTTGAAAGCTGCTTCATTTTATGTGCAAAAAGGTACTTCAAAAATTCTATTTTAAATCTACTGATTGAGTGCAATCAACTCTCGTCCCTTGGCACATGCAGGTTGTCCCCTCCCCGTGCCCTGTGGGGCCCCGGCCCGTGCGTGTGGTGTTGATGCATTTTGCAGATGCTTCTGTCCATAGGGAGCCCAGGGACTGAACCGCCGCTGTGCAGTATTAGCAGAGCCATTTTCGGCTTTGGTGTACCCGAATTTTTCAGTATTTCAAAAAAAAAAAAAAAGTGTTTTGAATAACATTAAAAAGTCTCTTTATTGTATAAATAATAAAAACGTCACCTTATTGTAATTCTTTCGGGTCATTTCTTTGCTGTCGGGAAGGATGGAGGGTTTGGGAGGGAGAGGAAGGGGTGGTTGTTCCCCACATCCCGCTGGAAGCAGGCCTGGAAAATTGAGCAACTCTCCTTGCTACTGTGGGACATCAGATAAGGAATGGGAGTGATGCAGCTGGTGAGGAAAACTCAGCGTTTACTGCTTTTTGGGGACAAATGGTGTATGAAAGGACAAATGTGTGGAAAGGAGAGGGCTGGGGTTGAGAGCAGCAGCTGCTCCATCATCCAGGGAACTGGTTCCACCATCCATCATCCAGAGCTGCCCAGGGACATGTTGGAGCTCCACCAAGCCCTCTGGGAGCTTAGCACTACACAGTTACCATCATGTCTTTCTCACAGGAAACATCCTGTCCTTCCCTTTCTTGCTCCCCTCCCAGTCCATCTTTCCACACAGGTCAATACTCTGAATTTCCCCACCAGCCCGGGCAGTTCTGGTCCCCTCCACCAGGACCATGGGGAGGTGCAGCTGGGACTGAGGTCCCCCAGCCATCCCTGCTCTGGCTGAAAGGCACTTCCTAAACCTGGAGACCTGAGCAGTTTAGTGTATTTCATGTTCATTCTGGACACATTCAAAACCAGGGAAGTTCAGTGTTGAACTGCAGTAAATTTTGCTGTGATCCAGAATCTCGACTGCTGTGTCCTGTTCTGGGCTCTCATGACCAGGATGTTGAGGAGCTGGAGTGTGTCCAGGGAAGGGAACAGAGCTGGGGAAGGGTCTGGAGCACCAGGAGTGGCTGAGGGACCTGGGGGGGCTCAGCCTGGAGAAAAGGAGGCTCAGGGGGGACCTTCTCTCTCTCTGCAAGTCCCTGACAGGAGGGTGGAGCCAGGTGGGGGTCCGACTCTGCAGGGAACAAGGGACAGGATGAAAGGAAATGGCCTCAGGTTGTGGCAGGGGAGGTTCAGGTTGGACATCAGGAGGAATTCCTTCATTTCTGGAAAGGGTATTCAGGCATTGGAAGGGGCTGCCCAGGTCAGTGATGGAGTCCCCATCCCTGGAGGTGTCCAAGGAACGACTGGACGTGGCACTCAGTGCTCTGGGCTGGGTGACAAGTTGGGGATTGGGCTCAGGTTGGATTCAATGGGTCTAGGAGGGCTTTTCCAACCTCTGTGATTCTGGGATTCTGTGGTTCTGTCTATTACTAATTAATTATTAGTAACCCACACTGCAGCACCACTATCATTAAAGGCATCACTTTCAGGATATGGAAATGTGTCTAAACAAGGAAAGTATCTCAGTGTTACTGTCTAGAAAACTTAATTACAGCACATGCTTAAAGAACCCAAACCAGACATCTAAGGGACACATTTATTGTCTCAGTGCAGCTGCCAACACCAGCCACTTTCTTGCCCTCAGGTGAGCCATGCACAAAGCTGGGGGTACTTCTCAGCCCTGGTCACCCCCTCACAGCTCCAGTATTTACCACACACAGACCAGGAATCAGTTTTGGGGGAGCACTGAAAAGAGATCAAAAAGGGATACAAAAATCAAAAGTGTTCCCTTTCGCCCAAAGGCTTTGATTTGACAAATCTCTTCAAAGCTCAGCTGGCCTGCAGAGAGCACCATGGCTCCTTTATCACAAACAGTGTAAACAGAGTGTGGGATGCTGCGATCCCCATTGGAACATGCATCCAGGGAATGTTTTACAGGTCAGTTCTTTCTTAACACACAAACAGCTTCATGGATGCTCTGGTCCGGGCAGGAGGAGGAGGGAGGCAGTGGAGTCCCTTGTCCTGTGATCCCTGCTGGCCCAGGGCAGGAGTTGGCTTAGGTGGGAATGCGGCTCCGCAGGTATTCCAGCACTGCAGCTGTGCCCTTGGCCAGGATCGCAGCCCGGGGGGTGCGGAACGGGTTCCCTTCCAACAGCAGGGTCCTGGAAAACAGGGATCTGCACTTACATAAAGTCTTCTTGTACCCACACACTCATCCACTGCATACAGACTGCTGAATCTTCTGGAATTCCTAAGTAATCCCTCTTCTGTTCTACTAAAAGTTTTAATTCCTGCTTCCCCGCTTCACACCAGCCTGGCTTTAGAGACATGTGAATTTTAATTTATGCTAATAAATCAGTGGGGGTGTACGACTGCAGCACATACCCCACTTCTGCAGCAAGCCTCTGCCAGCAGGAGTGAGAAAAGAACTTCTGGAATACAGAAACAGAATTCCAGGATGGTTCAGGCTGGAAGGGCCCACAGTGGGCTCACCTGGTCCAACCTCCCTACTAAGCCTGGCCTGTCTGTGCTGCACCACAGTGTGACTGGACAGGCAACATAACTGGTTCTGCCAGGCTCTGCCAGGAGCTTCATACAAACCAACAGACACTTGACAACAGTTTGAAATGATGAAACAACTCCTCCAATTCTCTACAATACTGAGAAATTATGGAAGAAACTGCCTTGTTTCACAAATAGTCAGAGAGACCCTTTTGGGGCACTGAGACTCCACAAAAAATATCCTGCTGAGGAGCACTTCTTCCTCTGACAGAACACTCCCTGAAAAACTCAGACAGAATATAATTGTATAAACAGGTCCCCAGTGAAACCACACACCTCAGGTTTTCACAGTTCCCCAGTTCTGGGGGCACCTGGAGGAGGTCGTTGTTCTGCAGGTCCAGCGTTCCCAGCCTGTCCATCCCCTTCAGCTGCACTGGGTCGATGGACCCCACCTGGTTGTTGCTGAGCAGGATGGTCTCCAGGGCTGGGAGGTGATAGAGGACACTGGGAAACACCTTAAATCTTCAGTAAGAGGAAGGAGGCAAAGCATGGAAAGTCAGGAACATGGCAATACAAACACAAGCACTTCATGGGTTTCAAGCCCACAACTCGTCGGCCAAGTGTCTCCTCGTTCTTATGTAACAGGAAAATCATATCAAATTCAGCCCAGTTCTTTTGACTATTATTTTATAAAAAAAAATCTAGAGAGTTGCTCACCTGTTAAAAGCAAGATTGATTATCTGCAGTCTTGTCAGCGCCTCCATTTCCTTGGGTAAAGATGTCAAAACATTGTTTCTGTGTATCAAAGGAAGACAAACAATCATCATTCACTTGCTCAAGGTTTTAGTTCAGAATCCCCAGGACAGAACATACTGATCACATCCACACTGTCTGTGGCCAGTTCATTGCCTCAGAAATGGGGCAAGACCATGCCCAGGTACAGCTGCTGGCTAATGCCAGCCAGGATGGATTCCCATTTTTACCAGGAGGAAACTCAGAGCCTGTCTTCTAAAGATTCCCAAGTAGTCCCAAGCACCCAAAAACTCCATAAACCTGCCTGGAAATTCAGCTCCTTGGATTCCAGAGGAAAGCTTAGGAAACTGCCCACATCCTGGAGCCAAAGTAAATCAGTCAGGTAATTACACCTCTCCAAAATCCATGGTTTGAGCTAATCCTGATGCTGAACAATGCAAGGAGCATTTCTCAGGAGTCAGGGGAGGCAAGATGACATAAGTAACATCTCTTGCCATTTACTGCTTCTGTTTCCAGCAGTATGACAAGATCTGAACCTTCACTGTCCTAATTCCCAGGATTTTTTGGTGTGCGTTTCTTTCGAAGGGTGATGGAAGTGTTTTTAAATAGCAACATCTCACAGCAAGTCTCAGAGCTGGTCCACTTGTTTTTTGGGTTTTCTTTAACCAAGGCCCAAATTTAGGCTATTTCAGCTCTGCCACGGAGGCATTTTGGGAATGAAAACTGATCCCAGTGCTGCAATCCCACTGGAACAGATGGCTGGTTTAGAGAGGCAGGAAAATAAGTTCCCAGGGAAGAAACCAACACACACCACCAACCTGAGATCCAAATGTGTCAATTTGTGGAGTCCACACAGCTCCAGGGAAATGGAGGAGATTTTGTTGAAGCCAAGGTTGACATCACAAACTGAGTCTTTGAGCTCCACTATCCTGAAACCCAAAAAGGAGATACTGTAATTATGGAAGCTCATGCTTGCATTCTAAGTTATTTAAAAACCGCTTTCTTCTACAAATCAAGGACACATTTTGTTTCTTGACAATTCTGAAGTAATTTTGTGAAGATAATGAGACGTCACCTGTGAGAGCTGCTGCTCCTCAAACCTTACACTTCGTGAAGGCAAAGCTCAAATCACTGATCTACAGTGATCAGGAAATCCCATTTTCTCTCTCTGATTAGGAGAGTAAAACTACAAAAGCCTCCTCAGTAAATGCAGTCAAGAGCTACTTCGGAGACCAGAGCACAGGTGACTGTCGCTGCCATCTTCTGACCTGGAGATGCTTTAACACTGACTCTCATCCACCTTCTTCTGCAGCCAAACAAACTGAAAGAAATTCCTTTTTTTTCCCATCCTTTGTTTCTGCATAATTGTTACAAATTCCAGGAGCATTTGCTGCTGCTTGTAGAAGGTTGTTACATTGAGATGCTTTGGTGTAAATTATTTAACAGCTCAAGAAGTTCACTGTAGAACCCTCCAAAGAGAATCTCTGGTTTAGCCCTAAAACCAAAATGCAATTAAATGAGAAAACACTGGATTGGCATGGAATTCTGAGGCAGCTGCACACCCACTCACACCTATCCCAGGGAATGCAACAGCCTCTGATACAGGGACAAAGCACAGGAGGCACAAACACCAGCTCACAAAATCCAGTCTGTAGAGACTGTACTGAAAATGGGCTTTTTTTTCCCCTGAGATTGCACCTCTTCAAGTTCTATGTACAAAAGGTGAAACATTCAGCACACTTGGGTCTGAGAATGGGCGTAGATCAATTCCACAATGTGGTGGTGTCCTTAAAAATCAGTGTTGGTGGTTTTCTTGGGCTTGGAGAGATCCAGCAAACCTTCCTCGTAACACAGAAAGACTAATTATTGCCATCAGTGCCAGAGATTTTCCATGACTGCGGATGACACAAGTGACTCCAGGCCCCATGTGCACACTTCTGTACAAGACACACAAGTGTGTCACTGTATCTCACTGTACTTCGATTTGTGTGCACATACAGAGCAATAAAGTGCAAACAGCTTCAGGAAAGACACAAGCTGCTGAGAAACAAAGGCAGAAAAGCAAGTCACGGATGAGGAATGACCTTCACACAATACCTTGGGGGCACCTCTCTCAGCTGGTTCTTGCTGAAGTTGACAGTGGCCACAGGGTTGGTGCCCACGGCATCGAACATCTCCTCGGGGATCTCTGCTGCCTGCTTTTCACTGAGGGGAGAAAGAGGGCCTGAGTGACACCAATTCATCATTTCTGGTGATTAACAAGGCATTTTCACCTTGTTTTAGAGAAGATGAGCAGTAGAACAGACAGGTAAATAGCTATAGTTTGAAATGCGTGGGCCTGTTGATCAGAAAGCTCCAACCACTGCCCTGTCAGCAAGTATCACAGAATCCTGGAATATTCTGGGTTGGGAGGGATCTTAAAGCTCATCTATTCCATCATCTGCCCTTGGCAGGGACACCTTCCACTAGAACAGGTTGCTCCAAGCCCTGTTCAATCTGGCCTTCAACACTTCCAGGGATGGGACAGCTACAGCTTCTCTGTGCCAGTGTCAGGGCCTCACCACCCTCACAGCCAACAATTCCTTCCCACTATCCCATCTAACCCTGCCCTCTGGCAGTGGGAAGCCACTCCCCCTTGTCCTGTCCCTCCATGTCTTTGTCCAAAGTCCCTCTCCAGCTCTCTTGGAGCCCCTTTAGGCACTGGAAAGGGCTCTAAGGTCTCCCTGGAGCCTCCTCTTCTCCAGGATGAACTTTCCCAGTTCTCCCAGTCTGTCCCAGCTTCTCATCCACCAGCACCCTCAAGTCCTTCATGGTTTTCTTTCCCATTCCCAGCTTAACAAGGCACAGTTAAAAAATAATTGAGGAGACACTCACCTACAACAAGATGTTCTCAGACATGCTGAAAACTGTAAAGAGCTTAAAAGGTACCAAAAGCACCTGAAGGTTTTCAGCACTTCAGTGAGTTACTGTGGAATATTTGATATTACAAATAAATAATTAAACCCCTGCAATCCAAATCTACCCATTCCTGAGTACAGGAATTAAAGGGGAAAATGCCCAAATACAGTAGGATTTGTGGACAGCTTGTTATGTAATAAAGGGGGGAGGGGAGAAGCCCATAACCAAAAAATACGGGAGTGTTTTTGCAGCTTTAGGAACAGGTAATATTTCCAAACACATACCTGTACTCCAATAATTTCAGTGAGGTTATGGCATGCATGTTCACCCTGGCCTGGCTGGGAAGGGTCATGGCTGTCACAGGAGGCTCTTCACTGAGGCCAGGTCCATCATCTACAGACAACAGAGGGGTCCAGTCACCGTTCTGAGGGACCCAGGAGAGGGGAGTGTGTCCCAGGCACCTCTATCACCCCCTTTACTCCTGGCTCAACTGAAGGTCAACCAATTCAGATTATTCCAATAATTTTCTAATGAAGTTTTTTTGGCATCCTGGGTTTCTGCTTTAGTTGGTTTGGGTTTTTTTTAGGGGGGTGGGAGGGAGAGGGGTTAACTTGGACTTTGAAAAAGCAGGTGAGATGTGCTGGTGGCAGCTGCTCTGTGAGGCTCTGCCTCTGTGGGGAAAGGAGTCGGAAACAGGGAGAAACTGGGAATTTGGACTGGAAATTATGATCTAGAGCACCTACATCCACACCAGCAAGCCTGACCACAATTTATCAGTTAAAACAGTATTTATAAACCCTCAGCACACCCTTCTTTGTGAAGCTCCTTCTGATCACTCCCCAAAATCCACCTGAAAAAGCTCCTGGACATCTGAGACAAGGATTCCCACCCACCTGAGTGGTGGGAGTCTAAACATACCATAAATCCAACTTCCACTCCAAGAAATTCAACAAAACTCTCTGAAAGTTCAGCAGCATTCATGAATTAAAGTCTATCAACAATTGTGCCCAACCACAACTAGTTATTCTCTGCTTAAAGCAGGGCAAAAGGGTCAGAAATAAGCTAAAAAAGGAGGCTTTTCCCAATTTAAACCCCTACAAACAGGACTGCCACTGGTTTAGCTCCATAAGAGGCAGAGGAAAACCGTAAGTACTGTTGTACGTGCAAGACATGAGCTAATTGTGTTATCACAATTATATTATCTGTTAGACTGAGCTTGTATTCCAGCATTCCATTAATTTTTGGGGAGTTAACATGTCAGATTTGCATGGAAGCTGACATTTGGAAGGAATTTTTTCTGCTGCAGAAGCCTAATTAATGCTGCCATCCTCTGGCAGGTGGGGACAGCCACTGGAAAAGGAACAGTCACACAGCACTGGTAAGAAAAGCTGACGCATCTATAATCAAGGTCCCTTTTAAGTACAAAGATTAAGCATATTGAGATTATTTTTAAATTATAATCCTCAATAAGGGCATGTTTGTTATTCAGTATTGTCTAACAGAATAAGGAAAAGAAACAGAAATATCAAAGCAAACTGTTGAGTAAAGAAATTTCCATTATTGCAGGAAAACTGGAGGGGCCTGGATTTAAACAACCACTCTCCCTTGGTTCTGATTTCTTTGGCTTTCTCAGAATCTCTTGAAATGCAATAAACGGAATAAAGCAACATACCTTGGATTTTGCTTCTCAGATATTTCAGAAGTTCCTGGGTGCCTTTCTTTAAAAAATAAACAAAAAACAAGCCACTAAACAGGGTTTATGCAGCTGGTGGAACAATGCAGAGGGACAATTCCAGTCACATAGGTGGAGCCCACAGTACTGCTGACTAAAAATTCCACCTAAAATCCCACAGGGAAACCCTCCTAACAGCATCTTAGGACCTTGTTTAGTTATAACTTCATCTATTCGAGCTGGAAATTTCTGATCCTGAATCACAACCTCGGGCTCCACATTTTTAGCTTTTCATGTTCCTCCTGCTTCCCGCACTGTGGGGATGCAGCAAATGTTCACCTGCAACATAACCAAACTCCAGTGCTTACTTCCAGCAGGTCTCTCCGGATGGTTCTCAAAGGATTTCCCTCCAGTGCCAGGAATTTCAGTTGAGGAAGGTTCCCCAATGTATAAGGCAACCTGCAGATGGAAACAACTCATTCCAAAGCAGCTCCAAACCAATTGCTAAAGAATCTGCAATGGTTTGTCAGATGGGATTCTGAAGCTCAGGTTCAAAGAAAAAGATGCAGAATCCCACAATTATTGAGGTTGGAAAAGCCCTCCCAGACCATCGATCCCACTCTGTGCCCGATCCCCACCTTGTCACCCAGCCCAGAGCACCGAGTGCCACGTCCAGTTGTTCCTTGGACACCTCCAGGGATGGGGACTCCACCACTGACCTGGGCAGCCCCTTCCAATGCCTGACCACCCTTTCTAGGAAGGAATTCTTCC
>VXAY01006780.1:778620-819000 GCA_013399855.1 Oxyruncus cristatus | reverse complement strand
CGCGCCCTCCCCGCGGCCCAGCGCCGCCTCCGCCCGCCTGCGCCGCCCAGCCCGGCCCGGGCCGCCCCCGCTCCCGGCGGATCCCGGGGTATGCCGGGGTATCCTGGCCCGGGTCGCCCCCGCTCCCGCCCGTGGGGATTCCGGGGGATCCCTGCTTGGACCGTCGCCGTTCCCGAGGGGGCCCGGCGGATCCCAGCCCGCCCCCGCCGCTGATCGAGGCCCGGGCCGCCCCCACAGCCCCCGTGGGGTTCCGCCCGCCGCGGTCCCCCCGTGCGGGAGCGCCCGGGAGGCTCTGTGCCCTCCCCCGGGGGGCCTCGGGGTTCTCAGGCGAAGCCGACGCGCTCCCTGAAGAGTTTGAGTTCTCAGCAGGATTTGCGGGGAGTCGGCGGCAATTTAGGGAGTATGGTTACACGTGTGATCCTCCCGGGAAATGCCCGTTTGTCCCGGGATTGTACCCAGAGAGCCTCTGCTCTCTAGATCACCTCCAGAACTGTGGCAGTTTGTGGATTATGGCCATAAAATTCAAATTTATATACATATATATGCCTTCCTTGCAGAGAATTCTGTGCAAAATGATCAGGTAACCACTAATATACAAATAATACACATTTATCATGTTTATATAATGTGAAAACTAAGTTCCAGGTACCTCAGCAATGTGCAAGTATACACGAACAAAAAAAAAAATCTAATTTAGTTTTTATGTCTTCACTTGCAGTTTAATTCTGATGAGACTAAGGCTTTCGGGATCCTTTCTGGTGCAATATAGAGCTTCAGTGTTAACATTGATGATGGTTGTGTCAGTTTGATTGGATTTATAGACCTGATGTCATTATCTGTTGCTGTTTTGCATATTCATTATATAAGTTAATGGGTTTGGTTTTGCCATGATGAAGAAAGATTGGAGAATAATCAAACAAGAACTCAGTCAATTATTTGTAATGCCTAAAGGTACTTGGATTTTTTTGTTTTAGAGGGGTAAAAAGCTATCACAGTATTTTCACAATATTATCACAATTTTTTTGTCTCACTGAGTCTTCAGTCCTTGATAGAACAAATCAAGGGAAACCCAGCCATCCTGACAGCTGGATGTGCACATCCATAAACAGGATTACTGGTGTTCTTGCAGTGTCTTTGGGTGGGATTTTGGCAGTTTCGGGTTGAAACTGGAATGTAACTGTGCCCAAAATCCAGGGGCAGTTCCAGCCATGAGTTTTCTCGTTCCCAGCTAGTATAACTGTAGTGGGATGTGAAAGAACTCCCCTGTAAAAGTGCAGTTGTTTCAGGTCTGCTCTGGGTTTTAACACTTTGCTTCATTTTTCAGGAAGGTTAAGAGGTGAATGGTGAAACTTTGTGGCTTTAGATACTCATTAACTAGTCTGTTAAGAGATTCCTTGTATGGTTTGGTGTCCTTCTCTTTGTGTACCAAGGGCTCTGAAGCCTCTGGACCCCCTGGGGTGCTCAGGGGTCTGCTCTCCAGGTGCTTCAGAGACCCCGATTCCATTTCACCCATTTTCTAATAGCGACAGGTTCTTTTCCTGTTTCTTTTCCTTTTTCTGCCTCTTCTCCTTTAAATTCCAGGTCCTGACTTTTCCCTGCCCACGATGTTCATCCATTTTTTGGGCGGGTACAGGATACAAGTTACAATCTGTGAGTTCTCTCCATCATCTGAATCCCTTTGGGTCCTGGATCCTGCTGGGATTCTTTCTTGCCTGTAGCATTTCTGAGTAACCAATCCCACTTCCCTTGCTCCACCTCCTTGTTTGATCTGTGTCACTCTGCCGTCTTCTCTAGAACTTCCTTATTCTCCTGGGCTGTCAGATCAGACATGATTTCCCAAGCTTCTCTACATTTCTCTTTCTCTCCCCTATCCATTCTTATTCCAGTTTATTAATCACCTATTTCACATTTATATTTAATCCACAACCAGCTTTGTGACTTCTTCCGTTCTTCTTCCCCAAACTCTACTTCGCTCCTCGTCCTGCTTTCCCCCAACTCGATTGCGTGGTTCTCTTCTTTATTGTATTGCATAAAGCTTCATCCAAACTGGAAAGTGGAGGGAATGGATTCCTGAGTCTCCTGTACTCCAGGCCTATTGTTTAGCCCCAGGAAATCCTCATGTATCCAGGCTGAGAGACAATTACTGGGTGTTTCAATCTCTGCTGAATTACAATAATGATGGATGGTGGCTTTTTTTGGAACTGTTGAGAACATTCAGTTCTTGATGGATTTCATTCAGCTTGGATTTTAGAGTGACTGGAAATGCTGTTTTTAAAAGTGCAGCACACAGATGTTTATGAAATGTCAGGCTGCAGAGGCATTGCCCAATATGAAATGTCAGGCTGCCCAACACTGTCAGTTGTTATGTTAGATTCATTATTTTAGGAAAAACTCAGCTATCCCAAAGCATTCCTTGTGGTGCTCCTGGCTGTTGACAGGATCTCCTAAAGACTCAGCAGAGTCTGCTCTGTGTCCTTTATAACACTCCCTTGTTATCACAGACATTAAGAATGCCTGAAAATGTTGTAGTGCTTTTATGTAATGAATTGTGTAATTTTTTTACAACTTAGATGAGTAAATCCTTCAATTGTGCCATCACTCCCTAATTTACTTTTCTTTACAATTTTACTACTAAGATTTTGTTGAACACCTGCTTCTTTGGTTTTACATTTTTATTAATTATTGGGGGGGTTATTGTTAATAATGTTTATTTTTCTTAGTTATTTATCTGGTTTTATTACTAATTATTATTAATAATCATTTTACTACTTCGTATTATGGGTTAAAAAGGTGCAGTTTCAACTGTGGATTCCTGGGTCCAAAAGGGCTCAGAGTTTCAATATTTCTATCCCTGGGCCATTTATCACTGCGGTTCCTTCCCAATTTATTCAATCTGCAAGCTGTTGGAGCAAGTGGCTGTTTCTAATTTTAATGCTTTAAAAGCTGCAGTGTGCTGGCTCCAATCTAGTCTCTCAGCTGAGGTTAAATTTAAAGTTACTAGAGTGTGATCTCAGGGACGTTGTGGGCAGTAGTAGAGTTGTGCACATTGGGCTGAGGTGGGGGTGAAGGTGAGAGAAGGTTTGGCATTTGCAGAGACCAAAATAGACCCTGGATTTCTGTCTGGGTGTACCAGAGTCGTTCCCCTGAATTTTGACAACTCCCAGTGCTGAAAGGCTTGATCAGCCTCCTGCAACCCAGATAAAGCTGTGCTGGTGGGGGGTGCACTGGAAGATCTTGTCTTTGAATTGTCTGGGAATCCAGTAAGGAAAGGTAGATCCTTGTCAGCAATCAATGAATATTTTCAGAGCTCTTCAGGCTGATCTGTGCCCCTGATACTTGAGGGCAGAACAAACAGCAACTGTGCCCTGGCCTGGGGTAGGAACAAGGGCTTCAGGACATGCTGCTGCTTCCTGTGCCTTCTGGAGGCAGCTTTTAACTCATCTGTTGCACAGCTCTGTCTGCAGAATAATTTTACTTTCTGACCTTTACTTTATATATCCAATTAAAGCAAAGTCTGCACCACTTTCAGGACATAAGGACTTTTTCAATCCATTCTGGACTTACTACTGAGTTGACTCTGCATCTGGTTTTTGGGAGTTTGGTTTTGTTTTATTTTAGGGAAGGCACTGTGCATCCCTGAGGATGAACATGGCATTGCTGTGTGTGGGAGAAGCACAATGGTGAAGTTTGGTCTAGAAGCTTGTATGAAATTGAGTTGATGAATAAAATAGAATCACAGAATGGTGGCCCATCCAGTTGCATCCCTGCCATGGGCAGGGACACCTTCCACCATCCCAGTTTGCTCCAAGTCCTGTCCAGCCTGGCCTTGGATGCTTCTAGGGATGGGGCAGCCACAGCTTCTCTGGGCAACCTGTGCCAGGGCCTCACCACCCTCACAGGGAGGAATTCCTTCCCAATTTCCCATCTGACCCTGCCCTCTGGCAGCTCAAATCCATCACCCCACATCCTGTCCCCACACTGCCCTTGTCACAAGTCCCAGTGATCTTTTAATCATCACCCTCTTCATGTCATAATTTACCTTAATAAGCAATTTGGAACCTAGATCAGGGAGTGTAAAACCCCTGGGTTTAACTGATACAGAGTTGGTAACTTTTTCTCAGCAACATTTTCCTTCACTTCCTTCCCTTCTCACAGACAAAAATTAAGTTGCATTTAGGTGCCTGCTGGTGGATATGTTGAGCCTGACAAGTACTGCTCGGTTCAAGTGAGGCAATAAAGGTTATTTGTGCGATTTGGGCTGGGTGTGGTGTAACCCCTGGTAACTGTTGCCCTGTCTCTGTCCCGCAGTGACTCGCCCTTGCCGGTGTCGTCGCGCGTGTGCTTTGTGAAGTTCCACGACCCCGACTCGGCGGTGGTGGCGCAGCACCTGACAAACACTGTGTTCGTGGACAGAGCCCTCATAGTCGTGCCCTATGCAGAAGGTTTGTGACTTGTTTAGTGGCCCACGGAGCCACCTTTGGTGGGGTTTCATTCCTGTCTAGTGCACAAAACCCAGCGTTAGTCCAATGTCAAGCACTCAGATATCTCCGTCCTGAAACCCTTGGTATGTTGCCTTTGGCCCCTGGGCTCAATGACTCCATTCACCTCATGAAAGTGGGAAGTTTTGTGTCTTGAAGTTTAGAATAATAACATTTTAGGCAGAATTGTTTGCAAATTTTGCTCTATATCTGTCTCAATGAGACATTTCCCAAACAGGCTTAAATGCAAACAGGTCAATATTTTAAGTAACTTTTGTCTTAATAATTAAGCATTTACTACTTTCACTCTCTTCATGAGAATTGTTTGTCCCTCCCTGGAGTGCATGGGAGAGGAACTGCATTCCTCTGGGATATGCTGCCACTGCATTTATTTGGGAACATCCCAAAAAGGCCCTCGCTCTCCTTGTGGAGTCCAATATACCAAGGGTTTGAATAATTATGGTTTAATTCAAAAGTGAGGTCTTCCAAGAGGTGCCACATGGGCACTGGTCCTAGTTTTCTTGTTCATCCTTGATATATTTAATAGAATTTCGCTAAATAATAAACTCTTCTCTCTGTTATTTGTGTGTGTGATTTTTGTAGTGGAGAAGGCAAATGCAAAGCCCTTCCAGATGACTGAAAAACAGTGGGTCCTCTGCAGCTACAGGGGATTCTAGCCATTAACTAAAGGCCAGCAAGCACTCAAGTCCCCAAGTGTTTTCCTGGTGTAACCACTTGTTAACTACGTTTTCTCTTCTTCTTTTTATTTTTACATTTTAGGGTGTTACAGTAATTTGAAAGGCAATGAGCAGGGTTTTTGGAACTTACCTTAAAAGCAAAGTGCTGAGAAGACACCTCTTCTTACAGAAGTCTTATTAAACTCTTCTAGACTTGCTTTAGAAGTAACTGATTTCCATTGTACTTGTACTTTTCTTGATTTACTTTTGGGAAAGCTTGAATTTAATAAAATCTTGCAGATTACGTTTGGTACGTGGCCTGGGGTCAGACCTATAATCAAGACACTGTAATGCTGTAGCTGTCTCTTGAGGCCCGGGGAGCTGTCTTATCTTATCTTTGTATTTCTGAAGCTTAAAAGATATGGAACTTAAACTTAACAGATGAAACTTAATCCCTGGAGTGTAGGAATGTGGCCTTTGAGCTGTGCTGCTTTCTGAGGGTACAGAACCCCCCTGCAATGGAGTTACTGCTCCTGTTGCCACTAGTTGAGGTGTAATAGCAGAGCTAAAAGGCATCTTGTCCTTGTCCGTGTATTAAATACAGCACCAGTCCAGCTGAGTTAGTGCTGGAATATTCTTCAAGGCCCATGTGAATAATGTCAGTGTTTAACTCTTCCTACAAGGATAAAACCACTTTTCTCTTTGTCAGTCTCACTTTGTCCACTGTGGATAAATCTGGCACACAGGGAAACATGTCCAGTAGTTTTGCTTGAGACTGTGTAAAGAAAATCAAATTATTAAAGCAGAATATTGTAATGGGGCCTGTTAAATCAAGGAGTTCCTCGTGGGCCGTACCTTATGGTGTTTGAGCAGTTCAGAATTTGATGGTTTTGGCATATCACAAGAGATATGTTTAGCCAATAAAGTATTGCCCCTGGTTTGGTAATCCCATTGTTCTGTCCCTGTGCTGGAGAACAGTTTTCCCTTAAAATTCAGACTGATGGGGTCCCAGTTGAACAAACTGAGCACCAAACAGCAAGTTTAAAACCCCAGTGACACTGCTCATGTGCTTAAAGCCAGGCATGTGCTGAACTACTGTGAACGGGGCCCTCCTCTCTCTGGTTTCTACTGTGCTGATTAATTCTGTGTCAATATTGCCTGTCACTAAAGCAAATGTTTATTATCTGTTCAGTGCAATAATTCCCCCCCTATCCCAAGTTTTAGCTCACACAGACACTTTGGTGGTGGCTGTTGCTTTGTGTTATAGAACTATACACAAAGGCTACGGTAAGGTTTAGTATTTGTCATTTTCTCTGGGCTATTCCTGGATTTGGAAGGAACTCTTAAGGTTAAAGATGGCTGGGGGGGGTGTTTAGGTTCTTTGGTTAATGTTTGTTTCTTTTGTCTGTTTCTTTTTCTTTCATTTCTACACATTCATGCAGTATTTCATGGTTCTAACAAAGCAGCAGTAAAAAAAGCTCTTGAAGCATGAAAATTAACTGGTGAGGGGCCTCATTGCTTTTTTTCAATTGTAGTTTATTTAAATACTTTTTTAAAGAAACGATTAGAGGATCAGATGCATGATTTTTTTTTTAATGGATGCAGATCTTCTATGAGGTGTCTCGAGCTAAATCTGAGGATTTGTATTTAGATGCCAGAAATGTTGTAGTTGCACTAATTTGAAATGTTTAGCTATAATTGATAAATATCCTCTGAGACATAATTTTGCATGCAAAATGACCCCATAATCTCTCTGTAGGTATGTTGATATATTTATGCATTACTGCCCTTTGCCTCCATGACCTTTTTCCCCCTGTCCCTCCATAACTTTGGGTATCTAAATTGCTGCCAGCTCAGTGCCACGGGCCAGATAACAGTGCTGTGTATTGTACGTTTGTGTAGATTATCGGCACTTCTCAGTATAGGTGGGAGGAACCATTACCTTTATTTAACAGTGGTTTTTCTTTTTTGTTGTTGTGTTTTACAGTTCTTTTCCCTGGTTCAGCCTGAACTATATACCAGGCCCTGCTGAAAATACCACCCAACAGTTTTCTTCTGCAGCTTATCCAGTTTCTCTTAAGTGCCCTGTACATATTGTATGTTTTATGATGAGATGCAGTTTCTTAATGTGTATTACAGAAACACTACTGGTATTTGCAAATATATAGTAAAATTGTTATATTGAACTCTCATTTTGGGGGCTTGGGCACATTAACAAATTAATCCATCTGTATAGGGCTTTTGCTGTTGGATAGAGTAAAAATACCCACACAATTGTTTCCTAGTAGGGCCCTTATAATTCCCTGTGCAGAGCAGGCAGAGAAATAAGACACTTGTCTTAGATGGCTGCAAGATTTTGGGCCAGAAGTCCCCTCTGCCATGGCAGTTTGTAGCAGCATTCTTGGTACACTAAGCGTGGCACATATTGGAACAAATGCATTTTACTGCACAGGTAAGGAATGTGCCACCATTCCCTGTATCCACCAGCCACCCCCAGACACACACACAGCCTTCTTGGAGACCTGCAGGGACTTGCATTTCCATGTGACACGTCAGCAAAAGCCCTACGCTTGATTCAACCCCAAATATCCATCCCTTCTCTTTAAGTTTGACAAAATTTGTATGGTAGGTGTAAAAGAAAACAATAGTGAACTGTACCATATTATTAACCCCTAAATCAAACTTTTTTTGTCTTGTGTATCTTGATTTTTCTGTGTGCTTTGTAGTGAAGCAGCCGACACGAGTCGTTGTTCATAAAACAGCTTTTGAAAGTTGAGAGCACACCCCTGGAGAACCGACTGTGCTTGCTTACGTTTGGTTCATGACTTAAAAATCGAGTACAGGTGATGAAACCTTGGCAGTGTTAACAAAAAAGTAGTGTGTATTGTGCTATTTTTTTGCTCTAGAAACTTAACCTTTTGTAGAGAAAAAGGAACAGTCAAATTTTCACCCATTGAAGTTGCATTCTGACAAAAAAGTTAATGCTAAATATTAATAGCCATCAAGCTTTGTATTTTAGCCAACATAAGTACTTTCAACAAACTCAGGTGGTGTATCAGGGAGACTTTGCTGGGTGTATTTGTGTATTTTCTGCCTCTGGGATGGGATGCACTCTAATGCCAGGCTGTTTCTCTGCAGGAGTCATTCCTGATGAGACTAAGGCTTTGTCTCTCTTGGCACCAGCTAATGCAGTGGCTGGGCTGCTGCCCGGAGGTGGACTGCTGCCCACTCCCAACCCACTCTCTCAGGTAGGATCCCACCTGGGCTGGGCCAGGGGAGACCATTGGGTGTGTTCTGCTGGGTTCTCACTTCATTCCTGCTCTTTTTTTCAGACCTGCTGTTCATTAGCCAATTCCTAGAATAGGTCCAAACCCTGATGGTTTGTTACAGCTCTGATACGAACTGGGGCAAAACAGTGATTAGTTGCTAAATGAGATCTTCTTATTTCCCTGAAATGATGCTTCTGGTGTCTCAGGGCCCTGTTTGTTTCTGTCTCCCATCCCTTTTTATCCATTGTACTTACAGATTTGCCAGCAGTAGAGATCTCATAGGTTTTAAATTCATGGACTCCAAGGAGCTGCCATGCTGGGAGATTCCTTTCATTAATACTTCAGCTGAGGGGAAAATTGGAGCCTCGTTATCTGAACCCACAAGAATTCGTGTGGAAGATGAACAGTGAGAGTAATACATTGTGGGAACACACATCTCTTACCAGGGAACAGAGAATCAAAGTCAAGAGGCAAATAAATAATAATAAAGCTTTATTAATTCTGCAGTTCTCAAACCTACTTCAGCTTAGCTGAAGGATCCCCTTGCCATGGAGCTGCTCAGAAGATATTTAACCCAGTGTGGAGGGAAAAGCCTAAATTTAGACTTGGAAACGAGGAAATGTTTGGAAGAACCAAATACAGCCTGAAAGATTCTGTTCACTAAGAACTGTGTATATAAATCCCTGAAAATGGTGGTTGAGCCACCTTAATTTTAGCTCTGTCACTTGGAATCCCAACCTCGTACCAGTTCACTTAATGGTGGAATGTATTTAATACATCCATGTGATGGTAATTCAGTGAAGTCAGTTTTTTCAAACACATCTTCAAAGTGTGTTTGGTTTCAGTGTCTGTTGATCATCTCAATTTAAATGGCCAAACATGAGCTGCTTCAGTAAGGCTTCTGGAGGAATTTAAGGCATTCAGACCTAGGTCATCATCCTACTTGCTCTTCCAGTACCTTTTCAGCCTATTTGCCAGTTTTAACCAGATCTGAGAAATCTGCGAAGATGTAATACTGTTACATTGCCTTTTAATATAAACCATTCATTTCAGTCCTAAATTGAATTAGAAATGAGGTGGTTGCCTGAGAAACTTACAAGGAATTTTCATTTTAGCACTGGGAAAATCATTAAATTTTAAACTATTCCTTGAATTTGGTGGAATGCTTTACTTCTTTGCCTTTTTTCCCCCCCACTTCCTGTTAGGATGCAGAGGAAGCACAATTCCATTCACTTGCATGTATAGTGAGCCTTGGAATCCCTGAATAAGGAATCCTGACACACTGTCACTGACCTTTGTATAATGTTTCCTGCGGCTGGAAGTTGAAGTAAAGCCCAGCTCAGGTTTCCGCATGTCTCATGTGTGGGAATGTTCATTTTCTCCTTGCTAACCCAGGTTTTTATTAATGACTGTGCTCTAATTGCTGTCTCTGTCCCAGATTGGTGCTGTCCCTTTAGCTGCTTTAGGAGCTCCTGCTCTTGATCCTGCCCTTGCTGCTCTCGGGCTTCCAGGAGCAAACCTAAACTCTCAGGTATGGCCCAAAATACCCTTCGTTGTTCCCCCTCTTTTCTATTTTAAAAGTAATTTTCATTTATATACTGCCTGGAAACTCCAGTGATTGGTTACTGTGAGAACCTGCTTGGAATAAAGAGTATCTGCTTGAATATCGAATTAAATGCTGGAAAGACCTGAGAAATAATTTGGGAATAGTAGTGAAATATTTTAAATGTGTCATTATCAGGCCATGAATCTGTCTTATACTCAGAGTAAAAAAAAATAGTGTGACTTTTTTAATCTTTTAGGTGTAGAAAACAGATAAGAGAGTTTGTTAGGCTGTTAAAGCTGGATAAAAAGACTTTTAAGTATTAAGTAATAGTAGAATATTGAATGTATTTATATAAATATATAAAACTATATTAACATATTGAGCATATTTATATATTTACAAATAGAATTTTTAAGATACAAGAACCAAATACTGTACAGTAGCAAGAATTAAATGCACTGCTGACAAACCCAGCATTTAGCACTCTTTTTATGCTTTCCATATGGAGGAAAAGCAAATCATGGTGAAAATGAAATGACAAATGGAAAAAAATAAATGTTTTAAATGCATATTAGAAAAATTCAAAGTTGGTGTGATGGAGAATGGTCTTCTGTGCATTAAACCAGCTGAATGTAACAAACTGTTACATATATGTAAAAGTGAGGACCAAACATTTTGTTGTTAATACCTCACTGGTACAGAAAGTGACTAATCCTAATAACACCTGGATTTTCCTAAGAGCTGGACAATACATTTTTTTTCATGGAATTTTTAGATGTTTACTGTTCATAAATTGGCATTTAGGCCTTTAGTGGACAGGAAGCTTTGTTCTCTTAGGGCTCTCTCTTCTCCTGAATTAACAGAGAAATAACCTGGACATAAGTTATTAGAACACACCAGCAGTGTATGTTTATATATTTCTGTTCTTATGCCCTGATTCTGTCCAGGGCAGGGCCTGTGTTTGGCTGCTGTGGAAAATAAAGCCCCTGAGCACCACTGCAGTGTGATGCTCACACCCTCCCACCATCCCCCAGTTAAATCAGATCAATGTGCCTTTTCCTCTTTTTCTGGGGGTGTTCTGATCTGGTTTTTCCATCTGTGAAGAATTCCTACCTTAGCCACTGCTGAGGGGACATTAAAGGAGGATAGTCCTGAGCACACACATGATCTTAACTTGTTGGTTTTTATCCCCTCACAGTCTCTTGCAGCAGATCAGCTCCTAAAACTGATGAGCACAGTGGATCCAAAGTAAGCATCAGCCTTCACTAATAGTTATATTGGACTGCATGGCATGTGGGGAATATCTGTGGGAATTCAGTGTCCAGTCCTTGTCCTGCGAGAGGCAACTGGCAACTTGGATGGGGTTTGGGGCACGCTGGTCTGGTAGAAGGTGTCACTGCCCATGGCAGGGGGTGGAATGAGAATCATAGAAACAATGGGCTGGAAAGGACCTCTGAGATCATCGAGTCCAACTCTTGATCCAACCCCACCGTGGTCACTAGACCATGGCACTAAGTGTCACATCCAGTCTCATCTTAAAAACTTCCAGGAACAGAGAATCCACCACCTCCCTGGGCAGCCCATTCCAATAATTCTAATATTCATCCTAATATCTAATCTAAACCTCCCCTGGCAGAGCTTAAGACCCTGCCCTCTTGTCTTACTGATAGTTGTGTGGGAGGTTTAAACCTGAGATGAGGCTTAAGGTCCCTCCAAACCCAAACCATTCCAGGATTCCCTGATTCTAAGAACAGGCTCAAACAGTGGAGACCTGTATCTCTTGGATTCATCAGTATGAATTTCTGGAACTCTGTTCCCCAGGTTGAACCACGTGGCTGCAGGTCTTGTCTCCCCGAGTCTGAAATCAGATACCTCCAGTAAAGAAATAGAGGAAGCGATGAAGAGGGTCCGAGAAGCACAGTCCTTAATCTCTGCTGCTATAGAGCCAGGTAATTCCAGGCCTTGGGATGAGCCATTCCCTTCAGGATGCACTTTGATGTAGTACATGATAAAAGATAATGGGCTGCAGAACACTGGCTTAATGCCTGTGCTTTGTATTGGCTGCATTTATAGCTGGCAGGGTTCTAATTGACCTGCAGTGAATGCTCCATGTGTCCTACAGGATGGGGCAGGGCTGAAGCCATTGTTTTTCCCAAAATTCAATTATTTGAAGATTGCAAAATACCCAGTTCCTATTGCTATCTCTTGAGATTTCATGGGAACAGCTGTGGCCTCACCACTTGACACCCCAGTGATGCTTGTTCTCAGGGATGGTTTCTTTTATCTCAGTTCCTAGTCTATGCAGGTTTGTAAATAATTCTCTTTTTTGTAGCTTTTTTGCAGCAGATTTTATTTTAGAGCAAGCTGCAGCAGTTCTCCCACAAATGTCAGAACCACCAAAACTGAGAGGCAGTAGTTTGAAACACTGAAAATACAATTTTTGCAGCCTCTTGATGATTTTCAGGAAAGAACAGAACTCCTGTTCTTGTCTTATATCAGGAAAAATGTGCTGGTTGCTTTTGCTTTTTTGTGGGAAATTCAAAACAATCATTTGAGAGGTTCTTTAGCCTCTCACAAAATGGCAGATTCTGGAATTTGCACGAGACTTTCCATTGCCCTGCAGCCACCAGCTTTTAACTGACTTTAATTAAGTCTTTTCTAAATTTTTACTTCTTCAGTTTTGCGTAAAACTCTGTTATTTTATGTCACTTAGATGTCTCTGTCATGTGTTCATTCTTTCTGTCCTCTTGTGAAGAAAATAGTAGATAAGCCCTAATTTCAGATGTCAAAATGAGATTTTCTTTATCTATTTATATGTACTACATGAAGCTGTGGGTCCTTTCCTCTATAAAATCCTTTTAAATACCAAAATAATGCTTGGTTTTTTTTCTTTTTCAGACAAAAAAGATGAAAAACGAAGACATTCGAGGTCGAGGTCACGCTCGAGGAGGAGGAGGACACCTTCTTCATCCAGACACAGGTAAAGGTACCTCATGGCCTTTAAAAAACCCTCCCAGAGCTGGAAGAAATCCTTCAAAAATACTTCTTGAAAGGGCCCCTTTCATTTGATTTACTGTTCTGAAGATTTATTCCCATTTGAATGTGACTTCCCAGAGTTCCTCTGCAATAGGACTGATAATTCCTCACAGTGGGTTAGTAAGAGCTGATTGATTGAGTCTTTTTGTTGTGTTCTGTGTAATTCTCTGCATTTCTATCTGGTTGTGCCTCGCAGTGCTGTTACCACTGATTCCCTGATGGTGACAGGTCTCTCAGAATGTTGTGTCTGACCCTGTGTTATGTGTTCCTGGCAGACGGTCCAGAAGCAGATCAAGGAGGAGGTCCCATTCCAAATCCAGAAGCAGGAGGCGATCCAAAAGCCCCAGGCGAAGGAGATCTCATTCCAGAGAGAGAAGCCGGAGGTCCAGGAGCACATCCAAAACCAGGTAATGGCTTCAGAAAATCACTCCTGATCAGGAAATTACCCTGACCAGGGCAGTGCCTGTCTCTGTGCTGGGCTCTGCTGAGGCACCTCCAGTGCTGGGCCAGTTCTGGGCCCTTCAGTTCAGGAAGGGCATTGAGGGCCTGGAGCATGTCCAGAGAAGGCAACAGAGCTTGGGGAAGGGTCTGGAGCACCAGGAGCAGCTGACGGAGCTGAGGACGCTCAGGCTGGAGAAAAGGAGGCTCAGGGGGGACCTTCTCTCTCTCTGCAACTCCCTGACAGGAGGGTGGAGCCAGGTGGGGGTCGGGCTCTGCTCCCAGGGAACGAGGGACTGGATGAGAGGAAAGAGCCTCAAACTGTGCCAGGGGAGGTTCAGGTTGGACATCAGGAGGAATTTCCTCATGGAAAGGGTGTTCAGGCATTGGAAGGGACTGCCCAGGTCAGTGGTGGAGTCCCCATCCCTGGAGGTGTCCAAGGAACGACTGGACGTGGCACTCGGTGCTCTGGGCTGGGTGACAAGGTGGGGATTGGGCTCAAGTTGGACTCGATGGGCTGGGAGGGCTTTTCCAATCTAAATGATTCTATGATTCTGTGATAGACTATTTGCTAGAAATTAATTACCACATTTTGGTGCTTGATTTAAGCAAAAAAAAACCAGGACAAAATGAAGCAGTGGCTCTTTTTAAAGTCACAGTTTCTTGTAACATCACTCAGTGGCTGCCTTGGAAAGCAGGAAATGTGAGCACCCAGACTTGCAGATTTGGGGCTGTTGGTACAGAGACAGTTGTGCTTTTATTTTTTCTTCAGATAATTTTTTTCCATTATTATAACGTGCCTGGCCTCAGAAATCCTGGCCAGGGTGTACCACCCTGTCATTACCAGCTCTGCCTTCTTTTCCCTATATAGCAAATTAGGAACTGCTGCTTAAATGGTTTGAAAATTACTTAACCTGACAATCTCTGTTTTACTAATAGGGATAAAAAGAAGGAAGAGAAAGAAAAGAAACGTTCTAAAACTCCCCCCAAAAGCTACAGCACAACCAGACGATCCAGAAGCACAAGCAGGTATGTGAACATGGAATTTTCCTTGGTCTCTGTTTCCAGCATGGTTTTGATTCACTTTAATATTAAATAGGGAGAATGTTCTTGTAGTTGAGCAGCTGGTCTAGTGGAAGGTGGCCCTTCCCATGGCAGGGGGTGGAATGAGATGGGCTTTGAGGTCCTTCCCAAGCCAAAGTACTCCAGAATTCCATTGGGTGATGATTCCTTTGTGGATATATCTGGTACAGGCACAAAAACACCTTATTATCTGTCTATAAGATACTTTATTCTTCCCCTGAAACTGTTATTTTTGAGGTAAATGCTTTGGGCTTTAACAGTTTCTCCTTGCTTTGTATAAGAGTGTGACACTGAGGTCACTGCCAAACTCTTCCTGATTTAGGGAATAAATATATGCAAAAGGTGTGTTACTGTTTCAGGAAACCTCCAAGTTTAACTTGCAATTTCAGCAACTATTTAGTAGCCTTTGAGCAGGGCTGGGTTTGGAGAAAGGGATGTATTTGTAGCTTTAATAAAAAAATAAATAATAAAAAAGCTTCTGTGACTTTGCTACAGAGAAAGACGGCGCAGGAGGAGCCGGAGTGGAACACGGTCACCCAAAAAGCCCAGGTCTCCCAAACGGAAAATGTCCCGGTCCCCGTCTCCGAGAAGGTCAGGGAGTGGCTGAAAAAATGAGTATAGGTGAAAAATTCCCAAAATGTGACCTATAGGGAAGATCCTGGGGTGTTGTGTTTGGCTCCTTACAGTAGGAATCAGCTGATTTGGGGTGGCCCTGGGTGTTTGTGACCCTCTCCCAGAACGGGGAACTCAAGGTGCTCCTTTGTAAAATGCTGGCACATTGCTGTTCTTACTCTCCAGGAGTTCGATTCCGTGATCCTTGTGGGTGCCTTCCAACTCGGGATGTTCCATGTTCTGTCTTTGTGGTTGTTGTGCTGCATCTGGAGCTGAGAAACTGGGATTTTGGGGAGTTTTCTGAATGTGCAGGGTGTTCCCTAAGTTGCTTGCTGCCATTTTCCCTTCGGTTTGTAGTGAACTGTGGGTGACACTCTGAATGTGTTCCAGTCCTGGGGTGAAGGGTGGGTTTCATCCTTCTGCTTTGTCCTCACAGGCATAAAAAGGAAAAGAAGAAGGATAAGGACAAGGAGAGGAGCAGAGATGAGAGGGAGCGGTCGACAAGCAAGAAAAAGAAAAGCAAAGACAAGGAGAAGGACCGAGACCGGAAATCCGAGAGCGACAAGGACGTGAAAGTATGTTTAATAAACCCCTGGAGCCCCCCTGCACACACCC
Organism: Oxyruncus cristatus; assembly: GCA_013399855.1. NCBI lineage: Eukaryota > Metazoa > Chordata > Aves > Passeriformes > Cotingidae > Oxyruncus > Oxyruncus cristatus. Next base: position 803,246 of record VXAY01006780.1, on the reverse strand, counting down.
CTCATGTGCCTCCCACCCCTGGTGTCCCAGGGCCGTGCTAACGTGTCCCTTTCCCTGGCAAAGCAGGTCACAAGGGACTACGACGAGGAGGAGCAGGGCTATGACAGCGAGAAGGACAAGAAGGAGGAGAAGAAACTGGCAGAGGCCTCTTCCCCGAAGGGAAAAGAGCCCGGGGCCGAGAAGGGCAGTGGGGACCTGGGCAGGGAATCCAAAGTGAACGGGGATGACCACCATGAGGAGGACATGGACATGAGCGACTGAGCCCCCCGGCCACCCGTATGATTCTTTTATCTGTACTTGTTAATCCTCAATCTTAGATGTATCCAGCTCCGAGCTCTCCATGGTCTGTCCATCCTGTACTAACTCACACCCAAAGCTTGATAGAGGGACCCCCGTGCTCCAGGCGGGGGGGACTCGCTGGGGCCGAGGCTGCATGACCCCCCCACAGCATGGGCTGTGTGTGACCCCCCTGTCCCCCTGTAGTGTCCCAGGAGCAGGGCAGGGATGCTCCGGCTGCTCAGGGAGTGTGGCACCAACGCACACCTGGGGCAGCCCCTGAGCCTGACACGTGACCTCACACCGGGGTCAGCCTTGGATCCCACCAGCTTTTTGTCCTCTTGGGTTTAGTTTTGGTTTTAAGCCACGTGCTGGAGTTGGTTTGGTTTTCCTGGTGGGTTTTGTTGGTTTGGCCAGAGTTAAAATGCATTGACCTTCCTGAGGGCTCTCAGTCCGTTCAGTTCCATCTGGGGCGAGCTGGGATGTGTCTCCCCTCGGGAAGGGAATCCCTGCCCCGTGCCTAGTGATGGAGGGTTGGTGGAAGTTCATCCCAGGTGTGGTTGCTCAGGAGCTCACCCACTGCAGCAGGGAGTGCATTTTAAACTGACCTTGGTTTGCTTTTAAAGCAAGTTCACCTGATAATGTACTTTTTACTTGATCTCAAGTTGTATAAACTAATGAGTTTGTGTTCCTGTCCCGCAGTGTCCCGTCCCTCCCGCACACAATGACCCCATGGAATATGCAGAGTAGTTAGCCAAGCTGTTCCTTAGTTCCAGCAGCTCCAGAGCTTTTACTTTTGTGCAGGTAAAGAGACAAAAGTAGGCGACAGTCTGTGCCATGTTGATGTACAGTTTCGGAAATTGTTTTACAAAACTTTGATAATAAAACCCTGAAACTTAAACTCCTGTTCCTAGAAAACTCCTGGTATTTATTTCTACCACCCAACTTTACCTCATTCCATACAGGGGACTTTTATTCCATCTACCTGGTGTGAAAGGACCTGACAACTTAGTCTCTTTAAAACCTGGTTGAATATGGTACACTGAAGAACGAGTTGTTTTACTCTTGGGGGAAATGGGTTCAAATAAGAATCTGAAGGTTTTATGGGACTGCAGAGAAGGACTTGGGGGTGCTGGTGGGGGAGGGGCTGGACACGACCCAGCCCAGAATCCCTGCCACGAGGAGGAGGAGGAGGTACTTTATCAAGGTAGTCCCTTGTGGAGGTTCCTTGGCTGAGGGAGCTGGGGGGGCTCAGCCTGGAGAAAAGGAGGCTCAGGGGGGACCTTCTCACTCTCTGCAACTCCCTGACAGGAGGGTGGAGCCAGTGTGGGCAGCAGGTCAGGGGGGAATTCTGCCCCCCCTCAGGTGAGACCCCACCTGCAGTGCTGCCTCCAGCCCTGGGGAACAACAGCAGAAGGATGTGGAGCTGCTGGAGTGAGTCCAGAGGAGGCCACAGCGATGCTCTGGTGGCTGGAGCCCCTCTGCTCCGGAGACAGGCTGGGAGAGCTGGGGGTGTTCACCTGGAGAAGGCTCCAGGGAGACCTTAGAGCCCCTTCCAGGGTCTTAAGGGGCTCCAAGAGCGCTGGGGAGGGACTTGGGACAAGGGCCTGGAGGGATAGGACAAGGGGGAATGGCTTCCTGCTGCCAGAGGACAGGGTTAGGTTTAGGGTAGGGAATTAATGGGAGTTTGGGATTCTCTAAGTATTTCTAAAAAGAAAAGTATTTGCAAAACTGGCTTATATTTCCATACAACCATGACCACTCACCTCTGAGGAAGGGGGGAAGCCACAAGTGGTTTGTGCAGATAACAGCAACCCAAAATTTAGTAGCCTCATGTTCCAGCTGTCACTCAGATCACCAGTGGTTCCAGCAAACCCCCCAAAAAAACCCAGATAAACCCTCCTGAAATTAAAAAAACCCAAACCAACAAACAAACCAAAACCACCCCAAACCCACACAATCTTCCTGAAGGAAAAAAAACCTCTACAGACATTCCAGGTTTTGCTCTCCAAGTCAGAACAGAACCCATCTTGTGATCAAAGTGAGCCCATTGCTGGATTTGGGACATAAAACCTCTGTACTTACTGAACGCAGTTCAGCAAACTCAGGTCTCCTCCCCTCCCTTCCCAGGCAGCTGTTCCCAACCTTGGATCCCTCGGCTCCAGGCGAGTGCCAGGAGCTGCTCTTTGTGTCCTTCCTCCCATAAACTTAGGATTCACAGAGGGCCAAGCACAGGCTGTAATGAAAATGCAGGATTTTATTTAAAAAATGACCAAGAAAATGCCCTTGCAGGACTCAGCAGCGTGAGCTTGTCCCTCCCCTCCAATCCTGCTCCGAGATGCAGCCACAGCGGAGCTGTCCCGGAGAGAGAAGCCTGGATTGCACAGGTGGAGCAGTGTCAGAATCAAACAGCATATTTTGGTCTTTATTCTAACAAATGATACAACCAAAACTGACTATTAGTGAAGGGAAGATAAAAACAGGGACCAGACGACAGTAAAACGCAAAGAGAAGTGACTTGTTTCCATGGGAGTTACAAACTGTCAGGAAAATAAAGAGTGAAACTGCAGCATTACAGGAATTGGTTAATCCGGATTAAATAACGCAGTTCTCCTGGCGGGATTTACAACTTAGGAACGGACATGAAAAGAACAAAGGGTGGGTGGGAATATCAACATAACATGGTGGGATTCCAGCACAAACACGCCTGGAGGTTTGTGTAACAATGGAATTGCAGGGAGGTGAGTGCAGTGGCTGGACAGCAGCTCCTGGAGGGGAAACCCAACGCCTTCCCTGTGCCACAGGTGAGAGCAGGAGGTTGGAAGACCAGTGGAACAGTTGGGTTCAGAAACAACCCATCGGATTCTCCCACCACCATTTCTGAATTTGGTTTAGCAAAATTTGTGGTTGCTTTTTAGTAGCCTTGAAAACCTCAGGAAAGCTGTGGTGGGATGGGAGCACAGCCCTGGGCAGGCTCCAGGCTGTTTTTTCTCCCCACCTGCCCCTGTGGTGTCAGCAGGACTCGGCCATTCCCACCCCGCCTGTGCCCGCTCCCTTTTCCATCCCACCTGGACACCCACCCCCAGCTGGCAGGTCCAGAGGGGTGTTCCTGGTCCCCCAGCCATACCCAAGCCATGGGGTCTCTGCAGGGACGTCCCTCCTGCCCCAGGGACGAGCTTGAGCTGCCACACACAGACATGACTCTGTACAAGGATGGTGGGTCTGTGCTCACTCCACAGAGCACAGCATTGGTCCCAGGGACCAAACCTTCCCAACACCTGGCCTGGCCTCGAGGAAAAGGGGAAAAGCCAAGCTGAAGCTCTGCTGGATCAATCTGGCCAGAAAAATTAATTTCCCAGAGACACGGGACCAGGAGATGGGAAGGCGGAGGGACCCTGTGCCCACTCCCGGCTGGGGCTGAGGCTCCCCCCGGGCAGGGAACACCTCCCCAGGCACTGCTGGAGCTCCTGGGAGACATTCCTGGACCACAAATACACCGAGTGTCTGTGCAACACAATCCCAGCGAGAAAAAACAGGTTCAGGGAAGAAAACACAGATATCAGGATAGACAATCCCTAGGGAACCACAGCAGCACAGCCACAGCCTGTCCCCAGGAGAGGCTCAGCCCAATGTCCCTCTCACTGAGGATTCCTGCAGTGTATCCATTGGGAAACTGTGCCCCAGGTGTCCCTAAGTGTGAGAACTTATCCCTAGGAATGTTTCAGACAGCAAACACATCCCAAGGGCCATGGAAAAATGTACCAAGAGCAGCTCTGGGAGCCCCCAGAACTGGAGCTGGGGGCCAACCCAGGAGGAGTCCCATCCCTCAGCTCCATAGGGAGGGAGGGGAGAGAGGAGGAGCAGCCAGGTGTGTTCACTGGGATAATACAGAACAAGGGCAGTCACCCAAAGCTGTTCCCACAATCCAACTCAGAACAAGCCTCAACAGCAACTCACTACAAAACCTTCCTGCAAACCCTACAGGTGTCCAGGGGAGCAGCTGTGTCCTCAGGGGGTTCAATCCCCCAAGCCTGCAGCCAGAGACCACAGGAACCACAGGAAACACTTCCAGGACCTGCCAGGGGCTTTGAGCAGAGACCTCGTGGCCACAGTCATCACCAGGGGCTGTTCCAGAGGCAGATGGAGCCACAGGAGCCTCAGTCCCACATGAAGCCACACAAATCCCTTTTTCTGTTCTTCTCCCAGCCCAGCCCTCATCCCTGGCAGTGGCTGCAATGCCCAAGACCCACAGCCTCAGTGATGCTCCTTCCATGGAGTCATGGAAGAATTTGGGATAACCAGAAATGCAAAGTAACAAAACCTTTGGATCCCCCCCTGTAATGCTGAGGAAAGGGATTTCTAACATTCACCTTCAGGGAAATCTCCTGCCTGTGCTGGAATTCCTAGGGAACTGGGTACCCCTGTATGGCACCTGCTTCAGCTCCTGGCACAGGTCCTGCAGCTACACAAAACGTTCTGCCTTGAACAGGCACTGGGAGAGGCCAGGGCAGCAAAGCCCCACCAACACTCATCCCAGGATCCCGGCTGGCCCTGAGGAGCAGCAGGAGGTGGGTGAGGTGTGAAACACTTCAGGAATTTATCATTACTTGGGAGATCAAGTTCCATCATTCCCAGTGGATGTTCCACACCTGCCCTGACACAGCACTGCAGGAGCCATGCCCCTTAGCTTGTTTCTGCCCAGTTTTATTTGGAATTTGAATTAACAACTCCAGCGTATCGATCCCAGCTGCAACGCTGCACTTCTCCCCTGCCCCAGTGCTCCCTGTTCCCTGCAGGTTTATAGCAGAGCTGGGAGAGGACCAACCCCACCCTCCCACTCCAGTGCACATGGACTCTGCTGACAGTGATTCCCTGGGACTCCTCCCTGTTCTTCCCCAGAGCAGCCTCTTTCGGATGGATCAGATTCCAGCCGTTTGGAATCACAGGTGTGCCTGACACCTTCCCTTGTGCTGAGCCCCTCCCTTGATCCCTCATGGGCAGCACAGCTGTTCCCTCCACTCAGCATTGATGATCCTCTTCATCATAAACTTTGATCCTTAACTCTATGGAATTCCAGAAAAAGTTTTACCTACAGTGCACAAAGAATATAATTTGGAAAATATTTACATTTTTGTACAATGACACCACAGCACTTGAATCTAAGTTTCTTCATACAAACAAATAGCACCATCAGCCTTTTGCACAAATCCTGCCTAACAAACCCCAAGAAGCTGGATTATTGTCAGATGAGGAGACTGGAACCACTGGGAATGGGAATAAGCTCGAGGAACTGGAGTACTGAAACACCCAAGATGAGGGTTGGACAAGATGAGCTTTAAGATCCCTCCCAATCCAAACCAATCTGGGAATCTCTGTGATTAAAATATGAAGAGGCAGGAAATTAATGTGGAAATGCCCCAAACCAAAGCTCCCCGTGAGCACCACGATAACCCCACTGCAGGGAACCTCCTCCTGCAGGAAGGTTTAATGCCTGAGCTTGTCCTGGTGCCTCTGTGCATCCCAGGTTTCCAGGGGCTGCTGAGGGCACACCCAAGCTGACCTGGTGGTGCTCAGCCATTCTGGGGTAACTCTCCCAAGTGAAGGGCAAAATAAGGATTAAAAGGTGCCATTCTTGGCCAGCTGAGCCCGGAGTGCTCCCACACCCTCAGGGACCTCCCGCCAGAAAGCACAGCAGTGAGAGATGGGACAGCTGGGAGCAGGAACAAAGGGATCAGACAGGGATAGCACCAGGCTGGGCCTCCCTCCCTGCAGGGCACAGCTGGCTCTGCCCTGGATTGCAGGAAATCCAAGTGTCCAGTGGTGCCCCTTTGGTTCACTCATCTACAGCCAAGGCATTCCTTGAGGATACCTCCCACAACATTCCATGGCTGAGCTGTGCAGCTCAGGGAGCAGGGCTGGGAAGGGCTCCCGGGATGGACAAGTGGGTCAGGGCTCACATCCAGCCACGGCCCAGCTCCAGTGCCGACAGTCCAGCAGGGCCTTGTGTGTCACCAACAGCGTAAAAAATTTAAAAAGGAGCGCAGGTCCTCCTGCCAGGGCTGGGTCTGCCCCTGCCAGGGCTGGCTGTGCCACAGGGAACAGCGGCAGGACACTGCTGGGATCGGGAGTGGAGGAGATGCCCACTGTAGTGTCAGTACATCAGCCATTGATGCCTGTTCCCTTTTCTCCGGGGTTCTGGAGTTTATCCCTTCCTGTGTGCCCCACGTTTCTATCCCTAGTGTGGGTGCATCCATTCCCTTTCCCTGGGGACTCCGGTGTGGATATTCACCAGGAGCCTTCCAGTTTACTAGAGGTCCGGGAAGCGGCTGGGGTCCTCCTTGTAGTCGTCGGGAATCGTGAAGATGGAGTCATCAAACTCGTCGTAACGGAACTCCTGGAACGTCACAGTGGCTGTGATGGTGGGAAACACAGGGATATCTGGAGAGGAAGAAAAAGAGGACAATGAAGGGCAAAGAAATGCCAATAAGTGATACCAATCCCCATCCCTGGAAGTGCCCAAGCCCACACTGGGCGAGGCTTGGAGCAACCTCGTCTAGTGGAAGGTGTCCCTGCCCATGGCAGAAGGTGGAGTGGGATGGGCTTGGAGGTCCCTCCCAACTCAAACCAGTGTGGGATTCCATGACCAGAGCCGTGCAAATATGACAGAGGGCAGAACACAGCATGTCCTGGATTGTCAGGCTCACACACCTCACTGCAATGCCAGACATCCTTAGGATGTCTATCCCTTAGGAAAGGGTGTTTATTCCCTATGGGCAGCCTGTGCTGTGATCACTTATCCCGTAAGTTCATTTATCCATTTCCATCTTTTACAAATGGAATAGCTTTCTATGTATTTGTAAATGTAAATGTATCTGTATCACCAGTAATCCTTGAGGAAAAGGAAATTCAATATTTCTACAAAATACTTCACTCCTGACTGAGATCATCCTCTAATGCAAGAATAATCCAGCATATTCCACTGTTCTTGGAGCAAGGCTCCAGCATTTATGTTCTCCTGAAACTACAGCAACACACTCCAAGGTGAGAGTTCTTTCCCAAAACTCAACAGACCTTTCATACTGCAGGAATAAGTGCACATGTTTAGATCTGGAGAGGATATAAGGGAAAATTTCTTCCTGAAAAGGGCTGTCCAGCCCTGGCACAGCTGCCCAGGGCAGTGGTGGAGTCCCCATCCCTGGAGGGATTTAAAAGCCGTGTGGATGTGGCACCTGGGGACATGGGTCAGTGGTGGCCTTGGCAGTGCTGGGAGATGGTTGGACTCAGTCTTTTCCAACCCAAACAGTTCTGTGATTTTTGGATACACAAAGCCACAGGAGTTGCTATGTCCTTACCTAATTTGACAGGAAAGCCTGGTGGTAGCTTCATTTGAACAAATTCTCTAAGTTTGTTAAAGTGCTTGAAGGGTGCAATTACTTCTAAGACATTCAACAATCTGCAAAGGAAAGCAAAGCTCGTTACAAATCCTTGTTCCACAGGATGTCCCTCTAGAACAGGAGAAACATGACCCACAGGGCAAGTGAAGAAAAGAGGAGGTGAGCAGTGACATCATCCTTCTCCATCCACCTCCTCAGAGCTTGTGTCACCCTCACATCCAGTTCTCAGTGATCCATAACTACCACAGGCAACAAAACAACGTCAGGATATTCATTTGTTGTCCTCATTTTCCACAGGACACTGAAGGATGTGGTTCTCCACAGACACAAAGAACTGACCTGGGTTTGCATTGGTTTCCAGAACACAATTTTGTGCTAAAACTTGTTATGGGTAAAAACATTTACAAATTCTGTAGGATCAGGTGCATCAGGGAGCAAAGCTCTGCTCTTACCAAGTCAGATAAGAGCCTCACTCCTCCAACATGAGTCACACCAGCTCCCAGATTCCCAGTTTTAAGGGTTTTCTTGCTTCACTGCCTGACTTCACCCCCAGGTTTTACACTGCCAGCTCCCACCCCTGAGGATTTGGAGGATTCTGCAGTTTATAAACATACTAAAACATTCCCTATGCACAAATAACATCCACAGGCAGTAACTTGGACTCACGATTCAATTCCTAAGGGGAATTCCTGGCTCATGGCTATCGTGGCTTTGAAGGTTTTCTTGCTCTCCTTGCAGACCAACTCCCTGCCCAGGTGAGGAGCTCTGTGAGGGAAAGGGGAGAGGCAAAGTCAGTGTTTCCCAGGGAAACCCTGCTTTTAAAGGAAGGAAACCAGACTTGAGTCTGAAAACATCCGTAAAGAATACCTACTTTCGAAGTATTTGCTTTATTAAAAAAAACTGTCCACAGTAAACATGAAAAAACATCTTCATTTAGATTGGTCTGAGTTCTGCTAAACCAGGAGACAAGACAAAACCAGGGAAAATACGTAGAGAAAACCCTCAAACAATTCCTCATAACCACTGTATTAGTAAGCACTACAGGCAGTGTTATTAATAATGCCTCACAATACGTCCAGCTGATTTCAGCTGTTAATTAAAATAGTCTGTATGTGAACAGAGTATCAAGTTAAAGTAGAAAAAGGTTCATTTTTTTCAGTTCCTCAGCTATCCCTGGAAGGCAACACTGGAAAGCCCAGGTCAGCAAATTCTGTTACAGGGAAGGAACAGGCAGGTAACAAATAATGTAAAGTTTCCAGCAAAAATAAAAGTAGAAGAGAAAGAAACCTGAATTTCCCATTGAACTCCCTTCAGTGAATCAGATTATTAAACAAAGCAAAACCTTGTATACATACATATTTCTGTCCTACTTATTCTGCTTGAATAGCCAAACCTATTTACTCTGCTTGAATATTCATTCTCTCTCAAATACATTAAAAATTAAATGGGTTAAAAGAACCCAGACAGATCCATGTGGCCTTTTAATAACCCTGTGCTGTAATATTTTCATATTCCCTGGTAACTATAGGATTGTCTAATACCTTTGGAGAAAGGACTTTTGTCACTTCTGTGACATAGTTAACTCTTTTTTTGGCCCTTCCAGCTGCCAGCAGGTATTCCTAGAAAATAAACTCAACTGCTTGCATCTCCTACAAATGAAGCTCCTGGAAATTCATTTAAATTACACCTGTTCTAGATGTACACACCTAGAGAAGAACAGCTTGAAAAGATCCAGCACAAGAAGATCCCTATGTCCCTGCATTCCAGATGTTGGCATTTCTTGACACTGCCACTGGAATCTCGCTGCACCACACACTTTTATTTTAAACACAGTGAATGGGATTGCTTATTACTATCATCAGATAAATGAATTACAGGAATGAATTTGTCAGAAAACCTTCCTTAAAAAGAGCTACTTTAAATGTGGATATTTTTAAAATGTTTCTATTTCAAGCCAAGGGAGTCAGGTAGATGTTCATCCAGTATTTTATCACTACAATTTTCTCTTCTCTCAGCCTGGAGAAGAGAAGGCTCCAGGGAGACTTTAGAGCCCCTTCCAGTGCCTAAAGGGGCTCCAAGAGAGCTGGAGAGAGACTTGGGACAAGGGCCTGGAGTGACAGGACAAGGGGGAATGGCTTCCCACTGCCAGAGGGCAGGGTTACATGGGACAGTGGGAAGGAATTCTTCCCTGGGAGGGAGGTGAGGCCCTGGCACAGGTTGCCCAGAGAAGCTGTGGCCGCCCCATCCCTGGAAGTGTTCAAGGCCAGGTTGGACAGGGCTTGGAGTAACCTGGGATGGCGGAAGGTGTCCCTGTCCACAGCAGGGGGTGAAACGAGATGACCTTTAAGGTCCCTTCCAAGCCAACCCATTCCAGGATTCTGTAATACTAGTTAGATGCACTAATACACACACACACAGGTACCACCTTCCCAGCCCACTGAGGAATATCAGACACCTGAGACACCAAACCCAACCTTCCTCTGTCCCCAAAAAAACCCATAAATAAGAAACACCAACTACAGAACACAAAAAAACCCCAACCAAACCCCTCACACTCCCAACCCAACCACGTAAAGGTGTCGGTGAAGTGGCAGCACTTACTTCCCACTCTCAGCAGAGATGTACTCCTCCCACGTGATGGTGTTAGGGGACGGCGGGGTCAGGGACTGCCGGCGCACGGGCTGTGCAGGGAAACAGATTTTATCCATCCTCACATTCCCTTACATTTGCCATTCAAATCCTACAACTGTCCTTCAGCTTTGGAGAACAGCAACAGTCTTTCATGGGCTTTTCCATCTCCTGCTCTCAGTCTCCTCTGAGGTTATTTGGCCTCCAAGTACATTTTCTATAGAATTGGGCTATTTTACTCCATCAGTAATCAGTTAATTCAAGTGTCTGAGTGCCAAGTCACAAGCACCAGCTAACACAGAAATCAATTAATCACTTTAAATGTGTGTTCCCAGCTGATGTCTGGCTCCTTCTGAAGAGCTCTTGATTTCCTGTGCTAATAACAGGCTTTGCTCCATGGTAATGAAACTGAAGAGAAACACGATTGCCTTTCTGGTTTTCCTTTCATTCCAGACAATAAAGATTTGGTCTAAAAGAAGTCAAAGTGATTTGCCACAGCCAAACCCATCATCTCTTTTAAGAGACAAATTAAGCCTGAAATACCCAATATAACCACAGAAATCCCTCAGTGTTGCACTAATCAGGATAATTCACCACTATTATACTTGTAGGTTGTGTTTATCATTTTAAAATTAAGACAAAATAAAGACATTACAGATTTTGCAAAATGACTGGTGTGAAAGATTATTCTCCTATGCAAAAATTCACATGCTGTGAAGGGTTTATCAATTATACCTCAAAATTTTGCTCCATTAAGTTGCCCCCTTTGCTCAGGCTCTCCATGATCGCTTTATTCCGAAGGATGTCCTCCTCACTAAGGTGTTCCCTTCTTTTCCTTGATTCCAATACAAGTCCATTCACCAGGTAGAAATCTGCCAAAAAGTTTCCTACTCTTTCCTGCATGAAAGGAATAAGATAAAATATTATATTATACATTTCAATTCTTGTGTATCCAAATAATTGCAATAAGGGGCATTGGGGATTGAAATGGAATTCACCCAACCACCCACATGAGCTGTCAGGAGGCAATACCAGAACTCCACCCGGAACAGGTACTTCTATGAATGGAAACTTTAGGAATTTAGGAGTGGCCAAGGGAAATCTGGCTCAATGCCCCCTCCCACAGAACTCCCACCCCTGCATTTCTCCAACAGAACCGCACACACTGGAATCAGCCTGCAGAAAACACAGACTCCCGTAATAAAGTAATTTTTAGTACAATCTGTTTTCCCCCTGCCCAACAGCTACAGTTTGTCATCTTTCTTCCTATTTAACTTATGAAGGCAGCCCAGCAGAGAGATCCCACATGGTCCAACCAATTGTCACATTTTACCTTCACTCTGAACACCTTATTCTTTCAGAATCCCAGACTGGTTTGGGTTGGAAGGGACCTTAAAGCTCATCCAGTTCCATCCCCTGCCACAGGCAGGGACACCTTCCACTAACCCAAGTTGCTCCAAGCTCTGTCCCACCTGGCCTTGGACCCTTCCAGGGATGGGGCAGCCACAGCTGCTCTGGGCAACCTGTTCCAATGCTTTTCCCAGTGCTTCTTCATCCTCCTTCCTCCCCTGCCTCTACACCACCAGCCTCTGAACCGTTTTCCCTGTTCAGCTCCCTCTGCACTCACAGTTTTGTCCTCCCGGAAGAGCCACCCAGTCTGGGCCCGTGTGAAGGTGATGGATTTGGTGGACAACGTTGCAGAGTAAATGTCACTGCTCATCAAAATGTCAACCTCCTCTTCTGTTTCCATCTCAGATTCCTGGGAGAAAAATCCCAAAATACTGAACAGAACTTAAAAAATAATGATCACTTCTACTAAAAATAAACAAATAAATGCAAATCCATAAGCCTTTGGAACTTTTCCCAGAACCAGCATTTCCTGAATTTTCAAACTGTTTTATAAAACCTCTGGCCAAATGGTTTCCAAATAGTTTATCTTTAATATTAATGTGAATTAAGCATCCCAACAGGATTTATCTAGCAGCTCAGCAGCCACACCCTTTCCACAGGCAATAATCCATCTGCTTAAGTGATTGGGGGATAAAGCTGTAACTGAAGATTTGACTCGACAAGGGGTCCAGTGAGTCAGACCCTCACACTGTTATCAACCAAACTGGCCATGGAGTGACTAAAAGGATGCAGAGAGAGGGATCAAGTCTCAAAACCCACCTGAGGACGCCTAAATTAAGCCCAAGTTGCTTGGAAAGACGGAGAAGTAGCACATGTCGTAATTTAACCGTATTTTTTCAAAATATTCCCAAGCACTGGTTTTCGTCACACAACTTGACATCCCCTACACGGCTCAAGTTGTACCAACCGAGCCAAAAAATTCTTTGCTTTGTAGTTCTTTGGATGGTTTTGAGGCACGTTTTGTTTAACACAATAAGTGAGACTTCCAAAACCAGTCCCACCCCCTCCCCCAGCTTTACCTCGTGGTGTATTCGCTGGTAAACTTTTTGCTCATTGTCTAAAACTACAAAAGATTCAGAGGGTGCGGCGTCACCGTTAAAAATGAAGCTCAAATCCCCTCGTTGGCACTTCATGTCGGTAAAGTCTATCAGAGTTGTGTCCAGCCTGTGAAATCACACACACACTTTAAAAAAAAAGAACCATAAACACTCACACAAGTAAACTGAGTTTTCAAGAAGAAATGTGAATTTTTTTAATCGCAGTCAAACACGTGAAGGGCTGAGTTTTCAGTGAATGCTTCAGAGTGAAGCCTGGATGCAGAAATGACCACAAAAATTGCTATAAAGTTTCCTTCAGAAAATTGTAATGAAAACTGCCAGCACGAGGAGGTGCAGAATTTACACAGTTAGGATGTGCTGCACACTGAGAACTCCTCAGCACGTTATTCCACACGCGGCAGCCTCTGATTTGAGCAACAATATTAGGACATGACCCAAATTCTGAACAGGACTAAGAAACAGACTTCTTTTATTTGACTTATTTTGGTTGCTATTTCTACTTTTCCCCCTCACCAACACAAACAAAATGCTTCTGCTGCCCTGGATAACTGGAAGAAGACGGAGCCAAGGACAATTCATATCCATCATTGCTGGAACATTTATTTCTTTAACAAAGGTGGTTAAAGGACCTCAACTGGGTGACCCTTTCAGCACTAAGTGGTGAAGGCTTAAATTCTTCTTCATATATTGCCCTCTGATTTCAAGAAAGAGTCTGGATTTCCCCTCAGTTCAAGTCTCATACAGGCAGAGCACTCAGAAATGAGAAGGAAAATAATGGCCCCAGATGCAAATTTCACCTAAAAAGTCACTTTACAGACCTAAGCTACACTTTTATTAGAGCAAAACTTCCCACAGATTGAATCTTAGGAACCACATTCAAGCCTTTTTGTTTGTTTCAAACTTTGGAACCTAAAGAAAAAAGAAAATAATTCAAACCCCGAAACTAACCCAGTTAAAGAGCTGAGCTTGGAAAGACTACAGAAAACACACTGAGTTTGTGAATCTGTCCCATTAAACACATTAAAAAGAGAAAATACATAATTTTTTTTCAAATACAGACTGGAGTAACATTTCTCCACAAAACACTGGAATTTAATACAATTATTTGAAACTGTGTTAAAAATATCCAAGCCCTGGTTTTCACTGGCACGTCTGGTAGATTAAGCCTTATCAGCTGAAGTGTTTCTGCTTTATATTTACTTTAAATTCAGAAGAGAGAAAACCAGCCAGCCTGAAGTTCCCAGCACATGCACAGCCACACTGTGTCACAGACACGTGCAGACTCCTCAGGGATTCTCTGGACCCACTGGAATCCAGCCTTTTCCCTGACACGCAGATATTTCGGTGCAAACCCAGCACTCACCTGATATTTATACCTTGTTTGTGTATTTTACATGCATCAGAAGGCAGAATTCGGGAAAGTAAAGGCACTAAAGAGGGGAGAGAGAAGGAAATTAGGAACTTGAGGTCCCTCTGCAAACGATTTCTGTTAAAACCAGACCATCAATTTGACTCTGGGTGCATTTTAATGCAATTACAGCATTTTCCATCATCATCCCAATCAAATACAACTGACTAATACCAGAGTTATTTCTATTTGGTAATTGTAAAATTGATTTCTAATTGCAAAATTGATTTCTAATTGTAAAATTGATTTCTAATTGCACCCACTGCTTTCAACATCAGGACATCATTTATATCTCAAGTCACAGCTAAATCATTTATAAATTCCCCTAACTTGTCTTCAAGCTGCTCACAATTTTAATTCTGTGATTTGACAGTTTATATATTGCACCAACTCAAAGCCTGGTTACAATTAAAGCAGAACAGACACAAGCAGAAAAAATAATCCAAAGCACTAAGCTTAAAACATCAACCAAATGTTAAACCACCATTGGAGCTGTGAAGCCATGTGGTACCAAGATATGGAGATCTACAAGGCTGTAGATGTCCTTATTCTAAAAAGAATTTACTTCATAACAATAGAACTAAGACACAGAACAATATTTCAACGGTTTCTTCAAAACTACAAAGAATTAAGACCATCCAAAAATGGACTTAGCTAAGAGGGCCAATATTTAGGACAGAGGCACTGCCCACAGCATCTTTTTCCTTCAAGAAAGGGAATATATCAAAGCTAATAAATACTACAAAGAGAAGCACAGTGGGACTCCTGGAGCACCCCTAGAAGTTGGCTTTATTTGGACTAAGCCTATACTGAAGTATATAAAAATCATGGAATTCCAGACTGGTTTGGGTTGGAAGGGACCTCAAAGACCATCCAGTCCCAGACCCTGCCCATGGCAGGGACACCTTCCACTATCCCAGGTTGCTCCAAACCCTGTCCAACCTGGCCTTGGGCACTTCCAGGGATGGAGCAGACACAAATTCTCTGAGCAACCTGTGCCAGGGCCTCACCACCCCCACAGGAAGGATTTCTTCCTTATATATTAGTATAGAGTATTATCAATTACTAACTTAAATGTCAACCAGTAGCAGAAGGTATAGAATGAATGCTGGAATGGTTTGGGTTGGAGAGACCTTAGAGCTCATCCAGTTCCAGCACCCTGCCATGGGCAGTATCACTCAAATATTTTTATATGATTCAGACATGTTAATCATTGTGAATGCACTTTTGCTCATTTATTTACATTTTTCTTCTTCAGGTAAGAGGAGGGGGAAATGGAGGCACCACTGGAGGTGACACAAGCACAGTAGAGCAGCTCTGAGGTGGAGTCAGGTCTGAAGAACCTCCCAAAATGCTGCACTGAACTCAGTCACCACTCAGAACAGGCTGAAATTGGGAAATCAGGTGCCCTGAGTCCAGTTGCTCAATTAAATTTTTCAACCCACTGCTCTACAGTGACAGCAATGGGCCACACAGAGCCCTTTTAATATTTTACTCTTCTAATCATGAGGTTCTTGAAGCAAACAGCTTGTTCCCCCTTTATTGTGTCACTGGATTAAAATAGAATTCAGCTCAAAAAACGAATACGCAAAAATAATTCTGGAAAAAGCTGTCTGTCCTTTCTTTATGACTCAGATCTTGAGAACTGGACTGTGATCTTCCCAACATATAAAGCAGGAGAGTACTGAAGCTCAAGAGCATGAGTGTGCTGAAGGCTGATTCCATTATCTCCCTGTGGAAGGAATATGCAAGCCACTCACCCCAACTTTGAAAATCCCAGTGAAGCTCTAGATAGAAGTCACCTAGCTGAGAAGAAAAGAAGAATATATTACCAAGCCTTTAATGCTAAATAACCATAAAATTTGCTGAAAGACAGGCAGAAGTCTGTCTTTCAAACAAGAAAACTTTCTCTAATATTGTATTGAATTTACGCTGAACTTAAACATTCCTGAAGCATTAACTGCAGTAGAGTCAATGCTAATAAAATCATGTATTTCATTTGACTCTCATTTTTAATTACTTTTAAAAAAATTAAAGTTCACACAGCTATTAAGCTGTGGTTTGCAAAAGATTTATTGTAAATGTGTGTTTAAAAAAACAAACCTTTGGAATTCTATGATTGCTTTGATTGATCACATGCAACCACATGGAATTATAATTAATTATATAATAATTAATGAGTCAGGTTTCAGCTCAGAGTATTGCAGACACAAATTTCAATTGGCCTTCTGGAAATGTGCTGAAGTCATCAGGTAAAACTTCCTCTGCCTCCACCAACACGTGTCAGGCAACTCCACCATGAGGGTGTCCAGGGTGGATCACCTCAACTTCCAGAGGGATAATTTAATTAACTTTAGATAAATAGCTGATTTGCCACAAATTGCTTTCCCTAAACTGAGGATTATTTCACTGTGCCCAAGAGGAATTCACTCTGCATGGAGATGGAGAATTAAACCAAAACTCTCATTACTAAGCAAGAAAAGCGAGTGTCATTTGTGACTGGAGACTCAACAAAACAGTAAATTATTCATCAAAACAAAAGATTTAAGAAAGCCTTAAAAATGTAATGAAATAAACACAGTTTCTTTAACTTTTAGATTGCAAAGACGACAAGCAGAGCTGTCTTACATAAACCTTTTACTTAAATTTCTAGAAGTGAAGGAAATATTGTCTTAAAATAACCATAATTCTGTGACTCCTCAAAATGGATCCTGTCAGCCAAGATTGTTCTTCAGAGCAGAAAGAGATTTGTAAAAACATGTAAAAAACTCTATTACTGTTTACCAGATTGTCTATTCTTAGAAAAAATCAGTCCCTACTTGCCATCCCATCGGTTTTGACAGCACAACTTACCTCTTTCAGGGCTTTTAATAATCGAGGTCGCTTTTCTTCAACACTTTCCCTGGACTGCTGCTTGAGCTTCCTCAGGAGTGCTGAAACTGAACAGGAATTAACTCCAAGGTCAATCTATTTGTTTGGTAATCTATCTGTTTGCTAATTACAGCTGTTTCATTTAATATCTTAAAAAAACCCCAACAATGCAATGCAATATTTCATCAGACTGTGGAGAAATTAATTTTGAGTAACAGTAATTAAACGTCAGCCTGCTCTGATCACACCAGGAAGAAAAGCCCAATAATTTTATTAACTTACTGTTTATAAAATTATTGTTTAAAAAATAAAGCATATAGTCAAGAAGGTTTTTTACACAGGTGTTAGTAAATATTCGGGTGCAAATGTATGTTATTGAACATGAGTCTACGGACTGTGTAACATCTACACCCTCTGAGCAAATTAGTAGTGAGGAGCTGACATGAGAGTATTGTTGGTATATTATAAATCAGCGCATTAATATATTAATAATATGTTTACATATAATACATAGTGAGTTTTCTGCTATAGGAACGCACCACTACACGTGGCAATACCCAGTATTACTGACATCCACTAGTGAGTGGCAATAGAATGATTTACCCTTTACTACTCCCCATCTCAGGGGAATAAATAATATTTGGATAATATATATTAAAATATATAAATAAAATATATAAATATACGAACAAAAAAAATAACATTTCGCCACTGGCCTGTTGAGATGCAAACTAAAAGCCATATCCCAGTGGCAACTGATGTATCAAACATCCCTGTGACCACAGGGAGCAGCTCCAATTAGATGATCCCATGCAGCTAAAACCCATCCTGCCCCTGTCACTCCCATTCCAAACACAGAAGGCTCAAGGAGAGCTTTCACAATCATTAAATGCTGAGCAGGGGGAAGATTTTGCTTATGTAACCTAATGCAATTTCTTATCAAGGAAACGGACGTGCCTGATCACGTTGAGATACAAAAAAGTTCAGCTGATGAAGAGAAACTGTTCAGAGAACTAAAAGAGGGGGATGATAAAATAACAGAACTTGAGGAGCTTTGTTTTCCTGTTCTGAATAAGGCCTCGATTTTGGATTAATTGGGCAAATTTGGGTTAATGAAGAGGTGCTTACTCATCTGTCTGTCTCCATAGCTGATGGCTTCGGCCAGAGGGCTCCATCCCTGAGCGTTTTTCACCTTTACTGGAGCATTATGGGCTAAAAGCAGGTGGGCACATTCTGGAACAAAATATTCATGTTATTAACAGTAAACAGCCAGGATGCAGCAGTGCCTAATAAAGCCAAAGCTGTAGATATTAATAACAGATAATTAACAGATTATCAAAACACATATCTGGATTCTGACTCACTTTAACAACAAACCCATTTATGTAAGTACTTACAGCACTTCCCTGTTCAATATTAGCACTAAAAATAATTGTGATCAACCACCAATTACATAACACTGAAGATATGGCCCTTCTCCTTCTTAGAATTTGCTTTTTATAAAGCTGCATTTCTGCATGTTCTGTAAACACACAACTACATAGGAAATATTTTTAATGTATTACATCAGCTCTCTCTGCTTCACACCCAAACTCCTGGACAAAGAGACACCTCATGGCCTTCTCCTCTCTCTTCATCCCCCTTTGCCCAAGGGTCCAACTGATGATGGGGACACAGATTTTGGGCTGTAACGTCCTGAAATTTAAACATGGAATTTAGGGAGGGCAAACAGGCACCTCTGACCCAGGAAAGCCTGTACACCACAGCTCCACTTGCATTCTCTGTCCACAGGTAAAAGGTGATGGGGGATGAAAAAGAGTCCTTAAAATCAAGGGGAGAAGGAAGTTCTCAGTGTTTCCATGTGGTCCTTGGAAATGGTTCCTCAGTTTCCAACCACAGGAAGTTTCCTGACCACATATCACTAAAACCATCTGCCCCATCTGCAGGGGATGGAGCAGGACCCAGCTGGAGCTGAGGCTCAGGGAATGTCCCAGACCATGGAGCAGGACCCAGCTGGAGCCGAGGCTCAGGGAATGTCTCATCAGGAAGGATGGGCCTGAGAGAGGGACTTCCTGGGTTATTTTCCTACCACAGGTGTTACAGGAAACTGCACTAGTCATTCCAGATGCAACACCCGTGAGTCACTGCAAGCACAGGGATTGGGGAGGATGAGATACTTCCCCGGTGAATAAACTGTCTCCTGTGGTACATAAACAAAAGCCCTGACTAACTCAGCAAACACACTGAAGTATTTTTATGGTTCCTTAAATATAGTGCCCAAGACAAGAACATCACTCTGCAGTGGGTAGGCAAATAAGCTTGGAATTACCAGCCAGATTTCATTTCCACTTAAAGGAAATGAACAGGCTGGGAGAGCTGGGGATGTTCATCTGGAGAAAAAAAGGGAGACCTTAGAGCCCCTTCCAGTGCCTAAAGGGGCTCCAAGAGAGCTGGAGAGGGACTTTGGACAAGGGATGAAGTGCCTGGACAAGGGATGAAGTGTCATGACAAGGGGAATGGCTTCCCACTACCAGAGGGCAGGGTTAGATGGGATATTGGGAAGAAATTGTTCCCTGGGAGGGTGGGGAGTTCCTGGCACAGGTTGCCCAGAGAAGCTGTGGCTGCCCCATCCCTGAAAGTGTCCAAGGCCAGGTTGGACAGGGCTTGGAGCAACCTGGGCTAGTGGAAGGTGTCCCTGCCCATGGCAGGGATGTGGATTGGGATGAACTTTAAGGTCCCTTCCAATCCAGGCCATTCTATGATACAACTCTGTCCTGCACAAATAACCTTTGTCTAGGCAAGCCAGACAAAGGCTCACCAGGAGCATCCTAAAGGATTTAGGGTTTTGCACTTGACACATGACTGACTGGAAAGGCAGCAAGAGAAATCTAAACCAACCCCATCCAACCTGGCCTTGGACACTTCCAGGGATGGGCAGCCACAGCTTTTCTAGGCAACCTGTGCCAGGGCCTCTCTCCTGGTTTCCTTCTACCTCTACAAAAAGGGAGGAGCTGAGTCCACCCTTTGCTCTTGTTCTGGCATCACAGAGGCCAACTGCTACAACTCTCCCACCTCACACCCGGCTCCCTGATTTTGGTCTGGAGAACAGCTAGGATCTCTTTTCCCACTCTTCTCTTCAAAATCCATATGGCATCCTCTTTCCAGGAAACCTCAACTTGAAACCAGCTTAGAACACAAGATCACCTTCAGGAAAATGGAAAAATCTTTTTCCTCTTGCCCCCAAATCTTCAGGATCATTGAAGAGGTAACAAAACAGGTGGATTTACCTACCTTTATGTCCCAACATCACAGCAAGATGTAAAGGAGTGTTTCCTAAAATAAATCATAGAAATAAAAGATATTAGATTCAAGGTACCAGAATCCATGGCGATACCTCCTGAGGAAACTTCAGTTTCTGGTCTAACCAAGGAACACTCCAAAACCCACCAGCACAGAGACATTTTTCCAGGTAACCACTTAGATTATACCTGTCAAAATAAACATATCTGAGACACGTTTTGTGGGCCAAGAGAGTTTTTTTAACAACATCTTCAAACCTGCCCCAGTCAAAGAGGTCCAGTTGTGTCTTCAAGAAAGACACAACCCAAACCTCTCTGCTCCCCCTTGGTCTGAAGTGTCTGATCCCTTCCCAGACTGACAGATCTGGGTTAAAAGCTACTCAGAGATATGATACTGATTAAAAATTGAAGAGCCTATTTTATGAATTTTTCAAAGATTGAGTACACATTTTTTACTACTCCAGCACTGGATAGATTGAGAAGCAACAGAAACTTCTCTACAAAGCTGCCTTTTGGTTATTTTAATGCCTTGTTTCCAAAGAAAGCTGTGGAGATTCTAAACAGACAGTCAAACCTGACCCCACTTTCTTGCTGATGCTCATGACAGAGGTGGGATTTCTGTTGTTAAATATTCCTTGTGAGACCCCCAAAGCTGTTTTTCTGGATTAATGCTGCTACCAGGCTCCTGCCATATTTTATTTATGGAGCTTAGGGATGCAAAGTTCTTCAATTTAACTGTATTTTACATGTTTACACATTTTCGCAGTGGAATTAAGAGAAAAAAATGCTGGAAACTAAATTCCTTTGGCAATTATAATGAACACACTTGGTTTAGGGTTATTTTACAGGATCATTTCAGCAGAAAGAACCTGCTCTGTGCACAGGATGCGCTGCACCTGTGAGAGAGGCAACCACACAAACGCCAGCACATGGAATCTCGGACGGACAAGGAAACTCTGCCCTGCATGTCCAAGTGAGCTGCTCTCCATGTCCTGCAAATCATCCTTTGGGCCACTGGCAGCATCCAGGCAGGCCCAACCCAGCTCATTATGCTCAATAGGACCCACTAACCTCCCTGTTTCTATTAATAGCTGCTCTGACATCTGTGAGCCAACCCATCCCCAGGAATCCTGGATGCAGCCAGGCTTTGTGAGGTGCTGCAAATAACGTTCCTGAGGATCTGAGAATAAGCCACAGTGTGTGCTTAGGGAATGCAAATTATGAGAGCCAGGGGTAAACACTTTCATAGCATTATGGAATCACAGAGGTCAGAAAAGCCCTCCCAGCCCATTGAGTCCAGCCTGTGCCCAATCCCCACCTTGCCACCCAGCCCAGAGCACTGGGTGCCACGTCCAGTCGTTCCCTGGACACCTCCAGGGATGGGGACTCCACCACTGACCTGGGCAGCCCCTTCCAATGCCTGAACACCATTTCCATGAGGAAATTCCTCCTGATGTCCAACCTGAACCTCCCCTGGCACAGCACGAGGCCATTTCCTCTCATCTTGTCCCCTGTTCCTGGGAGCAGAGCCCAACTCCCCCCCAGCTCCACCCTCCTGTCAGGGAGTTGCAGAGAGAGAGAAGGTCCCCCCTGAGCCTCCCTTTCTCCAGGCTGAGTGTCCTCAGCTCCGTCAGCCGCTCCTGGTGCTCCAGACCCTTCCCCAGCTCTGTTCCCTTCTCTGGACACACTCCAGCCCCTCAATTTCTTCCTTGTCACGTGGGGCCAGAACTGGACACTCTCAAGGTGAGGCCTCACCAGCGCCCAGCAGAGACACTTTTATCCAAGAAATCAGTGCTCCAGCAGCTCCTGGGATCCTGCACTGCACATCTAGGCAGGCAAACAAGGACTGTTTGCACAAAAACACGGCACTTGCCCTCAAACATGCACAGCCTTTAACCTCTGGTAAGGCACCTGCAACACCCATGAGGGAGCCAGGGCAGTTTTCCAGCAGTAATTCAGCAAGAGGATTTGTCTACTCCACAATTTAAGCACTTAAATGCATGTTATAATAGACATGTAAGTAATTCAATAGGTGTATATATTCTTCTCCCAAGAAACTCATTGTTTTGGAAATAACGGCACTGGCCTTCCATTGGGCCATGATTTGGAAGTTGATTTAGGGAGCCCAACAGGCTCTCTTGTTTTAGCAGAACACCAGGAGTCTCACACTGTACAGGATTTGTCTTTCCTGCACTGATCCACCACCAAAACTGGGCCTGGATTATAGACAATAACTGTTCCTAGGAGTTCTCTCTCCCCTCTGTCCATTCCTTATCACATCCTAGGATTCCTCTGGCTTATTTCTGAGCAAATCACAAGCTCAATTTCTCTCCCCCAAATAATTCCCAATTCAACTATGCAAACAAGTGACAGATGGATTCACGCAGGAAGAAAACAATAACAAGGAAATCTTAGTCAGGCCTTTGGAATGTCAAGACATCAGGAGGTTTGTTGTGGGGTTTTTTGAACAGTTCAAGTAAAAACTTGGAGGAAGAAGATGAGCCAGAGATCCCCAAAGTGTCCCAACTGTAAACAGAGCTGAGAAAGCAGAGAGACGTTAATGGGAAATTTATGTAAGATATATATGGATTTAAAAAGGATGGAATCAATGAAATGCACCTGGAGGGTGATAGAGCAGCAAAAAGGGGTCAGGAAGTCCCTCAAAGTAAAGATTTTGAGCTGCTGCTGAGTTACTTAAAGAGGAACTAGAGGAGGAGCAGAGGAAAAGCAGCAGGAATACACAGAGTGGGAAAAACCCTCCCCAAGTCTGCTGCTTTCATCCCACCAGGATTTGCTGCAGGGCTTGGAATGAAGGTGGCAGGATAAACATATCTGCAGCTCTATATGTAACCACGTCCCGAGGAAAATGTAGTGCGGGTTGTAGGGAACACTCCTGCCCTCCTGCTGGGCCCTGGGTTACTCTGCACGCCCAGCTGTGTTTCCATGCCCAGTGTTACCAAGGACATGTCTTTAATTCCCAATTCCATTATTCCTGTCATTGAGCCAGTCCAAGACTGCTCTACCTTCATGTTCCTTTTGATTTCACAGACCACAACTGAGCAAAAGCAAGGGAACATTTCTCTCCTGATCAGAAACAGAACACAAGTGTCCCCTTTGCCACAACATCTCCAACACCACACACGCATAACTTGGAATTCTCCAGCAGAAAGGGACCATGTTACTCTTTAAATAAGTAGGCAAAACAGAGATTAAAACTAACCATGAAGCTTAAGCTGACCTGCCAGGCTGATTTCTTTTTTAACAATATAAAATATTCCCCAAATTAAACACATTTGAAAGTGTCCTGACAAGACATTAAATATTTAGGCATTACAGAGCAGCATGAGGATCAGATTCCCACCTCTGCCACTGCCACTTCTGTGGACAGAACAAGTTTGCAGGAGAGCAGGGAACATGATTTTGGATCTCTCAAACTGCAGAATTAAAGCATTTAAAAAGAAACAGGAAAAAAAGATTTGTTTTTGTAGCCTGGAGAAATATCAAAGATTGCTCTGACAACACCTAAAGGAACTGCTCATCATCTCCCAGAGCAAACAGGTGACAGCTCAGACACTTTAAAAAAGAATGTATTTTTTAAATGTTGTGGGGGTTTGGACAAAGAGCAACACATAAGGTCAGAGACAGCTCTGCCAGCACTGGGAGGTACAGGAGCTGACACTGTGCTCGGTAATATTACAAAAATCATGGAATACTTTGGGTTGGAAGGGACCTCAAAGCTCATCTCATTCCACCCTAGGGCCCACAGACAGGAACACCTTCCACCATCCCAGGCTGCTCCAAGCCCTGTCCAACCCGGCCTTGGACACTTCCAGGGACGGGACAGCTACAGTTTATATGGGCAACCTAAGCCAGGGCCTCACCACCCTCACAGCCAAGGATTCCTTCCCAATATCCCACCTAACCCTGCCCTCTGGCAGTGGGAAGCCATTCCCCTTGTCCTGTCCCTCCAGGCCCTTGTCAGAAGTCCCTTCTAAAGGCGACTTACACATCCACGGAAAGCTCCCCCGAGTTTCCCATTCCCACTCCCCATCCCCTTTTCCCCCCGCGGTGCCCCGGCCCCGCAGCCCCGGTGGGTCCCGCTCACCGTGACTGTCCTTCTGGGCGATGCCCTGCGTGCGGATGAGCGCCGAGAGCCGCCGCACGTCCCCCTTGAACACGCACTCGTGCACGGGGAAGGGGCCGCGCTCGGGCCCGGCGGGCGCGGCGCGGGCGGGCGGGCGGTGCCGGTGATTGCCGGGCCCGCGGTGTCCCCCGGCCCGCC
>VXAY01006780.1:706998-778462 GCA_013399855.1 Oxyruncus cristatus | reverse complement strand
GGCGCGAGCGCGGGACGGGAGTCAGGGAATGGGGCGGGAGGGGAGGGGCGGAGCGGGATCGGGGAGCCGCCCACAGCCGGGAACTGACAGCCCTGTACGGACAGCCGGGGGGGAACCGCCCACAGCCCCTCACAGACACCTCCGGTCAGACAGCCCGGCATGGGGGCCCCGCCCCTGACAGCTCTGTGTACGGACACCACGGTACAGATCCCTCGGGATCGCAGATCCGCCCCAGGCCCCCCAGCCAGTCCCTCCATGGGCCTCATGGCGCTGCCCACACGCTCCTGGAGCTCTGTCAGCCTTGGTGCTGTGACCACTGCCCTGGGGAGCCTGTTCAGTGCCCAAACACCCTCTGGGGGAAAGAACCTTTTTCTAAGATCCAACCTAAACCTGCCCTGGCAGAGCTCCAGCCGTTCCCTCGGGTCCTGTCACTGGAGAGCAGAAATGGGATCTGCCCCTCGGGGGGAAACTGCAGACCCCAGGGGTCTTCCCCAGACTCCTCCAGGCTGAAACAAACCGAGTGTCCTCAGCGGCTCCTCATGTGGCCCCTCCAGACCCTTCCCCGTACATGTGTCCCTCCTTTGGATGTTCTCCAACAGCTTTAGATCTTTTTTATTTTGAGGTTGCCCAATCGCACTCCAGGACTCGAGGTGAGGCCACCCCAGCCCAGAGCAGAGCGGGACAATCCCCTTCCTCGGTGCTGTTTTCCAGCCTGGCACCCCTCCGTCTGTGTCTATATCCAGGGCTGCCCCGTCCAAGGGGCAGAATCCAGCACTTGCCGGTGTTAAACTTCACACAGCTGGAGATGTATCCGGCATTTCTACATGAGAACAACAGCTCCTGACACTGCATTGTTACAGCTGCTGTCTCATGGGTACCAGGAGAGGGGATACACCCTGGCCAGGCAGCTCTCCCTGCTTCCCAAGGGACTGCCCTTCCTAGAGGGATGTGACCGCCTGTGTCCATCTCCTTGGAGCAGCACTGCTGCTCCAGCACAGGGTCTGGCCCTCAGGAACTGCTCCCACCCATCTCAGAGGGGAAGAAGTACCATCCCTGGTGCTGCACATCATGAGGGAAGGGCCCGGGTCCTCTGTCCGCTGCCAAAAGCTGCTGTGATGACTCCTCCAGATTCCTCTGGGACGTGTAAAGTGCCAGGGTGGATCAGCAGCATGTTGGTCTGAGATGTAGTGACACAATGGAGAGATGACCCTGTGTATCTATGCACTGCATTTACACAGAGGCATAAACAAACTGCACACAAATGAGCCAAATCCCAGAAAGAACAGGAGCTCAGGGATATTTCGTGGGTCATGGAGAGCTCTCCTTCCATGAATCCCCTTGTGAGCAAAGGAAAAGCGATAGGCTGCTGATGCTCCTCTGAACAAAATATCACCCAGACCCTTCACTATTCACCCACTTCCCTCATTTTGGTGCCTATTTCCTTCCCTGAGGGACAGGGGAATAGAAGGAAAAGCCCCAGTGTGATACATGACTGTGAAAAAAGTTCCCTGGGGAATGACGGTACCTGAACAAGTTGTCTTCCTCAAAACCATGTGCAGGGAAAGGGAAAGACAGGACAGTCACTCTGTCCTGGTGTCAGCCCTTGGAGGTGCATTGTCAGCTTCGAAAGTACCTGTTCAGGTCAGAGCTTCCGGAATTCTCACAGAAGCTCCTGCTCCCATGCCAGTTCTGCAAGTTTCTGCTTCCAATAGTCGAATGAATAATTAAAAAAGCGATGATGTGTCAAATTCCGGGTACACTGGATATTTTACTAATGCTTCCAGGGGAAACTACCTCCAGGTTGTCAGGGAGATCAGCCCTGCTGTGGTACAGAACTGCCTGCCTCTGTCTTTCCCCAGCTGGCATCCTCTCCACTCATCCTAAGTGGCTGCGAAGAGTTATAGGGAGATTTAGGAACCATGAAATACAATTTCTGTGACAGCCCAGCTGCCTCCCACGCAGCTTTTTACAGTCCTAATACAGAATTTTAAATAATTCTAGGGAAAATAGTTGCTTTTGCTCTATTTTCTATTGGTTTTTCCAACAAGATTTTCTGTCTCTTCTTGTTTTTAGGGAAAATTAAAACCCATTTACAAGGAGGATGTGAGAGATTGGCACTGTCAGCAGGTCTGATATCTCCTGTCCGTTCTCTGTTGCTGTGCTGGAAACACACATGGAGCACAGCTGGTCTTGTGGAATAGGTGGATTAGCTCAGGCTTTAGCTGATGTTGGAAGCTTCACGCTACATTTTTAATTACTGAAGGCATGAAGTCACTGTTTACCAGCTTATTATGGAGTCCTTTTTCAATGCAGAAATGTAACTAAGACATTACTCATGGGAAGGGCTCTGGGGAAAACTGGCGTTTGTAGTGAATCCAAACTGTGTAATTATTATGAACCTAAGAATTCTTGAGAACTGGGGGGGTTTTTAACCATTTAACAACAGAAATTTGCATTTTTATATCCTCTATTTTCTTAAATGACTGAAATTTCTCTCTCCCAAAAGCAATTGGGATAAAAGTAGTAGGAATTGTGCCAGAACTCCATTTCCTACAGTTCCTGAGCTGTAGCTCTGTGGAAACTTCGCTTAAGGAATTCCTCCAGCAGGAAATAAATAATGGAGGAGTGATCTCTCATGGGTGCATTCCTCCAGAGAGGATTTAAGGAAATGAAACTTAACAAGAAAAAGCAGGTAAGGAACTTCAAGACATGAAGTGGAAGTGTTGATTCTCTTTGCAGTTCGTGCTGTCCCAAAGCACTTCAGGAATTTTTATATGTCCTTATTACACAGGAAAAACCACAAGCTCTTCACTTGGACTGATCCTAAAAATCCTTTAAAAATCCTAAAAAGGACTAAACTCCTTTTTGTCCTGGCTCAGGGAAGTGGTTCAGCACGAGGTTTTGGGGATATTTGAGCAAGATCTGTATCCATGAAAGGAGCAGGAACACCAAGGGACAGGCCCAGCCTCCTCCAGGAACCTGCAGAGGTGACCAATGGGAAAAAGGAGGAAGGAATTTCGTATGCCAAGGAAATAATTCCATTTTCCTTTTGCCTCTGCTTGACTATCCTGGATTTTATAATAAAAATTGTTATAAAAAGGAGACAGAACTCTTACGGGATTTGGTGGTACCTGAAACACTGTGACCCAGCAGGACGGTGGGTCCACAGCAAAGCTTCGCACCTGAGCTTTGTGTGGACATTTTCCACAGGATCTGTTTCCCACAGGAAGCAGATTTATCACCACAGGATGAAATTCCTCCCTCCTAAATCTCAGGTTTCTGCTGTGTGCCCAGGCTGAGACACTGCCTTGTGCACACCCAGGGGTTTTGCTCTGCTTAAATCCAGTTTTGTTCATATTTTATTTTTGTTGTAAAGAAAATGGGTTTTTTTTAACAAATATAATATAAAACCCCTTTGTACGTATCCTTCAGCACAGTTAACCCATCCCTGTGTGCCCTTTACCCTCAGAAGGCAAACTGCTGTTCCGTGGATGTCAATCCATGTGGAACAAGCTTGGCAGGGAGACACAATTAATTAATTTTTAATCCCAGAATGCAGAATGTGTCAGGATGGAAGGGACCACAGTGGCTCACCTGGTTCCACCTCCCTGCTCCAGCAGGGTCATTTGAGAGGCACACAGGACAGGATTGTGTCCAGAGGGTTCTGGCATATCTCCAGTGAGGAGACTCCACTCCACTCTGGGTAATCTGTCCCAGTGCTCGGTCACTGCAGAGCAAAGAAGTTCTTCCTCATGTTCAGGTGGAACTTCCTGGACATCAGTTCCTGCCTGTTCCTCCTGTCCCATTGCTGGGCACCCCAGGGCAGAGCCTGGTCCATTGGCTGACACCCCCCTTTAGGTATTTATTCACTTTCATAAGATATTTCATAGAATCCCAGACTAGCTGGGGTTGGAAGGGACATTTGGAGACCACCCAGTTCAACCTTCCCTGTCAGGGCAGGAGCAGGTGGTTTTGGAATGTCTCCAGAGAGGGAGATTCCACACCCTGCCTGGGCAGCTGTTCCAGTGCTCTGCTACCTCCACGGAAAGAAGTTCTTCCTCATGTTGAGGTGGAACTTCTCGTGTTTTATTTTATGACCATTGCTCCTTGTCCTGTCATGGCACCACTGCACAGAGTCTGGGACCATCCTCTAATTATTTTATGAGATGTTTGTATGGACTGAGGGGATCCCCTCTCATTGTCTCTTTTCAAGGCTGACCAGGCCCAGCTCCCGCAGATCTCTTCTCATCAGAGATGCTCCAGGCTCCAAATAATCCTTGTGGCCTCTGCTGGACCCTCTCCAGGAGTTCCATGTCCCTTGTGTCGTGAAGAGCCCAGAACTGGACACAGCACTCCAGATGTGAGTCCTCAGGGCTGAGCAGAGCGGCAGGATCCCCTCCCTGGCCTGCTGGCAGCGCTCTTCCCGGTGCAGCCCCGGAACCCATTGTCCCTCCTGGCTCCAGGACACAGGGCTGGCTCAGGGATAACTCAGACTCCCAGATACTTCTCCGCAGCGCTACTTTCGTAGGTCACTCCAGGGTGTGCTGGTACTGGGGTTACCTCTTCCCCGATGCTGAGGTGGTCCAGGCAGCGCTGCTCCCTTTTCCTTTCCCAGGGAAGGCGCCCCTGGATCGGGACGATCCCGGCTCGCGGGCTCCCCCCGGCGGGCAGGCGCTGCCACTGCAGGGCTGGCCCCGCCCCCGCGGCGCCGCAGCCAATGAGGAGCCGCGCCGAGGCCCCGCCCCCGCCGTGCCCCCGGGGGTGCCGCCGCGGCTCCGGCAGTTCCCGGGATACGGGGGACACGCGGGACACGCGGGACACGCAGGCATGGAGCGCGGCTTCCTGCCGCCCTTCCCGCACTTCGCCACCCGCGCCATCCACGCCGGGCAGGACCCCGAGCAGTGGCGCTCCGGGGCCGTGGTGCCGCCCATCTCGCTCTCCACCACCTTCAAGCAGCGAGCGCCCGGCGAGCACGCGGTGAGTGCGGCCGCCACCGCGGCATCGGGTCACCCCCGGGGCACCGAGACCCCCTCGGGAGTACCGAGACACCCACGGGGGCACTGAGCTACTGGGCACACTGTGGGGGGAGCCCCGAAGGCCGGGCGTGGGGAGGTCCGGGAAGCGGCTGCCCCTCGGAAGGGGAAGGAGGTCCCGGTGGAAATGTTTTCCCACGTGGCAGCTTCTGGACAAACCAAGCATCTTTTCCCAGCTGGAAGCTGTGGTTTCGCCCGGGGAGGGTGTGGAGTCTTCCTTACTGGAGGTATTCTAGACCTGTGTGGACACAATCCTGTGCCATGTGCTCCGGGATGACTCTGCTGGAGCAGGGAGGTGGGACGAGGTGAGCCACTGTGGTCCCTTCCAGCGTGATTGTGATTGTGTTTTCCCGGGAACTGAGAGAGTTTGGGATGATTTCCACGTGAAACGGGGAGGAAGGGGAGCAGGGGCAGGGATGCTGCTGCCCAGCTCCATGGGCTGCACAGAGCCAGGACTCTGGAAAGCTTTACCTGCCCATTTTCCAGATGCAGGGCCCAGGCAGAATCCGTGTTCTCCTTCACACACGTTGTTTAAGAGGCTGCTTTAGTTTTCCTTCCAAACAGAAGGAAATATTTCATAAGGGTTTTGTGGCTGCCCCATAGAAAGTACCGGGAAGGTTTGCATTGATGTATCCTGAAGTTTCTGACGGGCCATGGCACAAATCTGCCCCTCCTAAACCCGGATCTGCTCCAAAGCCACAGGCTGAACTGGGCCGATTGGGCAGAAGGGATGTGCCTTGTGATCCCTGATTCACAGTTCACACAGAACTCAGCTGGGAATGCCAGCTGCGCTGGAGAAGCCCTCAGAAAGAGTCGACTGCTGTATCCACAATCCTGGTGACAGGCTGTTGGCGTTTCTGCCAGGAGCTTTGCCGGAGCAATCCTCGGGATTCCAGAGCATGAGGAAGTTGCCATTAAACAGGAATCCTCAAAGAATGCAAATCCCAGGGTGCTCAGCAGGTTCTCTGTAACAACTGCATCCAGCATGCAGGAGTGGTTTTCCCCATTAAATCTTCTCAGAATTCCCATAAAATCTGGAGCAGTGAGTTGTGGAACTTGCCAGGGACACATTTGGGCTCTCAGGAAGTGATGGGTACAGTTGGCCTTGTGCCATCTCTCAGGCTGAGTGTGGTGGAGATGGGAAAATTTTCCCTGATAATTCCCTCCAGAGATGCTGTGGAGTCTCCCTCCCGGTAAATATTCAGGAACCCTCTGGACACAATCCTGTGCCATGTGCTCTTGGATGGCCCTGCTTGAGCAGCGAGGTCGAAGCAGATGTCTCACTGTGGTCCCTTCCAACCTGACCCATTTTGGGATCTGAGAGTGAGTGGACTGTGCCAGCCCAAGACCTTTTGTCCAATAGTGACCACAGATGGATGTTTAGAAAAAAGTCGGAGAATGTGGCTGCTTCCCCAGTGCACCCCCAGACAGCTTTTGCCAGTGGGGATGCCCAGTTGTTGTGCCAGGAAACCCTCCTGCTGTTCTGGGAGGAGCTGGATGCCCCCAGCAAGGGCTCTTGGAGGAATCTGGAAGTAGTATTGTCTAAAGCTTTCCCAGTGCTCTCTCTTACATGATCTCTCACTCCTACGCCAGGGATATGAATACAGCCGATCTGGGAACCCAACGCGGGATTGCCTGGAAAAGGCTGTGGCCGCCCTTGATGGAGCCAAATACAGTGAGTAGTTCATGGCTTAGAGAGGGCTTGGGACAACCTGGACTAGTGGGAAGTGTCCCTGCGCATGGCAGGGGGTGGGACGGGGTGAGCTTTAAGTCCCTTCCAACCCAAACCATGCCTGCCATGATTCCATGATCACAGCTCTGACTGCAAGAGCTGCTTTGTGGTGTCAGAGTCCAGTAGTTATGTTGGAAAGTCCAGCTCAGTCCCTGGGCTTTCTGTTGTGCTTCCCTCGCTGTGTTTGATGCCTGAGCTAAGCTGAATGCAGTGGGGAGGGGGAGCAGACAGCCCCTGCTCCCATTCTGTTCCCAGTCTGGCACCAGTGTCCGTCCTGGTCCCAAGCTGTGTAAATCAAGCTGTTGCTTTAACTGGCTCCACTCACCAAGTGAAGGAGAGTGAGAGTGACAGAACAGGTTCCTTTGAGAGGCAAAGTGAGGGAGGTGAAGGCAGGTCTGACCAGCTTGTATCACATCAAATACAGCTTGTCTGCCACTTAATTTTTTCTGTTCCAGGTTTAGCTTATTCTTCGGGCTTAGGAGCTCTTCTGAACATCTGTCACCTGTTGAAGACAGGGGACAAAATCATCTGCATGGATGATGTCTACGGAGGTATGTACAGCACCACGGGGGCTTTGATCTTCACTGTGCAAAGGATAAAATGGAACTGAACTGTCTGAAATTCCCCTTTTCTTTGAAGCCTTTTCACCTTGTGAGAACACAGATCACTCCCGTCCGATTTGGGTGTTAGAAATTCAGGCACTGAAAAATACATGTTTGAGTGAGGGGAAATAGCAACATCTTATGCTGCACAGGTTTGTTTGCAGTGCAGGACCCTCTTTCCAGTGGCTGGTATTTCTTTGATCCCTTCCCTAGGTTTGACCCTTTACCAACAACCAGCATTTTGTCTGGACTGTTCCAGACAACTATTCCATCATCTCCCCCCAAAGCACAGCTTCCCTCTGTTGTCCCCATGCTTTCTGAACACTTCAGAGATGCCACAGCCCACTCTTAAGTATTGATCTTCCATCATATTTATCAACAACTCCCAGCCCCAAAGGGCATCCACCTCAGCCAGGTCCTTCAGAAAGCTGAGGTCATCCAGAATTCCTGATGAGGAACATGCTGGCAGGACATGGTGGGAGAGTTCCTCAGTGTGTGACTTCTGTTCCATTGGTCAGCAGAGCTTGTGTCTCCAAGGCCTTGCCACAGAGATCCAACCTGCTCTGTTATCAAGGGAAGGTTAGAGGCAGGTTTCCCAATCAATAGCTGGAAAACCTGGAGATCATCTTTCCTTTTCCTTAGAAGTGCTGAGTGTTCGCCAGTCAGTTCTCTGTGCTTGTGCACATCAAATCTAAACACACACATGTTTGCTTTTCACATTGAAGTTCTGTCATGCCAGATAGTGTTCTCCAACTGCAGACAGATAGTATTCTCCAAGCTGGAGACAGCAGGAATCTCTGATCCTTTAACTCACAGCTCTCTCACCACAACTCAGTCATCATTTAACCAGAGCACTTGGGCAGTTCCTCACTTCTGAAGGGCTCAGGGGAGTATTTTTCAAGCAAAACTTGTTCACCTGCTCATTAAAACCTCAACCTGGGGTGGCTTTTGCAAAGATAATTTAATTGTTTTTCCTCTGATTTTTTTCTCATACTTTTGTTATAAAAAAAGCATTTCCTTAAACCGCAAATCACTCAGCTGTGCCTTCAGCACACAGTCTCCATGTTCCATCCCTTCATGCCTTGATGGCAAACTGCCATCAAACAGTAGGGAGTCCATGTGGGGTGACCTTGGCAGAGACACCCAGTAAGTTAATTTTTAATCCAGGCAGTATTTCCAAGTAGTGTGTTGCGCCTCTATTGATCAATTGTTTGCTGCTGGATTCTTCTTTTAATCTTGTCAATGAAAAGTGCCAAAGACAGATGGGAGGGAAAGAATCACATTTAATGGAATGATGATAAACACGGTACTAGAGACTTCCCCTTGATGCTTCTCTATTTAATTTTCTGATCAAAAAACCCACATTGATTTCAAGTACTTTACAAATCACTCTGATCCCATATTCCCATTATTACTTTTTCATGATAAATAAAACTACAACAATCTTTAAACGTTTTTAGAAATAAAACAGTACTGATCTGTCATTTACATGCAGCACAAAGCTGTGCCCTCCTGACTTTCCCTGGGTGAAACAAAAGACTGGAGAGCAGTGAAAGGAAGTCAAAGGAATTTGTTTCATTTTGTGATCTTGGGTTTCTTTTAGGCACAAACAGATACTTCAGGAAAATCGCCTCAGAAATTGGTTTGAAGGTAGTTTTTGTTGACTGCACAAAACCAAAGTGCCTGGAAGCTGCAATCACACCACAGACCAAGGTAGGGGAGAGGGAAATGAATGTTGTTAGATAGTCTTATTCTTGCTCTTGTTGAATTTGGTGTCTGTGTTGATCTGAGGGGCTACAGGGGTTGGGGCACTGCTGGTCCTACCAGGGCATGTGGTCATGTTTGTGCTGCCTCATGGAAAACGTTTTAAGAAGAGAAATAAACACCCTGGAGAGAGAGAGGAGGAGGGAAAAGGTAAGAAACAGCAGAGGGAACACTGAGCTCAGAGTTGGAGGTGCTCCAAGACATTGGAGTAGACAATCCCCTGCTCCAGGAAAGTGATTCAGACCTTTAGGCGTAAAGGCTTTGTTCTGGCTCTGTCAGGCCTTCACCAAGTGGGATGAACCTGGATTTGCAAAAGCTTTGCTGTGCTTTCCATGTTGAGTTTGTGGGGAATCACCTCAATCACCTCTCGTAAGAAACCTCCCCTTGCTCTAGCAGGGAAGCCTTGTTTCCCCTCTGGGAAGCTGCCACTCAATAAATTATCACTGAAAGCACTTCCCACTTACCCAAAGGGCATCAGCAGCACTGAAAATCTCTGACCTGGTGGTTTCTGTTGGATTTGTGCAGCTGATTTGGATCGAGACGCCCACCAACCCCATGCTGAAGGTCATCGACATCCGTGCCTGTGCAGATGTGGCACATAAACACGGGGATGTTCTCCTGGCAGTGGACAACAGCTTCATGTCTCCCTATTTCCAGGTGTGTTCACCATTATCCCAT
This sequence comes from Oxyruncus cristatus, assembly GCA_013399855.1. Taxonomy (NCBI): domain Eukaryota; kingdom Metazoa; phylum Chordata; class Aves; order Passeriformes; family Cotingidae; genus Oxyruncus; species Oxyruncus cristatus. Next base: position 768,653 of record VXAY01006780.1, on the reverse strand, counting down.
TATTCACTGTAGTCAAAGGGACATTTTCAAAAAAGGGAAGCACCAAGGAACTGTAGTTTTGATCTTTGCATCATAAAATCACTTGCTCTGTTTCTAGCTGCATGTTAATGCTGGTGGTTACGTCAGTGGAGGTGTAGCTATCATTCAAAAATCATGCATTTTGGTTCATACTGATGAAAAGCACAGCAGGCCTGTTAAGAAGTGTCCTGTTTTCTGACTTGGGCCTTTTTATAGCAATTCTTTTGTATGTGCTGTTTAAGAGCTGTTCTGAACCACTTGGTAGTCTAGAAAAAGTAGTGGAAGAAAAAGTTAAAACGAGCAAACTTTGTTCAATCTTCCTTTGGGACATTCAATATTTCTTCAATATTTTGGTGAGTATGTGGCTTAGAAGTTTATAACTTTGTTTATAACAACTGACATAACTTTTCTGTATTTGATAACACAAAGTGATTTTCTTAAGTTCTAAAAGTGTTTCAGAACAATAAACTTCCAAGTTTTGTTGATCTCAATATGGACTGGAAATATGCATATACATTTCCCCGGAGACCAAGCCAATCCCTTGTGTTTTAGGTATAAAGTCACCCTTCTTGCAGAGTGCAAAGGCAACGTGTCTGGTTTTGTTCAGGGTACTGAGATCCTCATGTATTTAGGGAGCTCTGCACAAAGTGTTAATGCTCAGCTCCAGCAGCGCTGCAGTTGGTCTGGGGCATTCCAGAAGCTTGGTGATTGCCCCCTGGAAGGTGTGATTCAGTTCAGAATTAACAATTTACTTCAGAAAGGGGGTGTGAAAGGCACAAAGCGAGCTGGGCTCGTTAATGAGTCTGGGTCAGCCTGCTGCCAGTGCTAATGATTAATTTTGGTGAGGGGAGTAGGTAGTGCTGCTAAACCCCTCCAAACCTCCATAGCACAGGTGCTAAGCAAATGAGAATTTCAGAGAGATTTGTATGTCAATATTGAGTGTAAAAGGCATTTTCCCATGGTGGTTCTGGCTGTGCATTGGGAGTGAGTGTTATCCATGTTCCTTGGATGGTTGTCCATGTTCAGTCTGGCTCAGCAGCCTTTACACCAGCTTGCTTTGTTACCTTTTAACACACTGATGCTCTTAGCTCTTTGGAATATGTTTACATTTTGTGCAAGGTTCCTCAGTGATTAATTAAAAGAATTACATCATTCACGACTTCTTGCCCATCAACCTCCTGCTTTGTCTCACCTTCAGAAGGCTTCTGGGAATAAATCTGGGAGATGAGGGAAAAGAACTGACAAAGAAAACCTCCTTTCCTCATGTTTTCACTTCTTTTAGTGCAGTATCACCAATATCTGGAAAGCAATGTTTTTGCTTTTCAGACTGTGTTGAAATCTTAATTTTGTGATGAAATCCACTTTAGAGAGTACAGCCTCTGCTAAGCAATAGAACTATTTTTTCCCAAATATGAACTGTATGTTAGATGGATTCAACCACTTCTCTCCCTGAAGCCAGTGGGAATTGGACCAGTGCTGTTAAATCACATTTGATTGTGCTTATCTTGAATTCAGAGTGTCTCCCTGTGCTTTTGGTTTTATCACATATTCAGTCATCAATCTCAGGGTTTTGTGTTTAAGGTGTTAAGTTTTTGTGGGCTTTTCTTTAGTGTCTCCACTTACTTTTTGCTGTGTAAGCTCCCAGCCTTTTTGGATACGTGGCTGCACGCAGGCTTTAATGAGAGCTGTGAATTTAATTTTGTTTCAGCGTCCTCTGTCCCTGGGGGCTGATATTTGTATGAGTTCTGCGACCAAATACATGAATGGTGAGTGTGGGAGTTCAACACCTACTTAGGGTGGGGTTGGATGGAATACTGGGGAGAAATCCTTCCCTGTGAGGGTGGGGAGGTCCTGGCACACGTTGCCCAGAGAAGCTGTGGCTGCCCCATCCCTGGAAGTGTCCAAGGCCAGGTTGGACGGGGCTTGGAGCAGCCTGGGATGGCGGAAGGTGTCCCTGCCAATGGCAGGGGATGGGATGAGATATTTATTCCTTCCAACCCCAACCAGTCTGGGATTCTGTGATAACTTGAATTGTTATTATTATAAAGCCATGCTGTCTTTAATTTGGCTACAACAAAGCAGGTGCCTTCAGGAGGAGGTGGGTTGGGAGCTGCTCTCCCTGAGCCAGGAGCCTGGAGCTGCTCTCCAGGACATTCCTGGTTCCTGCAGTGTCCTGGCAGGTCGCAGAGGTGCCCTGGCAAGTGCCAGTGCAGGCGACAGTGCTGAGCAGAGCTTTAGAAACAGCCCAAATTTGCCTTGTGATTTCTGTCTGCACGGGAAGAAGGGCTAGAGCTTCAGGAACAACCTTGCAAAACTGGGGTTTTAGTAACACCAGGATGGAGAAACTGGGGGGTTGAGGCAGAACCCTGGAGCAGATGGAACGGCTGATCCTGTTCTTGTCTTCATTTGTAGGGCACAGTGATGTGGTGATGGGGCTGGTCTCAGTGAACCGGGATGATCTCTATGAGAGGCTCAAATTCCTGCAGAATTGTGAGTACTAATACAGGAAAAATCTGGAAATGAATCCTGGTCACAAACCAGCTCCTCCTGGGGAGTGTGGGAATTCTGCCTAGAGATGCAGCTCAAATGGCCGAACTGGGAATGATAAAATAATTTTAAAATAAATTTTAATACAATTAAAATAATGTTTAAATTAATAAAATAAACTTAATAAAATTAATGACACTGGTCTCCACTTCCTAACTGCTTCTAGAGAACCGATGAGACACATCCTGGAAGCATCAAGGTCTGTCTGTCTTGTGCACACCTGCAGTTAAAGGGGATTTTAAACTCACACATCAGAATTTTGTAATATATGTTGATTTCAAGCATTAATTGTCAGGAATAAATTTCTGTATGGGGTTCTGGCCTGCCCTCTGCCTACATCAGAGACAATAAAGGTATATTATGTCTAATAAATAGAACCCTTGAGGCTTCAGCTTGTTAATTCACCTCATTAGTTGGCTCCCCACGTGTGTGAGATGAGGAAGGCAGATTGCAGCAGGTGTCTTCCCACCTGTCATGTTCCAACTTTAGAAATGTTGGAGATTAGGACTGTATCAGTTGTACTAAAACCCAAACCAACCTCTTTTTTTCTGAGGAATTTTGTCTCCCTTCCCCAGCTCTCGGGGCCATCCCGTCTGCCTTTGACTGTTACCTGTGCAACCGGGGGCTGAAGACGCTGCACATCCGCATGAAGCAGCACTTCCACAACGCCCTGGCCGTTGCCCGGTTCCTGGAGTCACATTCCTGCGTGGAGAAGGTCGTCTTCCCAGGTGAGTTGGACCTGGGCAGGACCTCTGAGCAGGAAGTGTCCCGGAGGGTGGGTTTGGGTGCTGTGATGCTCCGTGTCATCGTCACCTTCATGTGGTGACTCGGGCAGGGTGTCCACCTTGGAGCGGGCTGAGGGGGAGCTGCTCCACCTCTGCATGAGGGCAGTTTGCTCAGAGTGACTCCCCAAATTCCAGGGTTGAGATGGGCTGGGTGTCCACCTTGGAGCAGGCTGAAAGGGAGCTGCTCCTCCTTGGAATGAGGGTCATTCACTCCAAGTGACTCCCCAGATTCCAGGGGTGACTCAGGGTGGGTGCCCACCTTGGAGTGGGCTGAGAGGGAGCTGCTGCACCTCTGAAGGAGGGTAATTCACTGCTAGTGACTCTCCAGAATCCAGGGGTGACTTGAGCTGGGTGTCCACCTTGGCAAAGGCTGAGGGGGAAGCTGCTCCACCTCTAAGGGAAGGTCACTCACTCCATGTGACTCCCCAAATTCCAGGGCTGCCTTCCCACCCTCAGCATGAGCTGACGAAGCGCCAGTGCACGGGCTGTCCTGGCATGATCACCTTCTATGTCAAAGGGAACCTCAAACATGCTACTGCCTTCCTCAAGAGCCTAAAGGTAAATGGCAATAAAACACCTCGTCAGAGGGACCTGGGGCTGTCCTGCTGAGGGGGATGATGGAAGTGGCTTTTCTTGGTGAGGGGAGAGCCTTTGTCTGTACTTGCAAAGCTCCTCAAGTCTTTTGGGTGTGACCATCTCTAAATAATAGATAATTTGTAAATGTGAGGCTGATGAAAGGGAACAAAAGCCTGAGCCTGAGCTCCTTAGAAGGGTTTGTTTGCACAGCAAGGTGAGGCGTGTTCAGGTTAGCCCAGGAAATGCTTCTGACAAAGGGCCTTTTGCCAAAATAGCTGCAGAAGTTGGAAGCAGAGGTGCTGTGGCTGGTGTAACACTGCTGGAATATTTCAAAGTGCTCATCAGGAGAATGAAACACTGAGGAGGGACCTGAATCATGAAGCAGAGAGGGAGTCCCTCAGTATGGAGAATGGTTGGTTGTTCAGTTGACCCAAACAACAGGTTTTTGCTGTTTTGCCATATGTTCATTCTGCCTGTGCCCTTTGATGTGTTTCTAGTCTTGATCTCTGGTTAATTTGTATCCTGCTCTGATGGTATTGCTGTTTTGTTCTTGGAAAAACCAATCAGTAAGAATTGGCAGGGGTGAATTAGAACTTCCTTTTGCCCCCTGTCTCACTTCCCAGCTGATGTCATCCGCTGAAAATGAATTTACTAAAAATATGATTTGCCCACAAAGTATCCTTTGACCTGAGAGAAAGGACTGAATCCTGGCACAGGAGATCTGCCAGCTTTGACAAGAAATATCAGGGAATGTGTCCCAGGAGAAGTAGTTCCTTACAGTTATCCAAGCCCTTTGACTTGGATGACCATTACTTTGTCACTAGACTTGTCCAAAAGTTAAAGTCATTCCAGAGAATCATAGAATCCCACACTGTTTTGGGTTGGAAGGGACCTTAAAGCCCATGGGCAGGGACACCTTCCGCTATATCAAGCTGCTCCAAGTCCCATCCAACCTGGCCTTGGACACTTCCAGGGATGGGGCAGGATGAGTCTGTTTTAAATCTTATTAGCTCTTACTTGCTAAATGTGCACTTTATTCCCAAATTACACTAATACCATTTATAAAATAAAAGTTATTATAGGCAAACTTGAGGAAAAAACACCCTAAACATTCTTTTTCCTTAATGTCCTTGAAGTGGTCATGGCCCCAAGGCTGCCAGAGCTCAAGGAGCATATGGACAACGCTCTCAGGGACAGGGTGGGATTGTTGGGGTGTCTGCAGGGCCAAGAGTTGGACTCATGAATCTTGTGGGTCCTTTCCAGCTCAGGATATTCCACGACTCTGTGACATCTCTTTCCGTGCATCCATGGAAACTTGTTAGCTTCTTTCTTCCACACTTCCCTTTCACCCTTGTTAACTTGTGTTCCATCTTTCCCGTAGGTGTTCACCCTGGCTGAGAGTCTGGGGGGCTACGAGAGCCTGGCAGAGCACCCGTAAGTCATTCTTCTATCTTCAAAGTCTAAAAGGGCTGCAGAGTCCCCCAAAATATTAGTGGGAGTTCTACAGTTTTCCAGTCCCCAGTCTGTTTTCCATGTATGGAAAAGAATGGTGTGTTGTGTAGTGCAAACCTAGCAGGGGCTCCAGGAGTGAGGGAATTCTGTGATTGTGAGAGTGCAATGATGGAGGAATTTTGACTGGAAGACTGGAATTTAGGAATTCGTTGCTCTGAAAACAATCCAAGGAGTCAGCGTGTGTTGGAATTGTGGAGCAGATGGGATGGAGGGAAGGGCTGTGCCATGCTCCCTGCTCACACAAGAGGGCGTGGTCAGTACGTGCACTCAGCTGCCTTGTTCTCCCTGTCAGGACTTTTTGTGGGAATTTTAGTAACACTTGGCTGCTCCTGTTAAGGTTAAAAGGCTAAAAGGAGGATTTATATGGAATTAGATTCTTTTACTCTAAGCCAATTTGCTTTTCAAAAATATATATGGGAATTTATGGCTTTTTTTGTACTAAAGCATTTCAGGTATTCGTTTTAGAGTAACAGCAAATCTTAAACCTCTCCAGCAGCTGGAAGAAATTGTGAGTTGGTTGGTGGAGCCCAGGGGGAAATACCTTCTTGCCCATATCCTCCAAACCTGCAGGGAGTAAACCCTTCAGTGTAATTTGGTACAGTTTGACAAGAAGAAACCAGAAGTTTAATAGAAAACAGGAGATTTTATACTGGAGGTTGTTCACTGCAGCTGCTTCTCCACATGCAGAGCAGAGCTTTTAGAGCAAAAAAAAAAACCCTAAAATACTTTGGAAGGAAGAGGAATGGGATTTTCTCCTTTTTTAGCTCCAGATTTTGAAGTATCCACTTCTTATGAATAATTTGTAGCTTGGAAATACTGTCCGGAAACTCTAAAAGTCCCTGAGTTCACATCGTTTACAGTCACTGCCACGGGCTCTTTCCATCTGTGGGTTCAGCAAGCAAGTGGCACAGAAAAGATGTAAAACCTCATGAAACTTCAGGGGTGCTGGCAGAAAACCAACTGGTTTGGGCTTTACTGAGAAAAGTGCAAAGTTCTTAGGAAACAGGCTGGTTTTTGTCCCTGCAGGGCCATCATGACCCATGCCTCGGTGCCCCAGGAGGACAGGGAAGCTCTTGGCATCACTGACACATTGATTCGCCTCTCTGTGGGTTTGGAGGATGAGGAGGATTTGTTGGCTGACCTGGACCAGGCCCTGAAGGCTGCGGTGAGTGGGTTCTTATGCCCTAAAAATCATTCCCTGTCTCACTGACTGACTCCTGGGAATTCTTACCTCACTTATATTTTAAGCCACTCCTAAGCAGGCCTTGGATTTAAAGCTCTCCCTGTCAGGATTCCCTATACGTGGTTTGTTTCCTGGTCAATCACAGTCTCAATTGACATGGATTCAGGTACAACACATGTTGGAGTCATGGGAATATTCCTGCTAAAGTCAGGCTCAGGGAGACTCACACAGGCCTAGAAAGGCACAGTGTGTGCTTCAGGTTTTTCCTGGCAGGGTTGAAATATATTAAGGAGCTTTAAGAGCTTCTCTCAAACAGTAAGTGCAATATTTGAGTACTGCTGTTTCAGTCCACTCCTGATGCTCCTCTCTCACAGGTCTGGATTTCAGAGAGTGGATTTTTTGTGTGTGTAGGATTGGTTTTTAATGGTTTTTGTTTGTTTTTCAGGTTTTTTTTTTTTTGTTGTTGTTTTGGTTTTTGTTTTTTTTAATGATAGGAAAAGTTATCATCAGTAACTACACATATTTCTATTTGCCAGCACAGAGCATGAAAATAATCTCATGCCAAAATGTGTCTTATTTATGAAAAGAAGAAGAAAAGTGTGTGGTTAATGAGGGACAGAACATAATTATCTCTTCTCTCCCTTCTCCTTGCAGTTTGCATAAGCCTTGAGGCTTAAAGAAGGAACTTGGAATTGGATGTTGCAAAGATTATGGAGGAGGACATGGAAAATCAAATTGCTCTTTTGATTCGCCTTTGATTTGCCTTTGGGAATTTCAGTCTGGTTTCCTGGGAAGTCTCCCTGGTGCTGTTGGGTTGGTTCTGCTGCTGCTGGGCTGTGCATGGACTGTGTGTGGTACAGCCTGGGCTCTCCCGTGGGTCAAGGTCTGTTGTTGGGAAGTCCGTTGGGATTTCTGGAGTCAGTAATTGTGTGTGAGAGCAACCATGGGCTCATTCAGGAATGTTCTCCCTGTTCTCCCGGAGATCACTGTTTATTCTCATGGTTTGAGGTCACAGGGGGTGGTTCCTGGTGCTGCTGTTGGAATGCACAGTTCATTCTTCTATTCCAACCCAACAGCCCAGCTTAAAAACATGATTGGCCTTAGATTTATTTTAATTAGGTTGGAAATGTGCTTTAAAGCTTTTGTCCTCTGGATTTTTTAATGCAGTATTGAAAATGAAGCTTCAAAAATGGTAAACAATAGCTTTCTGATAGCTGTTAGTTATGGGAATGATTGGAACAATTTTAATTAAAATATGCTTTGAATTTCCTTGGTGTCTTCCTTGTTCTTCCATCTCCGTGTGCTACTTGTGTTCAAAATCAGGTGACAGAATGACCCTCACGCCTTAAATTTTCCTGTGGGAAGAAGATGTCACTGATGGTGTTACTTTTGTCAGGAAGAAGAGATGTAAATTTGGGTGTAGAACAACTTCTCCTGCAAATTGCAGTGTTCAGGCAGGGAGTGCTCAGGGGGGCTGGGTGGGACAAGGTGTGCCCCTCCCATGTCCTCCCAGGTGACTCTGCTGAGGAGCCACCAAAGAGGCACAGGGTGCTGCAGGTTTTTGTTACAAGACTGACTGCATAGATCCTTCTTGGGGAGAACATTTGGCTTTCCCAAACTAAGTAGAAATTGGACTTTCTGGGGTGTCTTTTTGCTTTGCGTTTCAGATTGAGAGCTGACATGGAATGGGAGTTGGGTGATGTTCACTCACCAGCTGATTTCCAGGCTGCCTTAGACTGTGGTCTGGGACAGCCCAGCTCATGAACAGGAGAGGGAAGAGGGCTGGAGCTGAGGCAGGAAAGCAGTTTGTGTTACCACCACACAAACAGAAATAGCCTTCATTATTTACAGTGACCTGAGAAAACTGAGGTGAAGGTATTCACACCCAAACCACCTCATTTCACACTGATTTGGGTTGGAAGGGACCTTAAAGCTCATCCTGTTCCACCCCCTGCCATGGGCAGGGACACCTTCCACTATCCCAGGTTGCTCCAAGCCCCATCCAGCCTGACCTTGGACACTTCCAGGGATGGGGCAGCCACAGCTTCTCTGGGCAACTTGTGCCAGGGCCTCACCACCCTCACAGCCAAGAATTCCTTCCCAATATTCTGTCTACCCCTGCCCTCTGGCAGTGGGAAGCCATTCCCCCTTTTTCCCTTGCCCCTCCTAAGGGTGGATTACTGCTTATACCACGTCAGCAGCTCGTAAAGCCCATCCACAGGGAGTCCCTCAGATCCACATGTTTTTCTGGGAAGTGCAGCCCCTGTGCAGTGCCATGAACCTGCTGGTTGGTCTTTGGCTGCTCCTGAAGGGCAGCAGTGTCTGGTTTCTGTCAGGAGAATCTCTCATCTCCCATGAAATGAAAAGCTTGTGTGTTTGCTTGTCCTCCTGCTGACGGGAATTTCCCTTATCCCATTTGTTAGGGGAAAGATAAAACTGCCAGCGATGAAATTCTCAATGAATTGTCCCATGTTTTTCTTGACCCGTGGAATATTGACCTGAGGCTGCCTCTGAGGTTGGAGCTGCCAGGAACTGGTCCCTTCATGGAGAAATTGCAGTGGTAGGAGATGCACCCAGCTGATCATACACTGATTATTCACATTTTATATCATGGCCCCAACCTGGCAGAGCTCAGGGAGCATTTGGACAACTCTCAGGGATAGGGTGGGATTTTGGGGTGTCCTGTGCAGGGCCAGGAGTTGGACATGATGATCCTTGTGGATCCCTTCCAACTCAGGAGCCTGTAGAATTCTATACTTCTGAGCAGGAGATAATCCTTTGGGATCTCTCTATATATCTCTGTTCATGGCTTTCCTGGATCCATTCCCTCTGACCCCAGATTTGGGTTGTATTTCCCATATTTCATCTTTGTGGAGCTAAAAGGGCACATTTCATCCTTGGGCTGATGTTGCAGCTATGGATTCAGATTCATTGCACTTGCAGGGGAATTTCTTTTTTATGTTGAGGCCCAGATCCCTTGTATTGGCTAAAGATACATTTTTTTTCCTGGAAAATAGTGGAGCAGCACTAAGCCTGGAGATAAGACCAGTTAAACCAGAGGCAGAGCTGGCTTCCAGTCCCAGCGTTATGAGTAGCAGCAGTGCTGGGGTCAGCTTGCACTCCCGGCCTCAGATTCCCTGGATTTGAGCTTTTTTTGGCATTTCTCGCAGTCACAGCCATTTGATGAAGGGCTCTGTGTTTTCCAGCCAAGAGTTGAACCACATTAGTCAGAAGAGTTCTTAGAAACTTCAGCTTTCACTTACAGGAAAGTTGCTGTAATTGAGGTCCATTCTTTATCATTCTGGATAAACTTGTCTACCCAGAAAATGTTGGGTGATCCCGCACAAAATTCCTGTTCCTGGAGCCAGCCACACACTTCGGCAGCTTTGCTGCTGCCCCTTGATGGACACATCATGAAGACGCTCCATCTCACCCTGCTGCTGCAAGGTCTGTGTCTGAGCACAAGCTGGGAATGACAGCTCATATCCTGCATATTTATGGATGTAGTGTGCTCAAAGGCATTAACTCCAGCCAGCAGATGCCCTTTGGTACCGGCACAGCTTCCCAAGCCCTGCGCTCACGTCGCCATGAATCACCAAAATGAGCTTGGGCCTCGTAAGTGCTTTGTAATTCTTTTATCTCTGTTGTGTGCAGGAGCTGACTTACAAATGCAATTTTTATTCCTCCCTTTTATCATCTCCCATCAGGAAAATATCGACTCTCTCATGTCTTGCTGAAGAGCCAGATGTTGGGAAATGGAGTTGGAGATGCAGCTCTCACTCTGCCAATCTCAGAGTCATGGAAGGGACCCACAGGGATCATCCAGTCCAGCTCCTGGCCCCGCACAGCACACCCCAACAATCCCACCCTGTCCCTGAGAGTGCTGTCCAAACACTCCCTGAGCTCTGTCAGGCTCAGGGATGTGACTTCACCACGGCCAAACCCAGCTCTGGGCCCACAGAGCTTCCCTCCCCTGGCACCCACAGAGGTGAGGGCACCTCGGTCTCTGCACACCCCCAGGTCACTGCAGGGAGTCCCCATCCCACCAGCTGGGCCCTGGAATGTCAGAGAAGGGTGGGGGGTTGGAAATGTTTTCCTCCCCAGGTTTTCAGCCATCATTTCTATCTCTTTAAGCACAGCTGAGAATTTATTTTCCCCCTCTTAAAAACCACATTTTTCACCTCTTTTCTCATGTTCCTGCTATTTTAAACCCAAAGCCTGAGTCTTCAACCAGTTTGTGGGTCAACACTTGCCCCCAGAGCAGGGCCAGGCCATGTCTACACACATCTCTCACCATGATAACCTTTATCAAGACCAGCTGCAGAATTTGGGTAGGAAAGTTTAACAGTTAAGGTTGTTTTTTGCAATATTTCCACGTCTGCCTGTGTTTCCAAGATGCTTGTTGGATTCTTACCATGGTGTAATTATTGACACTGTAATTAATGACTTTAAAAGGCTTCATGTGTTTCACAAGAGCAGTGTGAGATCTGCAGGAACGGAGCAGAATTCCATTTCAGTTGGGAATATTTCCCAAGAGAGTGTGTCACAAAGGCTCTAAGAATGAAGAAATTATATTTAGATTATGTTAATAATTTATCTCTTCTCTTCTTTGAGGCTTTCATGAGGACAGATGAACGTAAAAGGAATTCTCTCACTTGGACACATGGGGAAGAGCAGAAACAGAGCAGTTCCACCCCCAAGTCGTGTTTTCTGTTCCCAGGCTCTGTGTCAAATCGGTGCTGCTGCTTTTGGGCAGGGATTCCATCCAGGCAGCCAGTTCTCATCTTGTTTCTATGGCATTTTGGATGAGGAGATGGGAAGTTTGGGTTTAAAATTTAGGAACAAGAGATATTACAATGAATATTTGTCTGAAGAGAGAAGCATCTCAGGACATCAGATTGAGATGCTTCTGCTTGTGGGCAAAGCAGAAAAGAGAATGAACATGGAAGGAAGCAAAGGCAGAGAAAAAGTAGAAGCAAAAGCAATCAGATAACACAAATAAGAAAAAAATCCCCATTCATTGAACTTGATTTGATCTTATTGCTTTTCAGATGGGATGTGGTCTCCTGGGCCTCATTTTGTGTTTCCCACAGGGGCGTGTCCTGCCCGGCAGCCCGAGTTCTGTGGTGGCTTTGGTTGGTGAAAACACCCTCTGTCCTTCACCACTTCCCTGGAATAACAGTAATAACAGGGAACCTCAAAACCCATCCAGTTTCCCCCCCTGCCATGGGCAGGGACACCTTCCACTATCCCAGGTTGCTTCAAGCCCTGTCCAGCCTGGCCTTGGACACTTCCAGGAATGGGGCAGCCACAGCCTCTCCCCTTCCCTCCCTGCCTTTCTCCCAGGAATGTCTGAACTCAGAGCACTGTGCTGTGTCCTCATTCCCAAGTGGGCTTTTGTCACTGCTGTTGCCTTTTCCAAAGACTTATTTTGGAATCACTTTGGTTCCCAACACCAAATCTTTTGTGAGGGCTTTGACACCGACATTAACTCACAGAAAGTTTAACTGACCTTTGCAAACAGCCACAGGTCTGTGTTCCCAGAACTGCTGCCTATGTCCAGCAGCTCCTCCTGAAAATCTTCCCAGGAGCTCCAGGCACATCTCTGGCAGGAGTTCTTGTTTCCCATCATACTAGTGCCTCGAGAGCCCTGCTCTCACACCTCCAATCCTTGATGGAGCAAACCAGAAGGTGAACATGGAGCGCTTGGTGGGACTCAGTTTGACCTCAACACTGCTTGGGAGAACGAGAAATCTGGGGAAGGGGCTCTTCCTGAAGGGGAACGCCAGGACATCTGGCAGGAGGAAGGCTTCTGCACCTTGGTGGGTTTTGGGGACTGGGAGGACCATGAGCAGGAGTGAATTGAGTCTGGTCCATGAAGGAACATCCTGTCCTTGTCTGAGCTTGGTCCCACCTCAGGTCTCTGCAGGAGCTTTCCAAGTTACCTAAAATTTTCAGAGACCTCTTTCAGGTGGCAAAACTCATTGTTGATCCCTAATCCTGAAGTAAGTTACTTTTTTCTATTGTTCATGAAACCCCCCTGCAGTCTGTCTTTGGTTTGCTTCTTTTCTCTTGGAAACAAATTTCTTTCCAACTTGGCCATCAGGCCCAGAATAATTAATGAAAACTCCCCTGAGACTCCAAGAAACAAATGCCTCCATTTACAGCAAAGGTTAAACTCAATTTACTCTGTATTAAATCCATTCTTCAAAGAAAAATCCAAACAAAAGCCCTGCAGGACTTTGAGCACAGGCGGCTGGTGCTGTGCATGGCACCTGTCCCCATCCACAGGGTCAGGACAGGGATATCTGCTGCCATCCCAGCTGAGGTGGGTGTTTGTCTGGCTTGGATCTAATAATCTAATCTCAGTCTGTACCAGAAGAAGTTCAGGTTGGACATCAGGAGGAATTTCTTCCTGGAAGGGGTGGTCAGCCATTGGAAGGGGCTGCCCAGGGAGGTGATGGAGTCCCCATCCCTGGAGGTGTCCAAGGAATGACTGGATGTGGCACTCAGTGCTCTGGGCTGGGTGACAAGCGGCGGATTGGGAACAGGTTGGACTCGATGGTCTGAGAGGGCTTTTCCAACCTCAGTGATTCTGGGATTTTGTGATTCTGTGATCCTATGGCAGGGAATGTTTCCTGGATGCTGGGAGCAGAACCATCTGCTCTGTTCTATGGATGTGCCTTTGCTGGGAGCCCAATAATGAGCTCAGAGGGGACGTGCAGGAGGACAAGAGCTGATCCCAACAATTCCCTGCACTGCTGTAAGTGGACAGGAACCTTCACTTCATTACCTGGTGAGAAATGAGCCTATTACCCTGGGAATAAAGGAGATAGGGTTCCTATTCAGTGGCAGATAATGAGGCGTCAGCTCTCCACTCTCAGTTATTCAGGTACATCACTTTTTACCTTCTTATTCCTTTCTGACACCAAATTTACCCCTTCAGAAAAGACATTAATTCCATTTGCCTCAGCCCCAGCTCCTGCACACTCGGTGCTCTCCTTTCCCTCACCACTGCAGAGCCTTTCTGCCTTTGAGGCTTCAACCAGAGCCCCTTAATTTGGCAATCACTGTGGGAGTTGATGAGGCTAGAGCCAAGATTTCATCCTTCCAGGGCTCCTGCAGCAGCTGAGCCCGTGTGGAAGTTAGGGTCCTTTGGCAGCAGTGTTTTGGAGCTGCTGAAAGGGCAGGGTGGGCAGCCAGGCAGGAGGTGAAAGGGTTTCATGTCTCCTGTAATCCCTCATTTGTTCTTCCCCTGAAAGTTGAATTCCTGGGATGCAGCCCCTGCAGATCCCCTGTGCCTGCTCCAGTTTTCCTGGTGGTATTTGCATCCAGCAATAGTAGCTCCTGCTTAACGGACCCTTTACCCTGGGGCCACCTTCCTGCTCCCAGCGGTGGCCAGGCCAGCTGTGGGGTGGCCCTGCAGGGTGACACAGGGTGCAGGGGTAACCCTGACCAAAGCAGAGTCACCTCTCCTTGATCATATTCCACTCATCCTAGGTCTGCAGGAGCAGGTGGCTCTGACTGCTGATGGAGGATGGATGATGCATGGTGGATGGTGGAGGAGAGGGGATGGAGGATGGATGGGCTGTGCTGCCCAGCGATGGCTCAGGACAGCAACAGCAAGGGCCTCTCCAACATTAAACTCCTAATGAGGAGGAGTGCAAAAGCCTTCCCAAATGTGGAAGGACTTTTTGCAGACAGGATCCCAAGCATCCCCCCTCGGTTCATGGATTCCATGTGGAATTTCTGTACATATTCAAGGAGTGCATCCATAAGGCTCCATAAGATGGACGAGGCTTTGCTGGAGGTGATACCTCTGCACATCCCTCTGCAGCTGGTGAAGCCCAGCGTGACAAATACACTGTTGATGATCTGGATCAAGCAGGTTTTCCAAGGAAATGTAGGAAAGCTGGTGGCTGATGGCAGAGCCTTCTTTGGGATCCTGTTTGCAAACTGTCCCTCCACATTTGGGAAGGTATGTGCAGCCCTGGCTCAGACTGGGGCTGTTAAAAAGAGAAGCAGCTGTTAAAAGATGAATATTTAATATTTTGCCATGTTGATATGTTTTTTTATTGAATATGTTTTTTATTATTTCTTTATTAAACACACATTTTGGGAAGCTTTGCTCGCCTGATGGGTGAAAAGCTCTTCAGCCCCCAGGTACTACAGAGCCCCTTGCAAACCATCTCCTGTGCCAGGGGACAGACTTTTACCTGGGAATGGTTTTGAACCAAAAGAGGAGAGGTTTAGATTAGAGGTTAGGAAGAAATCCTTCCCTGTGAGGGTGGTGAGGCCATGGCACAGGTTGCCCAGAAAAGCTGTGGCTGCCCCATCACTGAACTGTTCAAGGCCAGGTTGGATGGACTTGAAACAACCTGGGAATGAGATGGTCTTTAAGGTCCCTTCAAACCCAAACCAATCTGGGATTCTGTGACTCCTCTGAGGTGCCCCAGTGCTCCTCTGAACCCCAAAGGAACTTCCCTGCTCACAAACCAGCCAGAAAACTTCCTCTTGATCCATTCCTGATGCCCACGGGGACCCAGCTTTTCCCAGTGCCTGCAGCATCCCTACCCAGGTGTTTAAATATCCATGAGATGGGGAGAAATCCTTATCCCATCATCTTTTACATAAAACCTCTCACTTGTACTTGCCCAGCTCCACCCTGTTTGAGTGAGAGCAGTGAGAGCGAGGCGCAGGCTCACACGAACCGGACTTGTCTTCCTCCCTCACTGCCACTTTCCAGCTTGGAGATACGATTCCCAGTCCTCCCATTTCCTTTGTTCTGAATCCCAGTTTATGTTTTCTCTAAGAGGTTATGCTAACACCAATCAAAAGCCCCACAAGTCAGTTTGCAAATTTTGCTGCCAGCCCTTAATGACCTGCTAAAAATAACAGGAATGATTCATCTGCTAATCTATGGAAACGGTGGTTATTTGCTCTTGGCAGCTCTCTTGGGCTTGGGCTTGGCTGCTGGAGATGAAAAGTGTGAGCAGATCAAGGAATATTGAAGGGATTTTTCTTCTTTGTGCTTCAGGGGAATTAAAACATTTTCTACAAACCCAGGTGGTTTTTTTTTGGGGGGGGGGGGCTTGGGGGATCTCTTGGCAGAGGACTCAGGGCTTTTCAAACCTGTGGTCCCAAATTTGGGCACGGATATCCAATATTATTAAAGTAATTTTTAGACAGAGGTATTTAAACGGAAATCATTTTAACCAGAGATACTCCAAACAGTGTGTTTGGGAAGCCCTACAGAGGCTCAATATGTTCTAATCTTTTAATAGGGGCTGCTTAAATGCCCTAATAAGAAAATAAGGGCTGTTGTAATCACTTCTTTTTAATTGAAATAATCTCATTGGATTTATTAAAATGATTTAGGTTTTAATTCCAAACCTCCTCAACCCTGCAGCACACTTATTGTGGACGTTTTCCAACTCCAGCCCTTTCCTGACCCCTGCCATGCAATAAGGTACAAAATGCCTTAAATTCTATTCCTTTCCAGCTCTCCTAGGCTGGATTAATATCAGATTTGACCAGATCAGCTCCCAGTGCCACTGGATCCACACGATCCCACCTGACCCAAATGGAGCTGCAAAACCTGGGCTGAAGTTTGTTTGCAAATTATTTGGCAGCTGCTGTAAAAATAAATAGACTTTCAGAAATCTGTGGCAGCTTGTGAATGTCCCCTTAATGAAAAAACAGTCTATTTCCTCAAATAACCAATTTACTCTCTGTAATTCAATCACCTCTGTTGATGTCAAGGCTCTTTGTCCATGGCAGGAGATGCTGCAGCGGGTAGTGCCGGGGATCCTTGGGATCTGTCCTGGGATTTGGGTCTAGGGACTCCTAGGATTTGAGCAATGTGGACCAAAAAGCCATGGAGCAAAAAATTAGTCTTCTTGCTTTTTTATCAATGGTTATTTCTATGGTTTGAATCACAAAGTGACTCAGAATGGAAGGATTTGGAAGCACACGTCATGTTTCCAGATGTAGCTCAGGGAGCTGGGGGTTCTCACCGTAGTTCTTCCAGCCAGGATCTATTCCAATGAATGAAAAAGGTGCAAAACATGCCAAATCCAAACATCCCTTTGAAACCCTGTTTATTTAAATGTACTCTTATCATCGTGCTGAGGAAGGAGAAAGTGCTTGTGTTTAGCTGCGGAAGAAAAATATTTACTTAACTCCAGAACTTCCACTGCTTCCCTGTGTCTGGCTCCCAAAGCTTGTCAGGTTTCCTGCAGATTTTGGCATCTTCCCTGAGCCCAAAGTGGGCAGGAGCTGTTGTTGGCTGCACACCCATTGCAGGTAGAGGGAGCTTGGCCACCTCCCTTGTCACCTTGAGCAGGAGATCCATGACCTCATCCCCTTGGACCTCCTGCTCCCGGCATCTCTCTGAGTCACTGGGGGCACAGGGACAGGGGGCAAAGGGACAAATCAGACAAAAAAATTGGGTCCTGGATCTTAATTCCCAACAGGATGGCGGGATTGCCCTCAGTCATTGAGAAAAGCATCACAGGGATGGGTGTGGAGTTGGTGTGGAAAGATCTGGTGGATCTGGTGGTCTCCCTGTTGGAGTTTGGAGACTCTCTGTGGATTTAGACGAGGCTGCCATGGGAAGGGAATGAGGGGAGAGGACATGTCAAAACAGGCACATTCAACAGTGGGAAGGGCAGCAGAGGGGGTGTGTGTGTGCTGCAGGCAGGGCTTGGTTCTCCTCTGGGCTTTCATGAAGAAAATGAGAATAAAACAGGATTTGCATGAGGTGAGGACAGTCAGGATGGTCCAGTGGTCCAAGGCACTGTGCCCAGGTCAATGTTTCCCCGGATCCCAGGTTCCAATCTCGCTCCTGGCGCCACTGTCCCCAGGGTAGCGTGGCCGAGCGGTCTAAGGCGCTGGATTAAGGCTCCAGTCTCTGCGGGGGCGTGGGTTCGAATCCCACCGCTGCCACAACTGTTTTAACACCTGGAGGCCATCCAGAGGGATCTGGACAATCTCCAGGAGTGAATTTTAACCAGACCAAGTGCAGGTGCTGCACCTGGGTGGAAGCAACCCCTGGGATCAATCTAGGCTGGGGATGGACAAGTGAGAGCAGCCCTGAGGGTGTTGGTGGGTGAGAGGTTGGACATGATCCAGCCCAGAACCCCCTGAGTGCTTTGCTGATCCCACAGCGTGGGCAGGAAGCAGGGGAGGGGGGGATTCTGCCCCTCTGCCCCACTCAGGTGTGAGCCCACCTGCAGAGCTGCCTCCAGCCGTGGGGTCTAACATCCAGAGGATGTGGAGCTGCTGGAGCGAGTCCAGAGGAGGAGGCCATGGAGATGCTCCAAAGGCTGGAACCTCTGCTCTGCAACCAGGCTGAAAGATCTGGGGGTGTTCACCTGGAGAAGAGAAGGCTCCAGGGAAACCGTTTGCAGAGCTGAGCTGGGGGCAGGGCACAGATGAGGTAAGAGCTGCCACTGCTGATAGAGCTGCTTCTGGAGATCAAACTGTGCTGTCCCCGGGCACCAGCCAGGATGTGGTGGGTACCCACAGGGGTCAGACGGGCCTGGCCTAAAACCATGAACTCATGTCCAGAAAAGATTAATTTTGTGATGTGGGAGGAGGAATACACCTGACATCAAGCGCTGGGGGATGGCAACAGTGCAGTTTCATTGCATCATCTCTACAGGCTCTGGACAGGACATGAGATAATTTATAGAATCATAGGATTGACTTGGAAAGAACATTACAGGTCCTCATGATACTAGAGATCAAGATGAGCTTTAAGGTCCCTTCCAACCCAAATCATTCTATGACTGGGTCCAAATTATTTGCTGCTGGGCCCAAAACATAAAGTGAATTATGTTCTGGATAACATGGGTCCTGTTTCCCTTGCTGCTATTTCTACAACCAAAATCTGGTGTGATTCTGCTCTAAACACCTTTCCCTGACCAGAACATGATCTCTAATTCGAGATTCTGCTCTACACTTCTTTCCCTGACCTCTGGCAGCTGCTCCTCCACATAACCAGGGAGTGATTCCTCCTGCCCAGCCAAGCCGGGGTGTCAGAGCTCAGTGGGTTTATCCCTCCTAAGTCCAGTTTGATGCATGGACCGTGGCTCTGTGGCAGCATTTAAGGGTGAAACTCCTTTTATAGCTCCTGCTGAGTCATTTGTGATCCCCATGACAGCTGCCTGGAGAAATTCTGGATTTATCTTATTTACTTCTTCATGACCTCTGTGCAGGAACTCGCGTGGACCCCGCAGTTCTTCAACCAGCTGACATTAACAAAGCTAAATCCCATGGATTTGGAGTTGTTATTGAGCCATCCTGTCTGGATCTGGGGAGGGACACATTGGTTTCCTCATCGGTCTCTCCAGTTGGCTTCTCCTGCTGTGTTCCTTGATATCTGGGAATGCCACGAGGAGGAGGAGGTACTTTATCAAGGTAGTCCCTTGTGGAGGTTCCTTGGCTGAGGGAGCTGGGGGGGCTCAGCCTGGAGAAAAGGAGGCTCAGGGGGGGCCTTCTCACTCTCTGCAACTCCCTGACAGGAGGGTGGAGCCAGGTGGGGGTCGGGCTCTGCTCCCAGGGAACAAGGGACAGGGAGAGAGGAAACGGCCTCAAGTTGTGCCAGCGAAGGCTCAAGTTGGACATCAGGAAGAATTTCTTCCTGGAAAGGGTTATCCAGCCCTGGCACAGCTGCCTAGGGCAGTGTTGGGAGTCCCCATCCCTGGAGGGATTTCAAAGCCATGTGGATGTGGCACTTGGGGACATGGGTCAGTGGTGGCCTTGGCAGTGCTGGGGAATGGTTGGATTGGTCTGAGAGGGCTTTTCCAACCTAAACCATTCCATGTTTCTATGATTCTATTCGATGACTAATGAAATAAAACTACACAGAACTGTATTTCTCAGGGAGCTGGGGAACACTTTGCTGTGAGCTGCCCCGATTTCATCCCACCAGAACTGTCCCCATGGGCACCAACTGTGTGTGGAGCCAGGCAGGTGTTGGGAATGTTGCCCCCCCCTGCTCCCCCAGGCCTGTGTTACTTTTCCAAGAACACCCTCCCGTCCTGCCTGGGCAGCCAATCCCTCCCAGCTCCTGGAGCACTGGGACACAGAGGAGCCACTACAGCCAGCACTTATCACCCCAGGCCATTTCTTATTCCCATTCCAAATGGGTTCTTGAACTGGAAGAAAACGCTGTTTCTTCCTTCCGGACTCGATGAAAAGCAAGAAGCTCATTTTCAGCACAACTTGCAGAAAATATATTAAATATCAACACTAATGAGATCAGCCTGGCTCAGGGCAATATTAATATTAATTGGATTAGGTCGAGTTTAAGAGGAAACCATGTTTAACTTAATGCCTGTAATAAATGAGGAGGAAGGTAGTGAAGCTTTTCCTCCTCCATTAAAGCAAGCCAGATCAGAACATAAATAACTGTTACTTTTGTTTTAGGCTCCGAGGGGAGAGATGCCATTGCAGGGGGGTGTGACTTCAGGGCCCTGCACATGACCTGTTGTTGACTCTGAAGGGATCTTGGAGCGCAGAGCAGAGCCAGCCACCCACCCACAGTGCTCCCAGAGGGATTAAGGGAGATAAAAAGGAACATCAGGGGAGAATGGGAGTAAGGCCAGTGGCTCCATGCACAGCCCAACCCTACCTGGCCCCAAGCCCCGTGGCTGCACATCCATCAGCCCTGTCCAGCTCCGGGCCGAGGATGAGCTCAGGCTGAGGGCACTGTCAGACCTTGTGGCGTCTTGATTTATCCTCCCTGACAGTTGTTTTTCTCCTCCTTTTGGCTCCACTCCTTCCTCCTGGTGCAGGTCCAGCAGACAGAGCAGGCGGGTTCAGGGAGGGCGGGGGAGCAGCCGCCTGGCAGGATGTGAGCAGGGGGTGATGGCACCTCTGCCAGGGACAGCCCAGCATCCCACACAAACCCCTCTGTGTGGGGCCAAGGAAGGTTTGGGGGATGCTCAGAGTGTTTCTTTTGGGGATACACCACTGGTGGGACCTCCTTCATGAGGGGCTCCATCTCCAGATGCTCCTGCCCTCACCCACCAGTCCTGGTCCAGTGGAAGGTGTCCCTGCCCATGGCAGGGGGTTAGACTAGATGACCTTTAAAAGGTCCTTTCCAACCCAAATCATTCCATGGTTGTACAATAATCCTCCTCACACCTGGCCGGGAGCAAAGTGCCATCTTGTTCCAGACATCTCCACTGTGTCACACCTGAGGTCCCGGCAGGAATCGGGCTTATTGGTTGTCAGTGGATTTTATTGACTCTTTGGCACTTCCTAGTGGGCAAACTTTTTAATTTCAGTGGAGAAAACTGTCCTTTGGGTTTTTGAGGCTCAGCTGAGTTTGTGGTTTGAATAGAGATACTTAATCCCACAAACGTGTAGAACCATAACTAATGAGGCCATAATTACATCCTGTTTAATATCATTATTATCTCATAATAGTGAAAACAGGATATTCCTGCTGCCCTGGGCAGATTTTCTACAAGAGTATGATTTAACTCCACTTTTCTGCATCTTTGCTTTATCAAAAAACTCCAGGGTAATTGATACAGATGTTTTTGGAGCAATCTGGTCTATTAAGTGTCCCTGCCCATGGCAGGAGATGGGACTGGATGGGCTTCAAGGTCCTTCCAACCCAAACCATGCCATGATTCCATGATTAATCTTCTCCTTCAGGTCAAATACAACAGAGTTTGTTGTTTGCTCTGTGTGTGAGTAAATTTTTTAGTGTACCAACAGTCGGGCTTTTCCTTCGCTCCTCCAACTTTTTAAAATTGACTTCTGGGGATATGAAGGGAAATGCCAAGATCAGCCCTGGATTCCAGCAGCAATACTGGTCTTGTAGTGCCCAATACTCCTGTTCTTGCTGCTTTTATAAGCAGAGATAAAGGCTGATGAATTAGCTGCTCATTAAGATGGTGGGACACTACCATGGCTCAATAAATCACCATGTCCCTGTAAACATCCCTGTCTTACAGACAAACAATGAACTAGTTAATTTATTACTAATTCTTTATGGATGTGCTGATTGATCTGAGTACTGAAGACTAGCAACGATTTTTAACAGACAAGGCTCGGAGTCAAATCCTTATTTTGCTGACATTTTCCTGGGGTTTTCACTGCTGAATCGAGCAGGGAGTTAGAGCTGTGATGCCACAACCTGCTCCATGTAAGTGCCAAACCACGCGGTGCCTGCTCTGCTGCACGTCCCAGAGGCAGCTGAGGGTCCCCAAAGGGCAAGTTGGGGGTTTCAGTATCTCAGTGTTGCTTTGCAGCTGGAGAACCCTCCATGTGTGGGATTAGGGTGGGATCAGCTCTTGTGCCATCGCTGGATGTTCCTGCGCGGGTGCGACACGGTGCCACCTCACCATCAGCTGGAGCGATTCCTTGAGCTGGGACAGAGGGTTTTCATAACCCCTCTCCCAGGATTCCTTAGCTGAAAAGTCTAAATATGCTGAGATTATGGATACCACAATCTGCTTTTGCTGGACTTTGTTTGGAAACAAGGTGTTGGCACGATGGCCCCAATAGCTGGAATCCATAGGAATTCAGCTGTCTGGACAGTCCTCCACATTCAATTTCTAGGGAGTAGCATGTTTATCCTATACCTTTCCTTGTTGCTGTGTTGGAAATTCTTCTTGTTTCTAACACAAGCTCCTATTTTCAAATGATCTTAGAGAACAGAAGGAAAAAATAGATGGAACGAAGAGAGAGACATTCTGGACACGCACAAAGGAATTCTTTCAGGCCTCACACGGGTGCTGCTGCCTCCTGTTAAAGGCCACGTGTGTATTCCTCCAGAAATGTATCTGTTCCATGGAGCAATAATGGATATTTATTGCCTGCCTCCTTGTTTTCACGTATTCCAGCTAAAATGACGACATTAAATGTGGGACAGAATGTGCACCAAAACCGGTGGGAAGTGCTGAAGAATTCAGGGCTCCCGTGTTTGATGAAGCAAAACAGTTCATTAAAACACACCTTTGAAAAGCCTGGTTTGAGTGGAAATGATCAGAAGATGAGATTTGCAGGTATTATCCTGCTCGGGATCTTCCAGATCCAGGCCTAATCATGTGATTACATTATAATGCAAGAGTTCCCCTGCTCCGGTCCTTCTGAAATCCTTGGAATTACCCTATGGACCCTAATCATGGAGCAGTGAATCCCTGGCACCCCAAGGCAGCACAGGTGGAAGGCACATGGGACTGGGTTTGGCAATGGGGTGGGAAAAGGTGCTGAGCAGTTTGGAGAGTGGGATTGCACTGATGGGTGCTGTGGCTTGGGCTGTACTTTATCACAGAATCACAGAATCTCCTGAGTTGGGAGGGAGCCACGGGGATCATTAAGTGCAACTCCTGGCCCAGCACAGGATACCCCAACCATCCCACCCAGTCCCTGAGATGTTTTATGTTGTGTTTTTCCCTGCCTGTGTTACATCCCTGACTGCACCTCCCCTTCACAGGAATTTGCCCTGCTATTAATTCATGCTGTTTCACTCCTCTGAGGGGCTGTTACTCATCAAATTCCCTGCGTTTAAAGAGCTGTTTCACTCTATAATTTATATAATTTCCATTCCCCTGCAAACTACTCCCTTACAGCTCATCCACTCCCACCCCCTGCCATGGGCAGGGACACCTTCCACTACCCCAGGTTGCTCCAAGCCCCATCCAACCTGACCTTCAACACTTCCAGGGATGGGGCAGCCACAGCTTCTCTGGGCAACCTGTGCCAGGGCCTCACCATCCTCACAGGGAACAATTTCTTCCCAGTATCCCATCTAACCCTGCCCTCTGGCAGTGGAAAGCCATTCCCCCTTGTCCTGTCTTTCCAGACCCTTGTCCCAAGTCCCTGTCCAGTTCTCTTGGAGCCCCTTTAGGCACTGGAAGGGGCTCTAAGGTCTCCTTGGAGCCTTCTCTTCTCCAGGCTGAACACCCCCAGCTCTCCCAGCCTGGCTCCAGAGCAGAGGGGCTCCAGCCCCCTCTGGACTGGCTTTTTTTTTTTTTTTCATTAAAACATGCCCATATAATAATTGCATCATTGGACTTTTCGCTTTAGAGTATTTATTTTATCAATATTGAGCAAATATTGGCACCTCCTCGGCTGGATTTGTTTGACAACCTGAATAAGCCTGGTTGGCTGTGACTCATGATCCTCATTAAAGGTAATCCCTGATTGTCCTAACGAGTAACACATGGGGATGGTGCTGGGATGGAGGTGCTGGGGTGGAGGGGAGGTGGTTTCCTGAGCCCACAGGGCAGGGCTGAGGAGAGGTTTTGAGAGTCTTGGGGAGTGTGGTCTGTGCAGGTCTGCCCCTGTCTCCCCTGTGGCCACAGACCACGAGCATCAGGAATGTCTGCTGATCCCTCACTCACTTCCCTCTCACAGCTCCCCTCCTGCCAAACCAAAGCAAAGCCCTGCAATTTGTCTTCTCCTCTGGTTTGGTCTTTAAAACAAAAAAAAAATCCAGACTTTGTCATTATAGATGCAATTTAATAACCTGCACTTTCAGGCCAAGGCTTGTGGTCAGAGGCACAGATATTCTTCCAGGCTTTGGAGGAGCAGGAGCTGCTGGGCTGCACTGGGAGTGAGGGTTGAACTGGACACAGGGTCACAGCTCCTGTGGGTGCTCAGAGCAGGACAAACCCTCCTGTGCCAGACCATCCCTCAATCCCATGGTGGGACTTCTGGAGTGTCCTGTGCAGGGCCAGGAGTTGGACCCAATGATCCTGATGAATCTGTCCCAGCTCAGCACATCCTATGATTCCAAGTTTCCAGGGAAATCCAAGCAGACACAATAAATCGGAGCCCCACTGTGTTTTCAGAGGTTTTTTTCCAGTGAATCCCTGGCTTTTGGGATCCGTTTGTGCTCCGTGGTTTGTGGTGTGGCACAGGATCACCTGTGCCTGCTCCAGCTTGGCCCAGGCAGCCCTGCCCAGCTCTGAGCAACTAACTAGAGATAATTTGGCCTTTGTGGGCTGGGAAAAGCAGGACACACTGCCAGGGAAAACGTGCTCCCATCCCACCCTGTGTGCCAGGACAGGTGACGTTTGCGGTGAGCACAGGGGATGCTGTGGGGTCCCAGGGTGCCCAGCTGGGCACAGCCAAAGTTTTGGGAAGCCGGGGATGTGGCAGAGCTGGGAGGTGGGTAATGGGCATGGAGATCCTGGGCTGGAGGCAGGGCTGGGGGACAGCCTGAGGGTCTCTGTAACACCCCAGGTCACTCGCCCAGGTGGGTTGAGGTGGCTGACAGTGGACTGGGGGCTGTGGGACAGCCTTGGGGGGACCCTGTGACACCCTGGGTCACTCTCCCAGGTGGGTTTGGGGGACTGACAGGGGGCAGGAGGCCAGAGGTGGCTGTGGGGCTCTGCTCCTGCTGCACCCCAACGTTCCAGTCATGGGAGCTTTGCCTCCAGCGGGAGCCAGCTCAGGTTCTCCTGCACGTTAAAATGTATAGGGGGGCAGGGACACAGCCCCCTGTTTATCTCTTGTGCCAGCTGTTTGCTCCCTCCCAGGCTGGCACGTTCCCTTCCTCCTCCTTTTTGCTGTGAAAGAACATTTTCCTTCCACTGTTATTATGGATGGAACTGCTTTTCTCCCAGACCTGGCAGGGATCTCATGTGATTGGGAATAATTTTGCACAGGTGACAGTCAAAATGCTCCTCATTTGTAACAAAATGGTCGGAAATGAAATTTAGTATTTCCAAAAGATATCCAGTTTGTAGAGTCATGAGGAATTTACTCACTGATTGTGGTCTAGGGGGACCCAAGAAAATGAAATTGCTGCTAGAAATAAATGCATATAACAACAACAAAATTTATATATATATATATATGTATGTATATATATATATATAACAAAAACATGGATATAATGAAAACAGAGACTCTGATTGTAATTTACAAAGGAGAGAATAACATTGTCCTGAAATGTGTTTCTGTCGTCTTCATCTTTACTTACTGTACATCTGACACACAAGTGAATCCAGGAAAAACATGTTTGGGAGGAGGGACACAAACACTGGCAGCAGCAGGAGCCCTGTGCCCCAGCCCTGTGCTGGGGATTTCTGTTCCTGGTGCCCTTTGAAGGACAAAAATAATTTGCCTTAAGGATGGGGTGAGGAAGGGTGTGGCACAGAGCTGCTTGGATGGACCAGAGCAGCAGAGCTGGAGCTTCATCCTGGGTTTGGCACAAAATGAGAAAGGACTGGCTGTGGGCTTGGTTAATGTGCTGTTTAAGTGAAATAAATGAGCACTTTTGTAGCCTTGCGTAGAGACTTTCCTGATGCCCAGCAGGATGTTTTTTCTTTGGGAAGGAACCAGGTCCCCACTCCAAACTGGAGAGCACGTTTCCCACTGCAGGAATCAGGCTCGGGACTGGGGTGGTGGGAGACTGAGTGCCTGGGAAAAGGGCTGGAGCTCTGGGAACACCTCTGCTTTTAAAAGTCAACCCCAAAGCCACTGTCTGAAGCACCCCTGGGATTACAGAGTGAGGGGAGAAAGAGCTCATGCAAAATTGATGGGAAGAAGAATTTCCCAAAAGTACAGCAGAGAAGCAATGGCAGGGAATTCTCTGATATCCCAGCTCAAGGCTGCAGCCCAGCTCCAGGCTCTATCACCACAGGGAATGTTTTCTCCAACCAGAGCTGTTGGAGCAAACAGGATCAGCACAGGCTGTGGGATTTATGAATTTTCCAGGGCCCAGGCCTCAGCCTGGAGTTCACACTGTTTGACATTGGAGCTGATGCAGAACCTCCTGGAGATGTTGCAACACCAGCAAGGCTTCGGTGGCCCGAATGGGGCTGGAACAGGGTTGGAGCACTCCCTGCATCCTGAAGGGATGAGAACATGGGGATTGTGGCTTTGGGGACCCCCAGCAGCCTGCTGGAGAGGATGGGGTGTTCACAGCCATGCGTGGGGGAATGGCAGGACATGGGCAGGGGTCAGATGGTGCAAGAGAGTTCCAGGCTGGACATAAGGAAAACCTTGTTCCTTGGGCAGTGGCTCAGATTGCCCAGAGGTGATATGCAGTGTACATCCTTGGAGGCTGTCAAGACCAGATTGGGTAAATCCTGAGCATCACAGAGCTCCCAACTCTGAGTGGGTGGTTGGGCTGGAGACCCCCTGAGGTCCTTTCCAATGTGAAATGGCCTAAACACCCAGGATTTTAGTTTTCCCTGAGTGTATAAAACAATTGTTTCAAATCAATCCTCAGTTTTTGGATCCTAAAGTCACCTTCTGAAGGATTTATACTTCTGAGGATACGGACTCAGACTGGAGGTTGGAACAGCTGATTCATTTAAAAAAATCTATTTTTAAAAAAAAGTTCTTTACGTGTGTCCTCTAATAAAAGTCAAAGTTGTTTTGAAAATTTTCCTCTGTGAAATACAACCACAGAGAGAACTGACATATGTTAGCAAATCCTGGGCTTTTTTATCTGGAAAACTTGTGCACGTGGAAATTTCTTCTCCAAATGCGGGGGTGTTTTTTCCTTACTGTTCCATTGTAAAGCAAGGGAATTAATCTCTGGAACTGTCCAGGTTGTAGAGCTGTGGAGAGGGATGTGAATGAGCTCACTGTTGGCTGGTGATGTCACCTCAGCTGGGGAGTACTGGGGGGATGCTGGGGCATGTCCATCCCTGTCCAGCTGGCCTCGGACACTTGCAGGGGTGGGGCAGCTGCAGCTTCTCTGGGCACCCTGTGCCAGGGCCTCTTCCAGTGCTCTCCAGGTTCTCCAAGGGAGCTCCATAAAACAGCTCCACACAAAAGCTCCACAGGGACCTGGCCTGCTGCAGGGACTCTGTGTGTGTCCATCACTGTTGGGGACCATTTTTTTGCTGATTATGAATTTTCCAAGCATATTCAGCTTCCCCTTCCTGCTGTGCCTCAGGAAAGCCTCTGGCAAGGGAGAGCCAGGACCACTGGCACCAGTGCTTGATGGCCCTGGGCAGCATCACCCCCTCAGCCAACCTCTTGACTGGTTCAGGTCACAAAGCTCAGCAAAACACATCCTTCTTCAGTCAAAGATTGGATTCTATGACCTTGGAGGTCTTTTCCAACCTTATTCTATAATTCTGTATTCTATAAAACCTCTTGTTCAGAGCAGTTTGTTGGGAGAACGTTGTGTTATCTTTCCGTCATATTCAACTTTAACCTCTTGGGTCTGATGTACTGAACCGTCAGTAAAGAGCTGGGAATGGAAAATTTCCTGGAAAATCTGGGCCTTACAGAGGAAAATTGGCACACAGACTCCAGAATATTGAATACTAAATAAACTGAATAATTTAAATAAACTGAAATGAACCAGGAGGACTTAACTGGCGCTGCTACTGCTTCTGGCAAGTAAACACACCCTTCCCTTGGTGAATCTTCAGCTTCTCTCTGTCCTCTTCCTGGAGAAGCAAGGGCTTGAATTTGGAGTCAGAGAGGAGCAGAGCTGGTTTGCACAAGGATGTCTTGGGAACCAGGGATGGCTTCCCTTCCAAACATGCTGGGCTGGTGCTGCTCCAGCTCTGCTGCTCCTCCTGGGTGAGGACCAGACCTGTGTGGGCACACTGGCTCTCCTGACCTCCCCTCTCATGCCACTGGAA
Organism: Oxyruncus cristatus; assembly: GCA_013399855.1. NCBI lineage: Eukaryota > Metazoa > Chordata > Aves > Passeriformes > Cotingidae > Oxyruncus > Oxyruncus cristatus. The sequence goes on along the minus strand of VXAY01006780.1, from coordinate 740,448 downwards.
TCTGCAGGAGCCCCAAGTCCTGGCAGACACTTCTCCTGCTGGGCCCAGTTCCCCCATGGCTGTCCCAGTCCCAGCCAGTGCTCAGCTGGGGAGGAGCAGGAGCACAACAGCCCCTTCTGCACAGGGCAATGGCCCTGGGACCCCCCTGCTGGGACCCTCAGCTACACCTGGGTCTTTTCTGGCATCTGAGCTTCCAGTGTGCCAAGGAGACCCACCAGATCTGGGGGCTGAGACCCACCACAACACCCACATCAGTCCTCATGATTCTGCACTGCTGTGTCTTCTGAATTTCTGCAAGCTGAGACTGTCACATATTGTGTATCTTGGCAGGATATTTAGGAGAACATAACCTGGCTTCCTACCAGAGTGAAAAACCTGTATTTTCTTTTTTTATTTATTTTAAACGAATTTCTTCACTGCTTTCCATCCCCAGTATTGTACACAGATCCTGCTGAACCAAATAGTCTGTTGTTGATTTATAAGGACAAAACCAATCTCCTAGTGCTTAAAAAATACTTGAATCTCCCCAGAACCAGTTCTGGAACATCTTTTAAACTATTCCCATGTCAACAGGCTCTCCACATCGCCTCCTCCATCCTTCATCTTGTAAAATTAGAAGCACCGACCTTTCAGCCTGTAGAGAAATAAACTACAGATATCTCAAGTTACTGAGTTTAAATTAGACCTTTCTTAGAGGTTTGAGTGGAAAAGGCATAAGGGGTTCTTCCAGGAGACGCTGTTCTTGGAGACCACTGTTGATGTGATTACTCACTGACGATTTTTCAGGCTCTGGTGCTGGGGGAGGAAGGAAGGCACGATATCTGCCATCTCAGCATCTTCCTGTGGCCAAGAGATCTTGAAAGACAATCTTACACTGAAAAATTGCCCAGTGCCAACCCCGGGGACATGGTGATAAAGTCACATCTGGGAAATGCCTTCAGTGTCATGAAGGGAAGTGGGAGGGATTTAGGAGTAAAGGAAACACTGGCACAGATTTCCCAGAGAAGCTGTGGCTGCCCCATCCCTGGAAGTGTCCAAAACCAGGTTGGACGGGACTTGGAGCAACCTGGGATAGTGGAAGATATTCCTGACCATGGCAGGGAGTGAGACTAGATGAGTTTTAGGGTCTCTCCCAACCCAAAGCATTCTGTGACTTAATGATTCCAAGTTAATTTGGTAATGGCAGCACAGCTGCACCCATTGGTAGTGATTTATTTATTGATCTATCAATCTTTTTATTGAGTTTCCAGCCCCCCTCTCTGTGATCCAGACCCTGCTCAGGTTCATCAGACATTCTGCTTTGAGCAGGAGCCGAGGCAAACACAGACTAAGCTCAGTGGCTGGAGCTGTGGAGCTGCCTTGATCCTCACCAGACACTGCCATTTAGTGTCTCAGCTGATGAACTCTGAGCTCTGGATGTGCTCAAAGCTCTGGATGCATGTGCTGATGGGCAGCTGGGTATTCATGTCCCAAATTCACCTTCTGCCCTCCTCCCTCCAGCTCCTGTGCCTCTGGTGGTGCTCTCACATGCCTGGCCTTGTGCTCCTGGGACTCTGGAGATGGTCTTCCATCTGTTTTCTTCTTTGTCTTGACCTCTCTGGTCACCAAGACATGGCACTGCACCAGCCAGCTCCTTCAGCCCCGTTTGGTCTCGCACGTTGGGTGGGGCTTTGAGATTTTGGAACAAAAACATGTGATATGATATGTCTTTCTGGCTTAAACCAGAGCCATAATGTTCCACGTCCTTATTTTCAGGGAACTTTCAGTTCTGTGACCCTTCCCCACCAGCAGCCCCAGCTCTTCCTGGCTCCTCAGGATGGGCTGGGCTGGGCTGTGCAAAGTCCAGTGGATGGAGCACCAGGAAGATCACTCATGCTCTAACTAATGCTTTTAGTCCCTTTTATTGCTTTATTAGTTTTAAATTGGCAGCACAGACTCCTGCCATCTTGACACCGCAGGGTGTAGCACCTCAGTTCAGCTGACAGTGTTTTAACCAGTGGAACACTATTTTGCCCATCCCTATAAGTGTCCAAGGCCAGGTTGGACAGGGCTTGGAGCAACCTGGTCTATGGAAGGTGTCCCTGCCTATGGGAGGGGCTGGAATGAGATGAGCTTTAAGGTCCCTCCTAACCCAAACCAGTTTGGGATTCTGTGATTCCACGATTTCTGGGTAATTTACTCCTTTTGGAAGTAACTCTGCTTCAGCTCCACTTCCCACCCCATTCCCTTGCCTTCCCTCCCAAATCCCTTTGCTGTTCTTAATGGGATCAGGGCTTGGATGGAAGCTTGAAGGGATCTCCTGGCTCTGCATCCTGTCACAGCTAGAGGTGCTGGAGATACGGCCCATGGGATGGCCACACATCTGTCCATGGACCAGCCTTGGGAGCCCGAGCCAAATGGAAATAAAGGTGGCTTAAAAAGGTAAATTTCAAATAGAAAGCAAAGAATGTCCTCTGGAGAGAGGATGGGGGAGACACTGGCTGAGATTATCCCGATGGAAAATCTTGATCTCCTCCACCATAATTGGTATTTATGAACCACGGGAGAGGGCCCTGGCTTGCCTGTGGTTCGGGGATGTTTGGTGCCATGGCAACTGCTGGCTGCAAATAATCAATATCATGCATGTAAATAGAGGCAGAGACATGGTGGAGGGGGACTAGAGCCTGCTCTCTGTAGGTTAAAGTGCTGTTGTGCAAAGAGATAAATAAACTGCTTAAAACCAAGCATGCAGTGTAATTGTGGCAGGGAATTTGTTAAATCTGCTCATATTTTCATGCCTGTGGAAACTGCAGGGGTGGATGTTTGGCTGATACAGCCACACAACTGCTCTCGACAGCTGATTTTGAGAGTCTTTGATATTTTAAACTCTGAGTGCACACTCCAAGTGCCTGGAGCTTCAGGTGTGACCATGAATGCTGGTGTTTTGGGAGGAGTGGGGGGAACACACTATGATAACTCATCACGCTCAGGAGAATAATTTTAAACAGTGATGGTCAGGGTCTGCAGCAATAACACAGGGATAAAGCAGCTGAGCTCTTGGGGGAAAAAATCATGGCTATTTCCTCAAAATTCCTTAAAAATTATCATAAAATGATGTTAAATTCTATTAATCACTTTGGATATTGGAATGAAAGGTGAGAAGATGGTTGTCCCAGTCCTGGAAGTGTCTAAGACCAGGTTGGATGGGGCTTGGAGCAACCTGGGATAGTGGAAGATGTCCCTGCCCATGGCAGGGGGTGGGACTGAACGAGCTTTGAGATCCCTCCCACTCCAAGCNCAAAGACGAGGTTGGATGGGGTTTGGAGAAACCTGGGATAGTGGAAGATGTCCCTGCCCATGGCAGGGGGTGGGACTGAACGAGCTTTGAGATCCCTCCCACTCCAAGCCAGTCTGGAATTGTATGAAGTCAGAGCCAAAGTAACACTGCCCCCTCCCTCCCCAGTACCTGGAGCATCCCTGGCTGCTCCAGGTGATGCTCCAGGTTTTTCGTTCAGCAGCTGCAGCTCAGTCTCTGCTTGGTGGAGGAATGACTTCTCTTTTATTTGGCTGATTTAACAGGAATGTTGGCAGGAATGTTCCAATCTTCTGTGAAGCTGTTTTCAGAGGAGCTGAGGGCTCCCCGCCTGAGCAGGCCATGAAATCCTATGAGGGTTTGGGTTGGGGGGGGCCACAGGCTGGGGCTGGTGGAATCACTGGGGCTGGGGGGGGACACACAAGACCCTGCCCTGGCATCCCCCGGGGTTTCCCAGGACCCAGCACCCCCTGCCAGGTGTCCAGGGACAGCCAGGGGTTTCAGAGGTCACAAGCAGAAGCAGGAGCAGGGGCAGGATTCCAGAACATTCCTCTAAGCACCACAAGTGCTGCCTGACACAACTGTTCCAACAGGGAAAGGAAGTGGTTTGGGTTTTTTTCAAAGAACAGTGGCTATTTTAATCAGAGGAAGTTTTCAAGGTACTTCCTGTTCAAAAACACTATGAGTCAGTGCTTTTTTGTAGGAAGAAAAGTAGTTTAAAGAATAAGTGTCCATTCTTGTCAATGACAAGTCACATGTTTCTGCTGGAGAAATGAAACCAATCTGCAACCTATTTTGACTGATTTTGCAGTTTGGATCAGATGACCCCCAAAGGTCCCTTCCAACCCAAACTGTTCTATGATTCTATGACCCTAGAGAAGGTTGAAGAAAAAGCCTAAATTATTTTAAGGATGCTTTGGTTTTATAATCCAGCATAGAAGAAAACAGCACAACCGGAACCAAAGAAAATCATAGAATCACAGAACCTCCTGAGTTGAAAGGGACCCATAAGGGTCATCAAGTCCAATTCTGATATTTCACTGGTAGGTGTGTAGAATGTGGGTACAAGGAAAGTCTAAATATCCAATAGAACAAGAATGGGTCACTGGACATAGCACTCAGTGCTCTAGGCTGGTTGACAAGGTGGGGATCTGTCACATCACAGGACTTGATGGTCCTGGAGGGCTTTTCCAATCTTAGTGATTCTGTGATTCTGTGAACTAGCAGGTTCTTTCTTTCTTATTGCTTCCTCTAAAAGTGATTTCTCTCCTATTCCCCACACACCCAGTGCTGTAGTTTGGGAGGATGCATTGCACCTTCAGGCAGCCACAGGAGTTGAATTTCTCCTGAGAGTTCAAAAAGTCATCCCAAAGGATCAAGACCAGGCTTGTTTCCTCTTTTACTTCTTGTACAGCTTTAGCTGAGGAACCAAGTGCAGAAAGAGCAATGGGCTTGGCCCAGTACTGAGACCATCTGGCAGCTCTTCCTGTGTGAAGTGTGTAGGCTTCCACCAGCCCAGCTCCTGCCCTGTGCTGGCCCTGTGATGCTGCAGTTCTTAGAACGGTGATGGATCCAGACACCTCACCTTGGAATTTAGCTCATTTTCCTGCAGTCTGAGGGATCCTGCTGGAGCAAACATGTTGTTTGCAAACAGCAGCAGCTCTGCTGAGGCCGTGGCTGATGCGCAGCAGCACTTGGGGAGCCCCTCAGCCACCAGTACGGGCTCAGGGCAGGGTGGGAACAAGAGGAGCTTTGAGGTCCCTCCCAACCCAAACCACTTGTGATTCTGTGGTTCTATGACACGGTGGTTGTTGAAGCTGATGGTGCTTGTGGGGTTGGTCGCCCACGTGGAACTGAGCCTGAGGAGCAAGGGGAGCAGCTCAGGGGCCTCTCGTGTCTAGAGAGACTTAGAACACAGGTCCCAGCCCCTCAACCACTAATGTCAGGTGCAAGTCAGCCAAGGAATGAGGTTTTGAGAAAGGCAGGAGAGAAACTCTGGGGCAATGCCAGGTGCTGATGGGGTCAGTGTGGACCTGGTGGCTTCTGACCTCACATGAGGCCCCACACAGTGCTGCTCAACTGCTCTTAGTGCTCCTCCATTAAGGGCATAAAAGCTCTTTTAAAGGCCCTTTCTTTTTGCCCTCATAGGAAACAAATAGATTTGTTTGGTAAAATATACTCCAGTTAATATTTAATGCAATGTTTGAAAGTGAAAACCAAAAGAAAACTATTAATTTATCTTTCCTTGGTGCTTATTACAGCGGTTTAATTTCACTCTGCAAACACTTAGAATAAAAGAAACACCTTTCAGATTCCTGCCTTTGGAATTATTAATGGCTTCATAGGGCTCAAGGTACTATTTGTGTTCTCCCAGGCTGTAAAAATCAGCCCAATGTAATAATTCAACTGAGCAGTGGCTGGATTTCCCTGCCCTTCCTGTTTGGAAGCGTGGAAGTGTAACAGCCGACCTCTTCCCCTCCCTTGGGTCAGCCTGCCCTCTCTCTACCAAGGGCTCTGAGGTTGGGAGGAACAGGGCAGAGTCCCATTGGAGTATCCCAGTGTCCATCCCACCACAGGTGGTCCCAGGGGAGTGACCCTGGGCTGGAGGGCCAGAGGCTCTGCCCACTCTGAGTGCTGCCCTGAGGGAGAAGCCGGCAGCTTTTTCCCAGGCCCTTCAGTTCAGCTCTCCCTGGAGCAAAGTCTTTGAAGAAAGATCAGAAAAACAATAGACAGCCATAAAACATCAACAACTGCAGAATCTGGGGGTGCTCAGATGAGGGGCATGGAAACAAACTCAACCCAGGTGTGTGGGAAGAAGCGCCTGAGGTGGAACCCATGTTCCATGTGGGCTGGTGGTGAAGGCAGAGGCTGAAATGGCCTTTCTCAGGAATCCTCATGACACCTAGAGGGTGGTTGGGCACTGAACAGGCTCCCTGAGGCAGTGGTCACAGCACCAAGGCTGCCAGAGCTCAAGGAGTGTTTGGATGATCCTCTGGGGCACCTGGTGTGACTCTTGGGGATGGGCCTGTGCAGGGCTGAATGTTGGACTCGATGATCCTTGTAGGTCCCTTCCAACTCATCATATTTTGTGATATGATGTTGTGAATCACCATCTGTCATGGAATGGCTGGTTCCCTGCTCGTGTTTCCTTGAAAACATCCCACCAAGGCTCAGCATTTCTTCTTCTCTGATGACTTGGTGTATGTCAAACAAAAGTAGTCCACGAAATTAGACAATGCTGCAAAATAAGTGGATTTTCTGCTTTTTTATATCTTATTTTCAGATTTCTTTCTCCTTCTTTAGGCTGTGCTCATCCTTCCTCTTCCCAAACCAGTCCCAGCTGGATTGTGCAGCCTCTTGAGGTTTTCTGATGCGAGGAGCCAGTGCTGAATGATTTAGTACCTCTGAGCTGCAGCCAGATAATGCTGTTCCCAGGTACTTAAACTTCCCTAATCAGCCTCTTGAATTGTTTTGTTTCCTGAGCGGCTTTGAGTTCGTAGAACATTGTGGAAGGGAGAAACCTTCTGCTGCTCCTCTCCACCACCAGCAGCTTTCTGCTTCCAGCAATGATATGGGTAAGGAGCTCACACAGCCTTTAATAGACATGTGAGTCTGACAAAGAAAAGGGAAAAAAGAAGGTGAGACTGGGAAAAAAATGACTTTTTTCAGCACGGCCACGCAGTGTCAGAGAACAGCGATTTGTGACCATGAATCGCACTGGAAACCACTGGCCTGCTCTGCCTTGGAGATCTTAAGAACTTAAGAAAATTAAATGTATTTGATTATCAAGTGACATTAGAAAACTTAATTAAACCCCCCATAAATAATGAACAACGTACAAATAAAATCTCTTCTAACTTGAGCTCAGCCTTGGCGGGTTGGCTTCCCCTCTGCCTTTGGAGGGGGAGGATTTGCAGTGGAGATGTTTTGAAGGAGGCAAAAAAGCTTCCCAAAAAAGGAATAAATTGTTGCTCTCATGCTTAATTTACGGTACTCAGTGATCCTTCTGGGAAATCCAAGGTGCAGTCCCTGCTCAGCTTGTCCCAGGCTGCGACAGCCCCATGGCAATGCCAAAGGGAAGCAGGAGGGGCTTCCAAGACATCCAGCGTGCTGCAATACAGTGGATGGCACTGGATTTTGGAGCAGAAAACAGGAATTGCTGTTTCAGTTGTACAATAGGGACAGAATGCAATAGGGACAGGTATTGTACCCGGTTGAGTCCCCCCCAGCAAATTCCCACGTGCAGTTTCTGGGGTGTCAGGGTGTCTCTGGAGCTCTGGAATGGGGAGGGGGGTGGTCAGGGCCAAGTGAGACCATGCAGGGAAGGCTCCTGGTTGGCTGATGGCCAAGCTTTGTCCCCCTCACCCTACTGAGCCTGTGCATGAACCTGCACCAGCCTTGGTGATCCCAAGAGATCTTTAATGTTCTCAATACTCAAAGAACACCACAAATCTCAAGCTCAACAGCCAGCAGGGCCCTTCACACAGTCTGCACCCACCCACAGGACACCATCTATGGTGGGTGGGTGTGGAACCTTAGGAATGAGCCATTAAATTAAAAGGGGGAAGATCATGGAATCACCAAACATTTTGGGCTGGAAGGGACCTTAAAACTCAGCCCATCCCACCCCTGCCATGGGCAGGGACAGCTTCCGTTAGACCAGGTTGCTCCAAGCCCCGTCCAACCTGGCCTTGGACACTTCCAGGGATGCGGCAGCCACAGTTTCTCTTCTGTGGGTCTGTGGGTGAGTGAGGGGCTCTGTGGGTGAGTGACTGAGAGCTGGTGTGTGGATGGACGAAGCCAAACCCTGTCTTTTCCCATTCCTGCTGTTCCCTGCCTTCCTAGTGCCTGCTGAGCAGGGCACTGTGTGGCCAGGGGCCTGCAGCAGTGTCGGGGTGGGAAGGGTCTGCATCCCCCCACAGTGAGAGCTCAGCTCTGCTGCTCCAGCTCCGTCCCCTCTGGCTCAGCCCCGCCTTATCTGCCAGGAAAAGCTGGCAAGAGCCAGTTCTTGCTCCAGGGTTGTGGCCATCATCATTGCTCGCTGTTTCCCTGTCAACAGCTCTCCCTTTACACTCAGCTTTCATTTTTGCCTCTCCGACTGTTCCCTCTGGTCCTTATCCATGGACCCAACAGGTGGGGTCCTGTCCTGGTTGCAGCCACACAGGGCTGTATCCCTGCAGGAAGGGCAGAAAACGCCTTTTGAACCCTGGCCAGCGGCTCTGCTTCTGCTCAAGCTCTCTGTGTTTGCAGGCAAAGGCACTGCCCCGCCATCTGCATGGTATTCCAGTGGGATGGAGACAGCAGCTGGCTGTCCTCACCGGGGAGAGCCAGGACGGGCTGCACGGGGTTTAGTCTGAGCCCCAGAAGAGCAGAGCCTCGTGACTTGGCTCAGCAACAAGCTGAACTGGTTCCTCCTAATCGCAAAATCTATTGCCAAAAGGGAAAAAAACCCTCAAATCCTGCAAACACAATGCTGAGCTCTCACAGAGGGAGGGAGAACAGAGCAGGGATGGAAAGTGGGAGCAGTGCTGGCCTGGGAAGTGCCTGTGGCTGATGCCTCTGCTGTGGTCTTTGGGTCACAGCACCAAGGCTGTCAGAGCATTCAGATGATACTCTGGGGCACATGGTTTGACTCTTGGGGACGGGCCCATGCAGGGCCAAGGGCTGGACTCGGTGATCCTTGTGGGTCCCTTCCAATTCAGCAGATTCCATGATTCTGTGATCTTGTGATTCTGTGATTTTGTGACTCTGTGACAAGGGTGGTGGGTTTTGGTGGGAACTACTGGTGGGTAGAGGGGGTGGTCCAGGAGCTCCCTCAGCTCAGCACAGCGAGCTCAGCCACCACCCTGGGGTTCTCGGTGTCCTTCATCTGACCTCAGGACAGGCTGGGAAGAGAGGGGAGGAAAATTAATTAGACCTTCAGAAACTTAGCAGCCCAGAATCCCAGACTGGTTTGGGTGAGAAGGAACCTTAAAGCTCATCCTGTTCCAACCCCTATGGGCAGGGACACCTTCCCCAGACCCGGCGGTGCCTGGAAGAGCTAAGCTCTGCCCTCCCCTCTGACGCGGAGATAATTAGAGCTCACCCTTGTGGAGGTAATTAGTGCTCAACCTCGTCATTGCACAAGCCGGGGCTGCGGGAGCCTGCCAGGCTCTTGGGAAATGTCTCCAGTATTTCAGCACAGATCCCTCTGCCAAAGTAACACTGTGTCCTGAAGGAAGGGGACTGCTGACAAACAGCTGAAATCAAACCCAAGCTGTGCCAGTGCCCAGCAAACATCAATGAAAGCGCCACAGGGTTATTCCTCCAGCTGGGCTTTGTCCAGCCCTGCTGACATGCACAAATCTCCTCCCATGTGTCACCTCTAGCAGGTAAATCAGCACCAAAACCCTGCTGGCAGCAAACAGCAGGACAAATGGAGTTCACTCCCAAAGCAGGGAATTACAATGCTTGAAAGCACGTCCTGGATGGATACAGGAGGGATCCAATGCTGCTATGGGGCTTTGGCTGAAGGCCTGTGGCTGCCAGACACAGAAATGGGAGAAAATCGGTGGGAAGGCAACACCTGCCACTGCAACACTGACATTTCCAGGGGGCTGGTTGTCTGGAACAGAGTCACAACCAGGTCCAGCTTCAGCATCTCTGCTGGATAAACCGAAGTGCTTTGGGGATAAAACTCCTGGTGGCTGTCCTACAACAGGACAGTGACAGTGACAGTGACAGCCGAGAGGGCCAGCGTGGGAGCTCCTGCGCCTGGGGGCTTGGGAAACCCACTGTTGGCCATGGCACACCAGCCTTTGGAACACCATTCCTTGGGCACACCAGCCCTTGGCACACCAGCTGTTGCACTCTAACCACTCTTTCCCAACTGTGGCAGCTCCCAGTCTGGAAAAGGTCATGCCTGGTGTGAATCCAGAGTGAGTCTCCAGAGATGCAGTGCCAGGAAGCAGATTGGGAATGTCCAATGGGAAGCCTGAGCAGCTTCACCCCATGTCTGCCACTGCTGTGAAATCTCGAGGTCACGGTTGCACAAACCCCTCTGATGTGGGACAACAGCCTTTATTTCCTGGGTTACTGCTCACCCCAATTATTTTGGGAAGGAAAAGGACATCAGGGTGTCGTGGTATTGCTAAATGTTTATTTTGTCTGTGGGGAGCGGTTGGTTTTCCAAAGGCTGTGTAGCTCCCATTGTGTTTTTACACAAACCCCACCAGAGCTCTGAGTTTACAGCAGGACACCAGAGCTGAGGAACGTCTCTGGCTGTGACACTCAGACCTGCTGCCAGGAAAGAAGTCTGGATGCAGGCAGGGAATTGTCTACGGTGTACAGTGCTTGCCTGGACACTCTTGGATGCAGGGAGGGGGGAGAGGAGCCTGGAGGTCTCCTGTGTTTATCATCCCCTACCTTCACGGGAGATGCCAGGCTGAGGAATGGGGAAAAGGCATTGCAAATGCAGGTGAAGCTAGATGACAAGATGATACTAAGATGTTTATTTTAATATGCTAATTGAAATGATTTGTTAATGTACTGTGTAAAAAGGAGGGGAATCTGGCCCCTAGATGTTTATAAACAGGACTGGAGAAGATCATAGAATCCCAGACTGGTTTGGGTTGGAAGGGACCTTAAAGCCCGTCTCATCCCACCCCTGCCATGGGCAGGGACACCTTCCACTATCCCAAGTTGCTCCAAGCCTCGTCCAACCTGGCCTTGGACACTTCCAGGAATGAGGCAGCTGCAGCCTCTCTGGGCAACCTGTGCCAGGGCCTCCCCTCCCACACAGGAAGGATTTCTTCCCTAAGAAGTGTCACCTGAACCCCCCGAATGACCCGCTCACAGCCCAAGTGTATCACGACTCCTTGGGGGCTCATTCAAAACCACTTATAGTCACTAAATCACTAAAAACCCTAATTGTTCTCAGTGACATCAGTGCTGCCTTTCCTTATTTATTTATCAGGTTTGCAGGGAGCTCCTGTGCTTTCCCCACCTCTCTGCTGGGGGGTGTGAGGCCACTTGCACAAATGGCTTTTAATTCTGTGAGCTCAGAATCAGCTGGCATGAGCCATGTCAGTGATTTCACTTCACAATTGCATTGCAAGGTGGCATAAATCAAGGATAACTGATGCCCAGGTGGGTCAGGATCCTTTGGATCACGTGGGAAACTCAAATTAAAAAGCCCTCATGGCAAAGGGAACCTGGTTGTGTGAGCCCAGTGGCCCTACTGAAGCTCAGAGCGGGGCCCAGTGCAGCACAGAGGGGACATGTGGGGACACAGACCCTTCCCAGAGTGACACCTTCCACCCAGCTCCAGACAGGGCCACTGGGAAACTTCTGTCAGTCATTAACCAGCATTTCCCAAGGCACTGCACAGGTCTCTGTGCTCACATGCACCTTGCCTTGGCCTTGTTCTCCAGAGCATTTCAAAACATCAAATCAACCACACTGGGGGGTTGTAGTTACTATAAAGTTACTCTAAAGTGCCACTGCTGGAGCCACAAGAGGCTTTACAGTCATCTGCTATTTTTTTTTTTCATTTGGGGTGAAAAATGCAAAGAAAAAGACATCTTAGTGTCCCATAGCACCTGCCCTTGGGGAACAGCTCTGTGCTGGCTCCCATGCCAGCAGGATGGCTGGGGACACTGGGGATGCTGGGGACACTGGGGCCAGGCCTGCCCAGCCGTGGTGACCCTAACACTGTGTCCTTTGTTTTAGGATGTTTGGTGTAAATGGGTCAGGGAGAGACTAAAACAAAACCCCTCAGCACCGGCAGTGCCTGCGTGGTCGGGTGAAACACTGGCTGAATGATTAACTCTGCCATTGTTACTGTAATCACACAATTTATTGACAGAGCTGCTCCAACCCCTCATTTCCCACAGCTTGGACAACTCTGCTGTGTCAACATGTCTGGGAGAGAGGGGAATGGGGCCAAATCCAGAAGCAGGGGGTGTATCTGTGTTTTTAAAGTGAGAGAGGAGATGGGGAGAAGACGAACAGTGACATTGGGCACTTGGCACCCAGGACCTGTTTGGTTTGGGTTGTCCACACGTTCATGTGGATAAACTGACAGGAGCTGTTGGGTGTCTGAGTGTCTGATGGAGGGGTTGCACAGAACTCAGCCATGAATTCAGACGTGGAGCAGGACTGGAGCTCTCAAGGTGGCAGGGACAAGCTCCAACCTTTCCCTAAGGTCAGGATGGGACAAAACCTTGCCCAAATGTGGGCAGAGGGTTTCCAGGCATGTTTTGGTCTTTGTCCTTTGAGGTCTGTTCACATTCAGAGCCAGCAAATTGCAAACACATCAGGCAAAATCCAACTGACTCCAACCTGTCACATAAACCACAAAGTGTTGGGAACTGCTTCTTCCCGCTGTAAAGTCACTCCAAATTGGGATGTGCACTTCCTTTCATCTCCAAGCCCCAGCGCCTTTAGAAATGCTGAATTTATTCTCCCTAATGGATGCATGTAAGAACTGTGGCTCCCCAGAGCAAACAGTCTGTGTGGGGAGGGGGGGCAAGGCCTGTCAAACCAGCATGTTTACAAAAAGTCATAATAACTGGGGCTTCTATCCCTGGCCACAATGTGTTATTAAAACAAAGCAGCCCAAAATATAAATACATTGTCTTTAACAAAATGCATTTGGGCATATTTGACATATTTCATATTCAAAGCAGCTCTTTCATGTTGTGCTGTGGAGTGAAGGGGGGGCTCAGTTCCTGCATCCCCTGTCAGCGTTGAGGCCACTCAGGCTGCTCTGTGCTTTATGACAAGCCCAGCTGAGCACAGGATTAATTCTCCTTTGACTTCATCCCTGAAACATCTGAACTGCTCCGAGGGAAGCCAGAGCTGGCGGGAGCCGCCCAGAGGATGCCAGGGGCTGGTCAGCCAGGCAGGGCTTGGAGCCAGGGGAGCTGCACGTGGCCAGCCCAGCGTCCTGCTCCGTGGCTCAGACATGCCCAGGACAGGATGCCAGTGCTCCGTACTTTCAGAAGTAGTGCTGGGGAAAGGCGGGAGCCCCTGCCAGCCTTCCCAGTGCTTGGGCTCATTCTCTTCACCATGTTGGCCTGAGGCCCTGGCACCCAGAGGGGCCCTTCCTAAAGTCCCACCAGCAGCTGAATGGAAAACTTCTCCCATACTTCCCAGAAGGACAGAAACATGGAGGGAAACGGAGCATGGGGTCTTGGCCAAGGACACCCAGTGTGAGTTCAGCAGCTGGAGGAGCACCCAGCACAGGCTCCATGGGGATGGCAGTGGGGATGAGAAGGTCTGAACTGGCCCCTCAGGGAGCACCCACAGTGCTTGGGATGCAGTGCTGGGATGCAGTGCTGGGATGCTGCTGCAGCCAGGACCAGCTGAGACCCTTCCCAGCATGCCCTGGCCAGTGCCCACCACAGTGCCCATGCTTCCAGCCAGGAACACTGGGACCATAAGAGCAGCAGCCAGTTAATTTATAACCTCTGTTCTCCAGTGAAGTGTGGATTAATGGTGCACAGGAAGGAGCTGGGGCTCAGCTGCCATCTCGGAGCAGGAATATCCAGAGCATTAATGCCAGGGAGCTGCCTGATGATTCCTGCCCCCATAAACTGGTGGGGATCTGCAGGGCCCAGCCTGAAAATTCCTTCCTGGTCCCATTGTCCTTGCCCACAGCTTTTGGAAAAGACTCCCCAGTCACAAGGGTGCTGGATCCCAGCAACCAGGGGAGTGATTCAAGGGTGAGCAGGGTGTGAGCCTGTAAAACACACTTTATATAACACAGGGTTAGATGGGATATTGGGAAGGAATTCTGCCCTGTGAGGGTGGTGAGGCCCTGGCACAGGCTGCTCAGAGAAGCTGTGGCTGCCCCATCCCTGGAAGTGTCAGAGGGCAGGTTGGATGGGGCTTCTTGGAGCAACCTGGGATAGTGGAAGGTGTCCCTGCCCATGGCAGGGGTGGAATTGGATGAGCTTTAAGGTCCCTCCCAACCCAAATCAGTCTGGGATTCTGTGATATCCCACCAAAGCTACAGAAACTCTGGGAAGAGACTTGTGCATTTTGAAGGAGCTGTTTATCCTGACAGAGTACAGTTTTGGGGACAGAGTACAGTTTTCTGCTGTCTCTGGGCAACCAGACCTATCAGCTCTCGCTCTTCCTGCTGCTGTTTAAGATCAGAAAGATCTGCCTTTTGTGCTTTCATCTCTGTTTCACAGCCTTCACCACTCTCTTGCAATCTGCTTTTTTAAAACATAGTTTCTGCGTTGCTTTCTTTTTTTAACTGAGATCAAACTAGTTGATAAAGGGAAACTCAAACCCAGACCCCAAACCTCATTAGAGATTTTGACTTTTTCTTCTGGGTAAGTGGCCTTTTAAATTCCAAATACCTTTCAAGACAGGAAAACTATTTTCCTATCACTTTAAGAAGAAACCCTGAGATTAGCTCAGTTGGTAGGAGCCTGGTGCTGATAACAACAAGGTTGTGGGAGTTGGACTTGATGACCCTTGTGGGTGCCTTCTAACCCAAAATATTCTATGAATTCCTGTTGTGCCTCTGAGCACTGTTCGCCTCCCTTATCCACCCCCCTGCAGCAAACACAGCCAGTCCTCACTTACGTGCAAGATTTGGCCTCCTTTACAGGCTTGTTTGGCAAATAAACATCTTGGGCCAAGCCTTTAGTGCAGCAGGTGCTTGGTGTGGAGGTGAAGGGTGGCCCCTGGAAGGAGGAAGCTGAAGACAAGGGACAAAGGCAGCAGACACACCAGGGGACACTCCAGGGGATGCCCCGGAGGACCCCCTGGCTCCAGCTCTGGGGTGGCAGGACCCACCTTGGCAGAGCTCGGAGAGCACTGGGGCAGCTGGGCCAGTGCTGGGCACCGACTGCTGGGCATTGAAAGGAGGGAAAACTGCATCCAGTCACCTGCTGTTCTTCCTCCCAAGGTCATTTAAGAAAGGGCAATGTAAGAAAGATATGAAGCCATTGGAGAGTGTCCAAAGGAGGGCAACTGAGATGGGGAAGGGCCCTGAGGAGAAGCCATGTGAGGAACGGCTGAGGGCACTTGGTGTGTTCAGCTGGAGGAGACTGAGGGGAGACCTCATTGCAGTTACAACTTCCTGGGGAGGGGAAGAGGAGGGGCAGGCACTGATCTCTGCTCTGTGGGGACCAGGCACAGGACCCCAGGGAATGGCCTCAAGTTGTGTCAGGGGAGATTTAGGTTGGATCTCAGAAAAAGGTTCTGCCCCAGAGGGTGGTTGGGCACTGAACAGGCTCCCCAGGGCAGTGGTCACAGCACCAAGGCTGCCAGAGCTCCAGGAGTGTTTGGATGATCCTCTGGGGCACCTGGTGTGGCTCTTGGGGATGGTCCTGTGCAGGGCTGAGGGTTGGACTTGATGATCCTCGTGGGTCTAACTCAGCATATTCTGGGATTCTGTGATTTAACTGGGAGAAATACCCAGTGACCTTTCCTTGGCTGGACCAGGCCCAGTTTTGCTGGGCTGGGCTGGGTTTGCCTGTCCCAATGATGCTACAGAGTCACTGCTCTCCTGTGTAAATCTGCTTTAGGAATTCAAAAAGTTTGTGTTAAAGTTACAAAATGTAAAAAAAAAGAAAGGAAAATAACATGAATAATACAATACAAATGTGGGAACAGCCTTGGCCAGGGATGCTGCAGAGGGGCTGTGGGTCTGGATTTGGGATTTGCGTGTGCAGGGTCCTAATCCCATGTGCTGTCCTCCCCCAGCATTTGGGATAGCTAAGCTGGGAACTGCCTTCAGCAGGATCAGCCTTCCCTGGCAGCACAGCGGGTTCCACCAGGCACTGCCTGGAAGAGTGGGCAGATAAAATCTGTTCCGGGCACACTCCAACAGCAGGTGCTGCTCCTGCAGAAAACCAGGAAACCAGGCGATTATTCAGATTTTTTATTCTGACTGATACAACACACATGGATTTGGTACACAAACAAGTGGGTTGAAGGCAAACCATGACCTCCAAGTGGCTTTTCCGTACCCTCCAGGTCCCATAACACCTTTGACAGAGGTGCAACACATCAAGACCATGTGGGAAAGGCATCGCTAGAGAAATGTGACACAAACACCTTCCCACTCCAAGCACATGGGAATAAAAGCTTCCATTTACACTTTGGCTCCTCAAATCCATTTTTGAAAGTGCATTTCTACAGCCACATCTTATCACGCAGCTGTGGCTGGAGAAAAGTGCTCCCACTCCTCCCCCTCTGTAAACGAACGGGAAGCAGACATTCCTTCCCATTTTGATATTTGAAGTAGCTTCTTCATATTACTGCACCCACAGATGAACAGAAAGGCCTTTTTCCAAATATACTGTGAATATTTTACTACAAAAAGCATGATTTTAAGTGACCTGAAGTGAAACCACCCCTGACTTTAGGAACCAGCAGCCCTAAAACTGGTGGAGGGCCCTTCTCAATGTCACATTAGAGCTGCTCTCCCAGTGCCCCGTACGGACGGGATCGACGGTGTTCTGGAGACACAGCACCTCCTGCTCTTAAAAGGAGCTGAGAAATGGGGATGGATTCCCTCTTCCTTGCAGTACTTCTCCCTCTGTATCCCACATGTGATCCCAGATAATCTGTGTGCTCTGGAAGCACTGCTGTTCCGAGCCA
Source organism: Oxyruncus cristatus (assembly GCA_013399855.1). Lineage (NCBI taxonomy): Eukaryota > Metazoa > Chordata > Aves > Passeriformes > Cotingidae > Oxyruncus > Oxyruncus cristatus. The sequence goes on along the minus strand of VXAY01006780.1, from coordinate 723,551 downwards.
GCCCAGCCTGATCCAGGCAGTTGAGGTCATCCCAACATACCTCCCAAGTGACCGGCTGTGTTTATTTCTTTCCCAAAGCCAATGTACACAGAGGGAACAATACGGATCCTCTGCACAGAGCAGGCTTTTTACTGACCCAAATAATTAAAAACCCAAAGGATCTGAAGAGGCACTTCTTCAACGAGAATATTATCCACCATGTTTCCCAAAGCACCGATCAAGGTGCAGGGACCTGTAGTTGTCACACTCAGGAGTAGCTCAGCACAGAGCAGGGTCCCGTGGGTCAACTCATGCTGAAAAAGGCATTTATTCCATTCAGTTTAAGCTGGCTCTTGAATTAAAGCTAGACCCTAGCTTTTAGCTGCACTCAGATGGCACCTGGATCAAATGAGGTTTGTGTGGACAAGGAATCAGACCATGTGGCAGCAGGACAAAAGTGAGTGGACAGATTCTTTTTCTGAGGAGTTATTTTTCTAAACAAAGGAAGAAAAGTAAAAATAAAGTTTCTGCGCAAGAAATCGTCCCAGATGCAGGACTACATTTGCCTAGAAGGCCCCTGAATTCCACAGTACCTGGCACATGATATAATGTATTTTATTGTATTTGCATTTAATATCATCCCAAAGGCCAGGAGACAGGAGACATTAGAGACTGTAATGGGGAAGAAAATGAGTTAAAAATCTAGCTTAATAAAAAACAAGCATCAGATGTGACCCCAACTGGATTAGAGCTGAGTTTTTAAATAAAAATTGTAAAGTTACTTTGAACACAGACCTGACTAATTCACACACTCCCAGCGTGCTTGAGTTTAAAAATTCCCAAAGCTGCCACAGCTCTGCCACTTGCCTCTTTGGCGGAAAGAAGAAATAAACTGTTTGGGGTGCTGGTTTGGCCCCTTTGAAGGACATTTCAGGAATGAAGGAGCTTTTCAGTGGCATCCCTGTTACTTCCAAACCATTTGCTGCTCATTTTACTCCTGGCCATGTGCATTTCCAAATAAAGCAGCTCATATGGAAACAGTGGTTTTGGCTCTGTGAGCCTTTGCCATTAATCTACAGGGAGAAGGGCATGGACTCTTTTTACAGCCTGTTTATCACCCTCTCCCATCTGCTCCCAGCAGCTTTATGGTGTGCTGTGCAAACAGCAATTCCCACTGGCCCTGGATATTCCATAGGCTGCTAGTAAAAAAAAAAAAAAAAATCATGAATTTCTACCTACATCCTCTTCAGCAGATGAGCTCCCTTCAGGTTCCACATGGGTGAGTATTTCTCAGGACAAATCCATGTGTCAGGAGACTCATGTTACCTTCAGTTCTCGGAAGAGATGGATGTACCATCACTGGCACAACACAACCTGCTGAATTCTAGGCCACTGAAATCCAATCAAGTCTCCTAATTTTGTTTTCCTTTATTTCCCATGTTTTTTGTCTTTTTCCCCTTGTCCCTCCAGAAAAAAAGGAGGAAGAAGGACTCTCTCTGAAGTAGATAATCTCAGTATTAAAAAAAACACAGGAGTGTGTCCCTTCAGTAATTCCATCTGTTGAATCTGTTCTCTGACAGAAAATACATTTTTTCTACCTTAATGACAGAAGATTCCCTTCAGGCTCTGTTTTAGACACACAAAACACCATGATCTGCATCTCAGTTGTGAGTGGCAATTAGGACAGGCTGTCCTGCTGTGTCTGAGCAGTTTTGGCACACTGGATAAATAATTTGGCACTGAAGTCCACCAGTAACACCAATTTCAGCCATTCAGGGGATGCGAACATGGAACAGATGCCCTGATTCACAGTAAGGTTTCCAAGTACCCACTGGAACAGCAGTTCCCAAGCCCAGTGCTCCCTCAGGCCGTTGTCCGTCGGATCTCCTCCGACAAGGTGATTGACCTCTCCTTGCACTCGGTGTTGGAGCACTTGGACACGGCGTTGGCTGCCTGGCAGAACTTCTGGAGGAGGATCTTCCTAAGCAGCAGGTACACCCAGGGGTCCAGGATCTGGTTGAGCGAGGCCAGGCGCACAGCTGTCAGGAAGAAGTTGCATTCCCGGTGCAGTTCAGAGCCCGGGGCCTCCCCGGGGACGCCCTTGCAGTGCTCAAATGTGTGGCCCCAGATCATCTTCAGCATTGTGATCTGAGGGAAGCGAGGAGGGAAAAGGGATAAATAGTAAGGGAATGTTGTCTGTGTACCACCATATCTTATGGTGCCCAGAGAGGCTGTGGACTCCCCATCCCTGGAAGTGTCCAAGGGCAGGTTGGATGGGGCTTGGAGCAACCTGGGATAGTGGAAGATGTCCCTGCCCATGGCAGGGGGTGGGACTGGATGGGCTTTAAGGTCCCTCCCAACCCAAACCAGTCTCTGATTCTATGATAGGGATACTGAACAACCCACTTTTCCTGGCAGGTCCTTTTGTTGGTTGCAAGTCTCTCCTGGGTATGACCTGGAGATCCCAACTGTGAGTGTGCTGCCTGAATCACTGTGGATGGACAGGCAGCAGCTTTGCCCACGGTGCTGTGTCTGCTCGGAATGCCAAGGAGAAGGACGCCCCCAGCACAGCCCCGAGGCACCTCCACCGCACTGTCTGGGCTGAGCTCAGCACTCCCATCCTCTGAATGAACTGGCCAGTCCCGAAAACCCCCAAAACAGCCCGGGGACAGACTCACAGGCCATCACTTACAGCCCTGTCCAACTCCTTGGCTTCAGTCTTTGGAAAGAACCAGGATGATCTGCAGCAGTGGCAACACATGGGGAGTGATCCCACCATGGCTTTCCCACAGAAAGCCTCTTGGGAGCAGTGTCAGCAAAAAGGTCACATCTGAGCTGCTGCTGTCCCCACAGACTGGGACAGCCAGAGCCAGAGTGACCAGGAGCAGAGGCTACAGGGGAGGATTTTTCCATTCAGTGGGATATTCTGGATGCCAGATCAATAACCATGTGTTGACCTTGGAAAGACTTGGATGAGTCTGGAAAGCAGGGCAGCATGGACAGCAAAGGAGAACTGTTTCTCTTTCTTTAAATAGAAGCCGTTGAGGATCCATTCACTGCATTTCATTTACATAAGAAACCATGGATAGTGCTTTGTAAAACTTGGATAGATCCAGACCAAGACCACATCAAGCAGCCACTTGTGCACCAGACCCACACAGCCACAACCCTACCACTCCCTCAGCCACCTCCGGCTCTTCAGGACACTGTCCCTATTCCTGTCACAGCATCTGCCTCCCATGCCTGCCGATCCAGTACATCCCAGCTCCTGCAGCATTCCCATGCTGTAAGGAGCAGCAGCGTGATGGAAACATGCTGTGCCCACGTCACAGCCAAAGGGAACCACCCCGCACTCGGCACTCTCAGGATTCACATTACTCTCTGTCTCAGATCAGCTCTTCCTCTGGGAACTCTGCAAGGACCCTGGTTCTGCAGACCATGTTGTCTTTTCTTTGGTTGGTGAACCCATGGAGCTACAAAAACATCAGGCTATAAAACACATTTCCCAAGCAGACAACCAGTGCTTATTTTTGGGGCTATTACATAATATTCCTTTACTGGAATATTTGTTGGACCAACAATTGCTCCACTGGAAATTTTGTTTGATATCATTAGACGTTGTTTATCACGGCCTGTATTGGTCTTCTAAATGAATTAAAAGAAGGGCTGCACAAGGCAGAGGAACAGCACCAGGTGGAATAAAGACAATGGAACTATGTAATTTATGCCAATTAAAAATTTGGCTCAAAATGCATATAGTAATATAGTTGATAATTGTATTTATTCAACTAGAGTACCTCAACTTTACTGTTATCATGACTGTGGTTTTATATGTCTTTAATTTCTGTCTGCCAGGAAGTTTAAGGAGCAGAAGTATTTTAACAGGAAAGGCAGCAGAATTCTTGAGCATTTTGGCTTTAAATGACCTTGAAACAATTCTGGGAGGGAATAATTTTGTAGCCTGGGGCTCCAGAAGTGTTATTATGAGAATTCCAGTTTGTGCACAGGTGTTTCTGTGCAATCATGGAACAGCTTCCTCTACTTCCCCTTAAGAGTTATTTGTCTGCTGCCAGCCCAGTTCAGCTGTTATCCCAGAATCCCAGAGTGGTTTGGGTTGGAAGGGACCTTAAAGCCCGTCTCATCCCACCCCTGCCATGGGCAGGGACACCTTCCACTATCCCAGGTTGCTCCAAGTCCCGTCCAACCTGGCCTTGGACACTTCCAGGGATAGGGCAGCCAAGCTTCTCTGGGCAACCTGTGCCAGGGCCTCACCACCCTCACTGGGAAGGATTTCTTCCCAATATCCCATCTAACCCTGCCCTTTGGCAGTGGGAAGCTATTCCACTTGTCCTGACAGTACATGCTCCAAAATAAGCAGAAGATCAGTGTGAACTGGAAACCACTTAGGATAAAGCAAGATTTTATCAGAGTGGGGTGTTTTCCCAGGTTCTTGATGCTGAATTCACCCAGATCGTGTGAGTGCACAGAAAAAGGAGGCAATGCCTGCACTGTCTGTCTCCTCCTTTCTACCCAAGCCTGCACAGAGCCAGAATGAGCTCCATGGAGCCCTTCAGAGCACGGCCACGACTGGCAGAACTTTCACTCTGCAGCTAAATCACATTTGAATTTGTTGTTTACATCAACAGACCGAGTCTAAAAATACTGTCTGTGTACAAGGGCATTGTTTTTCTAACAGCAACAGCTGTCAGAATCTGTTAGTTCTCAGTTACAAAACTCAGATGTCTTTAAAAAAAAAAAAATCACAAAGAACTCCTCGGTAAGTCCCTGGTTTTCTATTTCAACTCAATTTCTTAAAACTGCTGAGAGATGCAGCTACACGGTAAATGATTTCTACAATCTGGCTTTCAGTGAAAACTCACTTGCATTCTCCACAGTCCTGCAAAAACGTGGCATCTAATTCTTAACCCTTACTGTGGTTGTACAGAACAGTCGAGGTCTATGTATAAAAATGGAGTGGTATGCAGAAACATGGAGGTGTATGTACAAACATGCTCCTGCAGTCATGACTCTGGATTTTGAGAATAAGAACACCTGAGAACACACTGACCAGGCAGAGAAGTTTTGCAGAACTCCACAGAACAAGTTTCGCACTTCCAAGTGTTGCTGCCACGAAGAAGAGAGAAGTGCTGACAAATTCCCTCGGGGTTCTGGGTTGACTTCTGCCTGTTAAACCCACAGAAATGCCCTGGGAATAAAACCACGAAGAGGAATCCCTGCCTCCTCACTGATTTATCTGAGAACTCTGGTTATGAAGAAGAAAGAGTTCCCTCATCTCGGATCTTCTCTTGATGCTGCAAGGCTGGTTAAACCCTCGGGGGCAACAGCTCCATGACCTGGGCTGGCTGAGGGGGAAACAGGCGTAACATCAGGGTAACAGTTATCTCCTGGAAAATGGAGAAATCCCAGTGTCTCCCTCGGGACGAAACACCAGCAGGATCGTCCCCAGGGAGGTCAGGGTGTGCAGGAGTGCAAATAACCACCTCATGGACACAGAGCCAGAGACAGGCTCTTGCCTTCACTGACCAAATCTGCCATTCTGTGGGATTTGAGGAGCAGAACATTATTCTCTGCTTCCAAGTTCTCACTAACCTTCAGGGTGGTTTCATGTTTTACTTCCGTCACTGTTAATGATCTCCAGAAAGTTAACTTAAACTCCTGACAGATTTTGGGGCGGTGTTATTTTGAGGATTTGATGGAATTTTAATTCATTTACAAGGATAAGAGTGCTAAATTGAGTTGTTCTCTCTTGTCACCTCATCCCTACTGGCTGTCAGCTTTGTCGGCCATTCCTCGTCACAGCCCCGCTCACGAGGGCTCAAGGACAAGAAGGAAGAAAAATTCTTCTCCAGACGTAAAGAACCTTTCATGTAACCTCAGTGTTTCCACAGCCAGTTTCAGCCTGGTCCCGCTCAGAGATACCAAGTACAAACTTTGTATTCTCTGACAGCAGAGTAAACCAGCCTTTGGGGATGGGGTTCTGGACCCCTGGGTGTGCCCTTGTCCCACATGGCAGAGAAACCTGGATTCTGCCTCCTCCCCTCCTCCATCATGACCAGGGGTTCATAAGTAAGGAATAACAAGGTAGTGGAAAGAAATGCAAAGGTCCTTAAAAACAAGAGATGAAAAGCCAAGGAGGCTGCTGTAAATCAGGCACAGGGGACAGACGGCTGCAAGCCCGAAGGAACTCACAGAGCTGGGGGCACATTTTCTCATAAAGCACTAAGTTTTGCTACAAGGTGGAAGGAAATAAAAAATCCTACATGACAGCTGACTGCAGTATCCTGCTCCCAGGCCCACTCCTCACGTCCTGCTTCCTTACTCTGTACACCTGATTTTTCCAACAGGCTGCACTTTTGCTCTCCTCTTGGACATCTCCCAGCTTCTCTCCTACTAGCTTCCCACCCCGATACCCCCTGAGCTCTGTCCCTGTCCCTGCTTTCTTTCCAAGAGGCTGTTCATGGACATGCTGTCCACAAGGAACAGGAATTCCCAGTGCCTCCCACCCTGCCCAAGCTGGTGGCCATGCATTGTCCTTCCCAAAGGAAGGAGGGAGGAGGACTGGGGTCACCCCACAGCGGTGGCACAGGGACCTACCAGCAGCGGTGACCAGCAGGCCGAGAGAACACACATGATGCCGAGGAGCTGGATCAGCGTCTCCATGGTGATCCGTCCCCACTGCTTGCTGGAGTGCGCCTCGGTGGCCTTGGTGCGGCAGCGGGACACCAGCGCCTCGATGGTGGCCAGGTTACAGGCCACGGTCACCACGAGGGACAGCAGCCCCAGCACGGCGAAGGTGGCGGCGAAGACGGTGCTGCCGCCGGGGCGGCCGTCGCCGGTGCTGATGAAGCACCATGTGCCGGGCCACTGCAGCGTGTACTGTCCGAGCCCGGCCACGGGCAGCAGGGCGAAGGCAACCACAGCAGCCCAGATGGCGAGCAGGCCGCCCTTGGTGAGCCGCGGGTTCATGTGGCTGGCGTACCAGTGCGGTGCCCGGATGGCCAGCGCCCGCTCCACGGCCATGGCGCTGGCGATGAGCAGCGGGCACAGCCCGAACACCGTCATGCTGAAGCCGAAGAAGACGCAGAGGTGCCCCGAGGGGTCCACGGCCTCCCAGGTGCGGTTGGCCAGGTAGACGGAGATGACGATGGGGCTGGTGAGCAGCTGGCCCAGCATGTCGGTGAGCGCCAGGGAGCCGATGCACAGCAGGAACGATCTCTTCCTGCGGCTGCCCTTGGCGCGGTAGCTGCGGGACACGAGCAGCATGGCCAGGGCATTGCCCACCATGCCCGTGATCATCATGGTCAGCGGGATGGCCACGGACACGGTGCCGCAGCCCTCAGCCGCCCGCCCCATGCCGCTGCCTCGCTGCCCCACGGCGCCGGGCTGGGTGGCGTTGGGAACGGGCTCGCACTGCTGCCAGGGGCTCATCCCGGCGCCGCGGAGCCGAGGCACAGGGCATGGAGCCGGGCGGGGAGCCGGGAGCCGTCGGGAAGCGCGGGCGGACACGTTTATAAGGGGGAGGCGGCTCGACCCGCCCTGAGGCTGCACCGCTCGGTCTCACCCCGCCCCTCCGAGCGAGCCGTCTCAGCCCCGGGCGGGAACGAGTCCCACCACAAACCGCACACTGGGGGACTGGAGCGTGTCCAGAGAAGGGAACAGAGCTGGGGAAGGGTCTGGAGCACCAGGAGTGGCTGAGGGAGCTGGGGAGGCTCAGCCTGGCGAAAAGGAGGCTCAGGGGGGACCTTCTCGCTCTCTGCAACTCCCTGACAGGAGGGTGGAGCCAGGTGGGGGTCGGGCTCTGCTCCCAGGGAACAAGGGATAGGACAAGAGGAAACAGCCTCAGGCTGTTCCAGGGGAGGTTCAGGTTGGACAGTGGGGAAGCTCAAGCAAGATGCTTATGGAGAATGGAACTTCCATACCCTCCCCTGACAGCCCACAGAGTCCAGGGAATGCCAGCATCCATCAATCAGCGCTTGATTTCAAAATTTACTTCTTAAGAAGGCTTTTTGATACCTGAGTGAAAGACACCAGGTATCCAAGAATCCCAGACTGGTTTGGGTTGGGAAGGTCCTTAGAGCCCAGCCAGTTCTGCTCCCTAGACCAGGTTGCTCCAAGCCCCACCCAACTTGGCCTTGAGCGCTTTCAGGGATGGGCAGCAGTGACTTAGAGGATTCTTACAGGGCGAGGGATGGACTGACCTTACTCTGGCATTTCACCCCTTTAGGCTGGATATCAGGAAAGGTTCTTCCCCCAGAGGGTGGTTGGGCACTGAACAGGCTCCCCAGGGCAGAGTCACAGCACCAAGGCTGCCAGAGCTCTAGGAGTGTTGGACAACGCTCTCAGGGACAGGGTGGAATTTCTGGAGGTGTCTGGGGCAGGGTGAGGAGTTGGACTAGATGATCCTTGTTGATTCCTCCCAACTCAGGATATTCCACGTTTCTATGGAAACACCTTGAAGCTTTGTAAAAGCTCAGTTTGAACGCACTGCTGTTGAAAGCCAAAGATATTTTCAGTACTTAAAGAACCGAACCGATCTGAAAACATGTGATCTATTGGCCAGCTAAGTGGGACTCCAGCCATGGAGTCCCTGCCAGTGCAGGTGACAAGGAGGGTCTGTGTGTCCCCAAGACAAAGCACTCGCCGCACAATTAACTCACAGGTTTTATTTACACTTGTCTACAGCATCATTTTGCCTTATACATTCTCTAAGCCAAATGAACCCATTGTTCTCCTTTGCCTGTGGCCTATGAGTTGCTAACTTTAAATCCCCTCATCTGTTAAGTACAGCAACAATTGGAATACAAAGCACAAGAAAACCCCAATGCTAACAACAGAGCGTCTACTTGATCTGGGTTGTACACTGTAGTAGTTGGACGTTGAAGTCAGAGGCACAGTTACAGACTAACCTGCTCTTGTGCAACCTACACACATTTAGCATCGAAATTAGAGAGAAAAGAAAGCATTAAAGAAACTGCTTTTTTCTGCAAAAAGATTATCAAAATACTTCTACACCAAAAACATTTCGCTTCTAGATCAGTCCATAAGACGTCTCAAAAAAAAAAAAAAAAAGGAAAAAAAGAGCAGAATGGAGTTTTTAAATGTTGCTCCGTTTGTTTCTGTGCAGTTTACTGAAAAAAACAGCAAATCTGGGTTTGGGAGTTTTACTACTGAAATAAATGCAGATATATTGCTCTTTGCTTAATAAGAATTTTCCTCACCATACTTACCTTGTGATGGCACTGAAGACTTACACCTTTCTTAACCAAACGGAGCTCAAGAGAGACCAAGTTTTATACTAAAATGGATTCCACAAAGCATTTTAAGCCATAAATTATGTTGCAGGAAAAAAGAATGATTGATGAAGAACACATTTAAGATGCCAGAACTTTCTACACAGTTTACTCATTCTCATTTTTTGAAAGAAAAATAAAATTGAGATACCTTGAAAATTTTAGTCAGCCCAAAAGGGAATTTTACAGGCGGCCTGCGGAAGCTTCCCTTGATTCCAAGGAGCTAGTTCCAAACTCCTCCATGGCAGGAGCAGATCCTAAATGATCCGTTTGTAAAAGGATCATGGAGTCCAGGGTCAGGAAACCACCACAGCCAACAGGCCCTTTGCTGGCTGCAGCAAAGAACATCTCTCTCCAACATCCTCGCTTTCCAGGAATGAAGGCTAATTCCCTCTACTGAATCATGATGGACTGGGGGGGGTCTAAGAGCTGCTTTGCACTGAGCATTGCTAAAGAGGGGTGTCCATCTACACTGGTACTTCAACATGGAACACGAACAAATCTTGGCCCTAAACCCTCAAACTGTCCCTAGGTGACTCCATCCCTACCCTGTTCTGTGGTCCCATGGGAGCTCCGTCACGTTCCGGAGGTGGCTGCACAAAGCTCAGGGGGTCCTCCTCACACGGCTTTAGTCCAGGAGCAGAGCGGGACCAGGACGTTCCCAACCTGCTCCTACATCTGAGGGAGGAACTCAGCTTTAAAAATAATAACCTCCCCCAGCTCACACCACAGAACCTCCCGCCTCTGCCGGGGGAGTTTATGGCTTAAAATGCTACCTCATGTTTTGGGTCATGGATGAACAAAGCTGCAGTTTGCCAGAAAGCAAGGACAGACATGCACCTCTACTAGCAGATTTAGCACTTCTGACCAAGTAAGACACCAACTTCTTAAAAATGTCTCATGCACTGACTGGAATTTTGGTGGGCTTTTTTGTAAATGTGAGCTTTAATACATTATTTCTTTTTAGAACTTGTACGGGAACCAGAATGGGAGGATCCGGAGGATGATCTGCGGCGTCTGCAAGATACAAATGGAGAAAGCATGCAAAGAAATAAGTGGAAATGAATTTTGGCATCTACTCTGAGCAGTCTGTATCCTACAATAGCTGGAAGCCAAGTATATCTGATAGGGGCCTTATCAAGTAACTTTAAGCCACTAATTTAATACTAAAAGTCTAAGTTTAATACTGAGAGTAGAATACAATTTCTAAATGCAGTATTTACTTATGAAAATAATTTGATAATGTACACAGTAACACTTCCACACACTGAAAGAAGGGTGAGCCAGGTCTTTCTATGGAACATGCTCCTACCAGGAGGAATTTCACTGGAAGGGGGGGGAAATAATAAAAAAAAACAATTACAGAGTGTTTAACAGCAAGTAAGAGTAAGGGGAAGTGAGAAAACTACTTTTACTGTCAGAATAACTGATCAGATTCAATTCCTTCCCAGTGAATCTCAGTCCTTCAGAATAAATAAAATAAAAAAATCACACATTTCAATACAACCATTCTTATTCTACATAAACCCAAACCTTTCGGGTGACCGTGATCTCGATCGTCTTTTTTTGCGATCACCAGATGAAGAGGATCTAGAGCGGCTTCTCTTCTTGCCTCTCTCGGGGGAGGATGAGGAGCGAGAGCTTGAGTAAGATCTTTTCCTTGGGGTGGAAGACCCCCTGTAGGACCTGGAGCTGGATCTTTATTGATTAAGAAATAAATCAGATTTAATTCTGGTATCATAGAGAAGGCACAAAGAAAGAACAGAGACAGTTTTCATGAACATTCACTACTCTACACCAGTGCTCTGTAAAGCAAATGGGTGGGGCTTCCATACTTACTCCTGAGTTCTGCCAATAAAACTTCTTCTGCCAGGTACTTTTCTGAATAAATTTTGCTAAATAGTGTTTCTTGATAAATGGGCCACCAATGGTTTGGAAATCTTTTCTCAGCATTCACCAAAATGATCCATTTTGACAGAAAAGCACTGGGAGACCGGGCCAGGAAACTGCCTCTGTAAGGACCTTCCTCAGCAGTTAAATTCACAAAAAACCCCCCGGAGATCTAAAGCTCATTTAATCCTGTTTCATTTCATATTTTAATGGATATTTCACACTGGAGATTTGACCAAAACAGTAAAAAATTCAGAGAGTATATTTACAAATCTCAGAATAAATCTTTGCAGAGATTGAAATCTTCCTCCACCAAAATAATGTAAAAAGCCTTTTAAAGTATAGTAAAAATATTTTAAAAAATGGCTGTAATTTTGACATAAAAAAATTATAATGAACCATCTTCACTTACAGCACTCAAAAATCACTTTGGCTTTCTAAAAAAAAAAACCAAGGAAAAAAACACTTGTGGAAAAAGTAAGAGCTAAAAAGTCCTAAACTGTCCTTCCAAAATGACATAAAATGCCTAAAATGCCAAGCTGATGTGGTGGGGACACTATAAATGGCCATGTGGCACCTCAAACAACCCAGCTCAGCTGAGGAGCCCCTTCAGCCTCTAGTGGGGGCACAGGGACCACTTTACTCTTCCCAATAGCATGGATTCCATCCTGTGCTGACCCTCATGTGACAATCCCCAGCACGCTCCTGCCACCAAAGGGTGGTGGCACCATCTGTGATCTTCTTCCCAACTCAAGCTTCCTTATTTAGAGTTTTAGGATTCTCTGCATGCATGGAAAAGGGACAGCTCTTCACCCATGACACTGCCAATGTCCTTTTGTTACTCTGCCCTGCACAGCTCAGTGACAGCTCTACAGAACTCAGCTCTAATTGCTCTCGGCTCCTCACAGCATTTGCCATCAACCCTTTTACACATCCCCCAGGTTTATAAGGATAACGGCCACAGTGCCTCGTGGAAGTTATGGAATTACCACTTAACACAACACCAAAAGTACAGTGAATTTCTAACTCTCTTCCACACCAAGCAGCCAAAATGGAAACAATAAAAGCACCCAAAATGCCTGGAGCAGGACCAGGCACTCAAATCCTTCTTCCTCCACACTGCAGATCTGTGGCGTCCGCTCGGCTGGCTTAGGCTAGACTTAACCTCTTCCACCAAAACCTCGCCTTCTCCACAAACACATCTGTGGTGGCAACAGCCTCGTGCAGAGACCCCAGGGATTCTGACTTCCAAGATAAAAACAAGTTAATGTTTCTCTGCCCAGCACAACTTTACGATGAACGCAACAAGGTTGGTCCTTCTGCCCTTTCCTCTCTGCAAGGACAGAGTGGTACCTCATTCACCTGGATTTTGACCCACGAGATCTAGACTGTTCTCTGGAACTGGAACGAGATCTTGATCTGGAACTGGAAGAACTCCTTGAATGGGACCTGCAACAACATGGAAGATTTTTTTCCAGTGTCTGACTTGCATTTAGCAGAGTAACTGCTCTTTGAGCAGAGACACGATGCAGCAACACAGTTTGAGTCACTAAGGTGACAGTTTCCTCCTGCCCCCCCGCCGTATCATCACAGAACATTTTAAACCAGACACCTTAACATAGTAATATGATGCATTAAGTATTTATAAAGTCAGCTTTAGATTGTGTTTCCTAAAACAAAGCACAACAATCAAACAGGATCGTAGTTACTTGGAAAAAAGAAATAACTGCTTATCTATTCATTATTTCATGAAGTCAATGCCTTAATTTGTGCCTTAATTGGAAAACCATCAGTTTCTTTGAAAAGCAGAGTAGATAAGAGCATTAGGAAAGGCCAGCTCAATTTTTCCCCCAGTCAGCTCTCACAAGCATTTTGTAATCAGCTTCTAATTTACATAAAGATTTTCCCCTGCATTAAAAATTAAGGAGTTAATTTGGGGCTAAAACACAGCCAGATCTAACACGACTTGTAACTGACCAAAACTACGTTCCAATTTTTCACTGATGGATTTTTTTTTAAAGCACAAACTATAAGAGATATGTAACGACGGCAAAGAACTCACAGCAATCATTGTAAAAGGAGGCTTTGCAATCAAATTCTAATAGTATTTTCAGGAAAAACATATTCTACTTGCTGTTAATCTCTCAGTTTATACTGTTACCATGACTTTCTCACTTTAATGGGCAGGACACCAGCAGTGTGAACACATGCTAACCAGAAAATACATTAAAACCCTTTTAAAACCACAGAGGAGTATCCACAAATGGCCACTGATATTTCCATTAACTGCAGCCAAAAGCAAAATATTCAACAGAAAGTTGAAATCTTAGGACAAGCTACTTCTCATTTCGCATTTGGAGTGAGAGCAGAGAGGGGCAGTTAAAAAGCTGGGAAGATCAGAAGAAACTTGAACTTTATATATATATATGAATTTTATGTACAACCCTGTGAGCTAGTACATATTTTAGGTCTTAAACCTATCAGATTCTCCTTGTATTAGTTATAGGGCAGCTCAAAAGCTACACCATGATTTCCATCACAAGTTTACAGAGCACTGAATGAACTGATTACTGAATTAATGACAGAACTTAAGTCTGCCTTAAGCGGACCTTTGTGTGGTCCCACATAAACCTTCAGTGCTTTTAGCGAATCCCAGATCGGTTTGGGTTGGGAGGGAACTCAGAGCTCATCCCGTCCCACCCCCTGCCATGGGCATGGACACCTTCCATTAAACCAGGGTGCTCCATGCACTGTCCAACCTGGCCTGGAACAATTCCAGGATGGGGAGGTTCTGACAACATAGCCACCACACTTAAGGCTTTGTCACTTGCCACCAAACTAAGTTCAAGTTTCTTGTCTTTATTCCCAGGAGCTCTGTCCTTTCACTGAATCTGCCTGGACCGCACCGTCACTGCCTCTTCTGCCACCTCCTCCCATTCCAGCAGTGCCACCCTCTGTTCAACAACTGAACCACACACGGACAACAAGCCTCAAAAACCTGAAAATAAGTTCTATTTTTAAATTTATTTGGAGGATTTCATCAAACATCAACCTAAATTCACTAAAACAAGCAACAAGACCCACAAAGCTTCCCCACAGGGCAGAGAGAGCATCGTCCCCCCTCCGTAAACCCCGTACACAGAATCATTCACATCATTAACTACAACTGTAAGGCAATCAAGAAAAATGAGTAAAGAAGGAAGTTAGATACTGACATTTTGCCTGGCGTTACCCTGGACCTGTACCCGTTTACCTGGACCTGGACCTTGAGCTCGAGTGAGAGGATGAGCGCGAGGAGGAGCGGGAGTGGGACGAGCGGGACTTGGAGCGGCTGCGCCGGGCGGGCTTCTTCTTCTTGGTGCTGTCCTCCTCCTCACTGGCATCCAGGTTGTACTTGGACAGGTCAGCATCGTCCTCATCCTCATCCTGGGAAAGGCACAGACAAGAAACACTTCAGGAATGGCTTGATTTTTATTTTACTTAGTGCTTTGTACTTATTCTATGGTTTATTTGTTTTTTCCAACCTTTGACAATCAAACTGAATTTAGTAAGATCCCCAAATTTTAAGGAGTGACTGAAAATTTGTGTTCCAAAGTAATAAAAACCCTGCAAAACCCTCATATAAAATCCCATTTTTTGTTATTTAATGAAGTTAAAGAAAAAACCTTTATACCACTTTAAATGAGTGCCTGGAAGAGTTTTCAGACTCAAAATCCATAACCAAAGATTTTTTTATATATATATATACTTTTATTTGCGTATATATATATCTATAGCTATATTTTATATTTACATATGCCTATTTTATATTTATATATGTCTATTTTATATTTATATATGTATATTTTGTATTCATCTATATTTATCTATAACCAAAGTCAACCAAATCTGCCAATTCTGCAGAGACTTGTTTCACATGCAAAATTTGGTGACTGCTGTGCAAAACACAGCCATATGCACATGTCTCTGCAGGACTCTTTTCCAAAGACGTGGAAAACCCAGTAGATGATGCTCATATATTTCAGCAAAGATGAAAAAACCCCTCTGAATATTTTATTTCATTTCATAATGATGTACTTCTAAAAGCCTAAGAAGAAAACTCCAGAGCATTCCCTATATATGGTAACCACACATGAAGGTTCCAAATAAAGACATTGGAATTTTGGATTCTGATCTCAGATAAGCTTACAATTTGTGATTTAAGAAGTTACAAATTTCTGAATGCAGCCATTGAGAACAAAGCAGAGCTTGTGCTCATCTTTTACAGCAGCTTTGGGCACTGTTATTCCAAGAGCTGCTGCGCTAAAGGCAGCTAAACATACAGACCAGACCTTCCCTACTATAATAATGATTAAAAAGTAATTAATTTAAAAATAACCATCCTACCTCATCCAATTTATATTTGGAGAGATCTTCATCCTCATCCTCCTCATCCTCCCCTTCAGATTCCTTATCTTCCACTTCCTTCAGGATGGACGCAGGACCCACTGGTTTCCCTCGGTACTTTTTCTTTTTGCGTCCAAACTACAACATTTTAATGCCATCAGAATATGATTTAATCAAAAATCAATCACCAACTGCATTTTGTGATAAAACTTTGATGATAAAAAAAATATACATCAATTTAAAATAAGATCTTGCTCAAAGGGAAAGGGGAAAAAATCAATTAGCAACAAGAAACTTTTTAGAGAGACAGAAACATGCTTGTCTTGGGGACAATTAGAATCAACAGAGAAGATGAATGGAAATCTGAATATTTTATATTTTAATTTCATGGAATATCCTTAGAAAACACTGCTGAACATCTGGCACAACACGTGTCTCTCCAGAGTAATCCCTGCACCTTCTCTTACCTCATCATACTCCCCATCGGATTCTTCCCGTTCTATATATTCCACGTTCTCCCGTTCATTAAATCCTCCTCCGTAGCCTTTAAAAAGGGATAAAACAGGACAATCTCTTGAGCTGCAGCAAATTCAGCTGCATCAAACCCATAAACTTCCACAGAGGATCTGGAAGCCTTCATGGAATTATAAATATGCCACAAGGACGTAACAGGATCTCAGGAGGAACATGAATTGTTCCCACACATGTTTATTAAATACAGTTCCTCGGAAACCTAATTGAGAAAATGGGTTAAGACACACAACCAGCACAGCAGCAACAACATTTAAAGGAATGGAAAAAGAATAAAACCTATTTCAGGATTACAGCTCTGATCAGCAACCAGATTCCCAAAGGGCTCTGCAGTGTCTCCACGGGCTGGGAATAAAGGGCACCATCCTCAAAAACCAAAATCCCACCTCAGAGCAGCCAACTTGGGAAAGCAGTGAGGGGAACACAAGGGGGGGTGCGTGTGTACATATATATATA
>VXAY01006780.1:545559-706955 GCA_013399855.1 Oxyruncus cristatus | reverse complement strand
TATATATATATGTATATGTAGCTGTTCAGAGTTGTACAGCTGCCAAAATTTGCCTTAAGAATATTTCTATTCCTTTCCTGTTCATTTACACAATGGAGTGGAAAGTTCCAAGGGCTCACTGTCATTTCAGCTGACTTTGTAATTTACTGCTAGAGTGTGTAACGTGCTGGGTGTCCTGCATGTGTCTGCCAACGTCCTCTGCAGGACAACAGAACTCCAATAATTCATTAAATACTAAGTATCAGGGAATCCCAGCCTGGTTTGGGCTGGGAGGGACCAAAGCCCTTCTTGTTCCTTTCCCCTGCCATTGGTAGGGACACCTTCCAGTGGAAGTATTTTATCAACTTCAGTATTAAACACTTCAATAAATTATTTAATAAATATTTTAATAAATTGCACATCATAATAATTATATGAGATACGATTAAATTATATTTTTAATATTTGCCCTTTTAACAAAAATAAGTAAGAATATCAAAACATTGTTTTTCCTTTTGAACAGTAAGCTCTGTGCTCTTCTCCAGGCTTCTATTTTTTTCTATGCATTTGTGTTCCACTCTGTGCATTCAACTCCCTGCCCTGTTCCACTCTGTGCATTGAATCCCCTCCCTGATGCCACGTGCAGAGGGAACAGCGTCAGAGAGCTGTAAGGAGATCCTGCTCCAGTTACCTCTGGGCTCGTGTTCGTGCAGGAGGAGCTGTAACCGAGTCCTGGTGTAACCAGCCCTCCTGGGGAGATAACAGCCTTATCTGCAGAGCCTCAAACCTGCCCTGGGACGGCCCAGCCCTCTGCACATGGACACCACACACACCCCAGGCCTTTGGGACAGAAACAAAACATTGCTCCCAAATGTCTTGGCATCAAAATCAAACACGGAGGCGGTTTAAGCCGAATATTCCCTGATTTTCCAAATGAAACCATCACTTCACACACCACCAAAACTTATCATGGCAAAGAACCTAGCTGCGAAATGACTTAAATTCCATTCTGATTTACAAAGCTATTTTCTGACAGTAACTTCAGGATTTAAGCCACACAGATCTCACCTGTCCTCTCCTCTAGCTTGGCGTACTTTGGGGTGTTGCACATGTTACACTCTGATCTCCTGGCCCAGTTCACGTTGCCACACCTTCAGGGGAAAAAGAACAAAAACAGGAGTAAGAAACGTTTTGTTTAAGATTGGAAATAAAAAGGTGAAGTGATGAGACACTTTGGAAGGTGACTGTACTGGACAAATCAGGGCAAAGATGTGCAATCACCAGGCAGGTGGGCAGGCACATGAACAGAGGCAAGACTACACAAAAAGCATTAAAATTTCTCATTATTTCTTAACCAGTGCATCCACACTTGAGATGAATTAACAAAAATGCTACCATAGGAATAACGGTCATGGAATGACAGAATAGTTTGGGTTGGAAAAGCCCTCCAAGCCCAGTGAGTCCAACCACTCCCCAGCACTGCCAAGGCCACCACTGACCCATGTTCCCAAGTGCCACATCCACATGGCTTTTCAATCCCTCCAGGTATGGGGATTCCACCACTGCCCTGGGCAGCTGTGCCAGGGCTGGATGGCCCTTTCCAGGAAGAAAGTTTCCCAATATCCAACCTGAACATCCCCTGGCACAGCTTGAAGCCGTCTCCTCTTTTCCTGTCCCTTGTTCCCTGGGAGCAGAGCCCGACTACCACTGACTCCACCCTCATGTCAGGAATTTGCAAAGAGTGAGAAGGACCCCCGAGCCTCCTTTTCTCCTGGTGCTCCAGACCCTTCCCTAGCTCTGTTCCCTTCTCTGGACACACTCCATGGTCACGGTCCAGTGCACAGCTGCAGTTCTCTGCTTCCACCTCCACATTTCTCTCTTATTACAGCACCCAAAAGGCACCTTTCAAATAACCAGAATGTTTGACTGTCATTTTCTAACACAGACCTTAATTTTTTTCAATCGATGGCTTGGAGAAACATCCAGGCCTTTACCTGTGTGATAAACTCTGCTCATTAGATATTCAGGGAACTTCATGGAATCCCAGACTGGGTTGGTTTGGAGGGGACATTAAAGCTCATGCAGTCCCACCCCCTGCCATGGGCAGGGACACTCTCCACTATCCCAGTTTGCTCCAAGCCCCGTCCAACGTGCCCTTGGACGCTTCTAGGGATGGGGCAGCCACAGCTTCTCTGGGCAACCTGTGCCAGAGCCTCACCACCCTCATGGGGAAGGCAGCTCCTTGCCCTGCAATGGGGATGTTACTCCAACCTCCGCATTCCCTCCAAACTTTGTCTCAGCTTATCAAGGACAAACTTGCCCCGTTACCTGTGCAGTCCTGACATTTAAACCCTTTTGCTGCCACATTACTGAAGTGCTGTGCAGGCAACGAGAGGCACCCCCACAGCTCCCCTCGCTGTGGGTCTGCTCTCCGGTGTCAGCAGCACAAGGCCTCGCAGCCCCCCGCGTGTGTTTGGGTCTGGGCCATACGTTTTGCACTGCCAGTCGTTGGCACTGAACAGCCCCCGGCTCTTCTCCGCCAGCGTCTTCCCGATCTCCGTCCCCCCTGCCTTCATCATCTTTGCTTCTGTCGTCTTCTCTGGGGAGGGAAGAGAATAAAGGGCTCTCAGACAGTCTGGGGCTAAAGGGGAAGGTTTAGTGCTGTTTTAGGGGGGCGGCACAGCAGGGGGAGGAGGGCTCTGTCCCGGCACTCACCTCTCCCGCATCTGTTACAGCTGGTCCTCCTGGCGAAGTTCACGTTCCCGCACCTGGGACAGGACAGACCACGAGGGAGTGGATCAGTAACGCTGGGAACGGCACACGGGGGGCTCGGACCCCTTGGATCGAACCCGAATATGGCCCACTTTAACCCAATTTGTCCCGAGCCCAACGCGAAATTCCTCAGTCCGTACTGGGCCGGGGCTGTGACAGCCCCGAGCCGGCGGCTCCCCCTGCCCTGCTCCCGCTCCCCGCCTCATTCCCGGTCTCCTCCCCGTCCTCTGCCCTATTCCCTGGGGGTCGGTCACTCCCGTTTCCGTCCCGGTTCCTGATCCTGTTCCCGTTCCCCGTCCCTTGTCGGCACAGATGCAGTCCTTATTCCCCTCTCACATCCCCCGTTCCCGTTCCCATTCTCATTCACATTCCCGTTCCCTCACTTCTTGTCGGGACAGATCCGGTCTCCGTTCCCATTCTCATCCTCTTCCCATTCCCATTCCCTCACTTCTTGTCGGGACACATCCAGTCCCCCTTCCCATTCCCCATTCCCCGTTCCCATTCCCCGTTCCCGTTCCCTCACTTCTTGTCGGGACAGATCGAGTCCCTCTTCCCATTCCCCGTTCCCATTTCCCGTTCCCGTTCTCATTCCCCGTTCCCGTTCCCTCACTTCTTGTCGGGACAGATCCAGTCCCCGTCGCTCACGCGGAAGTTTTTCGCCGCCATCTCGGGCCGAGCGGGGCCGGGCCGAGCGAAGGACCCCGGCCCTGCGCCGCCGGGCTGCCCGCACTGCGCCTGCACCCGCGCCGCGCCCACACCGCTCGCGTTTCTGTCAGGCAGCACCGCGGACGCCTCGGCCCCGTGAGGAGGGAGGTGGGAGCGCGAGCGCGAACGCCCCCTGGCGGAGGGAGAAGGAGGGGGAAGCAAAGGGGCCTCGAGAGAGAGTTGGGAGCAGGAGTCTGGGACACCGGGAAGGGCTCCCACTGCCAGAGGGCAGGGTCAGATGGGATACCGGGGAGAAGAGGGTGGTGAAGCCCTGGCACAGGCTGCCCAGAGAAGCTGTGGCTGCCCCATCCCTGGAAGTGTCCAAGGCTAGGTTGGACTGGGCTTGGAGCATCCTGGTCTAGTGGAAGGTGTCCCTGCCCATGGCAGGGGTGAGACTGCATGGACTTAAGGGTCCTTCCTAAGCCAACCCATTCCAGGATTCCAAGGAGGGCAGCGAAGTTGGTGAAGGGCCCTGAGGGGAAGCCGTGTGAGGAGCGGCTGAGGGCACTTGGTGTGTTCAGCTGGAGGAGACTGAGGGGAGACCTCATTGCAGTTACAACTTTCCTGGGAGGGGAAGAGGAGGGGCAGGCACTGATCTCTGCTCTGTGGGGACCAGGCACAGGACCCCAGGGAATGGCCTCAAGTTGTGTCAGGGAAGGGTTAGGTTGGATCTTAGAAATAAGTTTCTTCTCCCAGAGAACACATGAGGTTGCAGCTGGTTTCCCTCTGTGGTGGCCCCAGTGAAATCCCCTTGGGAACAGACAGAGGATTCCAAATATCACCAAACATCCTGAGTTGGAAGGGACCCACAAGGATCATCGAGTCCAACCCTCAGCCCTGCACAGGCCCATCCCCAAAAGTCACACCAGGTGCCCCAGAGGATCATCCAAACACTCCTGGAGCTCTGGCAGCCTTGGTGCTGTGACCACTGCCCTGGGGAGCCTGTTCAGGGCCCAACCCCCCTCTGGGGGAAGAACCTTTCCCAATATTTGAATGACACATTGGGATGACTATTGATGTTAGAGTGCCCAGAGAAATTTGTTTTTTAAATAAATATCTTATTTTGACCCATCTCATGGTTTGCTGGTGGATTTGTGTCAGTGGTGGGACACCATTCCTTTTTCCCTGTATGTGCCCGGGGTGGACACGGTGCTCTCTTGGCCGCTCCTTCCAAACCACCTCTTATCCCTTTTCTCTGTTTTTTTGGACTGGGAATGACCTGTCAAGATCTGCTGTGTTCAGGTGGACCAGCATTCCCTAATTACATCCATGCAAAATGTTTATTTATAGCAAATGCTACTTTCCTGGAAGTTTTTATTCCCTCTCCTTCTTGTCACCACATCTGTGGAAAAATTATTTGGAGTCTGGGTATGGAGCTGGTTTTTATCACATCATGAGGCAAGGTGACAGTGTTATTGCCAGTTATTTATAGAAGTATAAACCAGTGCGGAAAAATGTGCTGGGGCATCTGCTGTGCCACAGGGGCTGGGAACAAATTCCCACTTAGGGATTGTCCATAACAGTCAGGAAGGATAGAACCTGTTTCCCTGTTGCTGGAGAAGTGCTGGAATTTGGAACAAGGCTGTGAAATCCTGGAAGAGTTCACTGCTGCCGTGTCCTGCTTCGGTCAGTACAGCAGGTGGCACTTGAGGAACGTGTGTTTTCCATGGAAAAAAACACCTGCTTTTTCATGGAATTCAGGGGAGATGTTTTAAATCCGATATATATATATAAGTCTAATAAAAAATATCCTCAGTGTGGCCATGGGTGGTTGTCACCAGAAACTGAGCATAAGATTGTTTTGAGCTGCACATGGCACAGGACATGGAGCTGTTGGGATGCACCAGGACTATCCAGGACTTGTCTCTGATCAAGATTTTCCCTGTATTCCTTGCCTGTTCCTGACAAATAGGCACCACCCAGCTGCTCCTGTGGTTTCCTGGGGGAGGCTCTGCTGATGTCAGGAGGGCTGGAGGGAGGGAACAATTCTGGTGTTGGCCCTGAGAGTTGATTCATTCTTTTGTGCCTTCAGGGAAGAGCCTGTCACAAAAATGGGAATATCTGTCATAAAGTGTAATATCAGGGACACAAAACTGTCTGGGAATAAATTAATGAGTGATGGAAGGGCTGCTTCTGTGATGTCCTTCTGTACAGCAAAAAAGCTGGAATGTTGGAGGAAAAATTGGGATCTGATGACTTTTAGTGAGAGTTGTATTGAACTCTGGTATGCTTGAAATCATGGAATCATAGATTCATGAAACCACAGAATCATGGAACCATAGAATTTTTAAGGTTGCAAAAGACCTTGAAGACCATCAAGTCCAAGAAATGAACCAGAATAGACCTTATTTAAAACCAAGCACAGGCGAAGCTGCCTTTCAGCTGGTAATAATTTCAGGTTTAAATATTATAGAAGTTACTACAGTATAATAATAAGAATATTTAGTGGTGTCTGTTTTCTGCTGGAGGAGTTGCCTGGGAAGGCTCTGGCTGGGCATCCTTGGTAATTTTGATGTGTTTCCCTGTGTGTGCTGAGAGAGTGGTTCTGTAACCTCTGTTTGTACAATTTATTTCAAAACTAGAAATATTCATACAATCCTGGAATAGTTTGGGTTGGGAGGGACTTTAATCTTGTCTTACCCTCTGCCATGGGCAGGGACACCTTTCAGTAGACCAGATTGCTCCAAGACCTGTCCAACCTGGCCTTGGACACATCCAGGGATGAGACAGCCACAGCTTCTATTAAAAGCTGAAAAGCCAACAAGGAACTGAAAAATAACCCAAAACTTTTAGTTTATGACTAAAGCAAGGCCCAAGTGGACAAGGTGGGACCTGGAGTCCCTCAGTGTGGAGGGACACCGTGACCAGGCACAATCTGCTGCTCAAGCTTTACCCTAGATTTTTGTTGTGCTGCTCTACTTTTCCTGTGTTTCTCATCCAAAGCTCCATTTCAATGTCTGCTCCCCGTTTCCCAATAGCTTGTGAACACTTTTATTGGATTCCTGTTTCTATCACAGTACATTTGGCCTTCAAACGAGGGTAAGGAATTGATAATAACCCAGTAAATGAGAAATACATCAGCCATCATTTTAACGTAATGAAACCGAGCAGCTGAGAATGAATCAATGTGCAGAAAACTGGTTAATTGGCCCGGCTCTAGACAGCCAATTCCTCCCAACAAGCCCTGAAAATCAGTTTCCTGAAGAAAAACTAAACGGTACAAAGAGCAGGAAGATCAAAGCCAGGTAATTAAACAGAGTTTTGGTTCCTCCATCCCTTCCTGTGTGCTGTGTTCATATCACGCTCTTTACTCAGCAGCTCGGGGCTCCCAGGTTTTTAAGCATCACTTTAAAGCATTTAATACATTGTTGATGCTTTTGATGCTTTGCAAGGCACACTAATAATAATAATTCCAGCTCTTGGAGCTAAAGGAGAGCAATGTGTTTCTATCAGGTGCAGTGTGACTATTGTGAGACCCCATTTGTGTTGCTGTAATTTCACAGGCACTGAATGATACGGAACAGGGGGGGCTTGACAATGTGATTTCAACATCACAATGTGACAGGTCCTTGGTTAAACAGGGAATGTGGAAGATGTAGTGCCTGTGTTGGGAAGTGCAGGTGTATAAACCACTCAGGACACTCCCGGGCTTGGGGTTTACCATGAAATCCAAGGAATGCTGTGCTGGAAAGTTTTAGGATGCACCAGGGCAGCTGGAGAGTTGGTCTTCCATGGTTTGTTTCAGTTTTCAGGTGTGACAGATGTTTGATCATCGAGTTTTTCAAGCAAGTGGTGAGGTTTAGATTTAGATCAGATATTGGGAAGGAATTCTTGGCTGTGGGAGTGTTAGGCCCTGGCAAAGGTTGCTCAGAGAAGCTGTGGCTGCCCCATCCCTGGAAGTGTCCAAGGGCAGCTTGGACAGGGCTTGGAGCATCCTGGTCTAGTGGAAGGTGTCCCTGCCCATGGCAGGGGGTGGAACTGGATGGGCTTTAAGGCCTTTCCCAACCTCAACCAGCCTGCGATTCCATGTCACTCACGTGCATTTGGAGGAAAGATTTCCTTCAACATGTGACCTTTCCAAAAGTTAGACACTACATGTCATTTGGTGATTTAATAATTAAAGGATGATTCAAGTTTGCTGAGAGGACATAATATCACAAAATAAATGTTAGAAATTATAGTTGAAAAATTTATTTATGGTAGAGTTGGCAAATAGCCACTAAATCCCTTAAGCCTGGGGCTAGAAGGGCCTAGTGGAGGAGTTTCAGTCTCTGCCTGGGTGCAGGTGAAGGAACCAGACACAACAACCACTGATTTAACCCCCACCAGGCCCTCCCTGTGAGCCCTGAGTCAATCTGGGTTGAATTCCCTCTAACTCCTGTCACATACATGTCACGCAGGCCAGCCCACAGCCGTTTCCAATGTGGAGGTGGATCATTCCTGGCTGTTTCCCTCCTCCTGCTGAAGATGCTGAAAGGAGTGAAAGGAGGTTGAACAGAATCATAGAACCAGTTACCTTGGATCTGCAAGTCTTGACTTTATATAAACCTTCTATTTTTGGTTACTAACTATGTTATTTTCTGTTCTGCCAGATATTCAGTATTTTGCATGTCGTTGGTAAGGCAGTAACAGGAAATACTTCGTCTGAGCAGTGTGTGAAACCACCTCAGCTTTGAAAGGGAGAAGCCTTGACACCTTGCCCACGTGCTCTGCTCTGAGCCTTCACATCCGCCAGCAGTGTGTGATAGAGGGATAACAGGAAATTTAAGTAGTCAAATGTGCAGGAATGATGGGAATGGATCATATTTCATCATTAAATGTTTACTCCCAAACAATACAACAGGTTCTCCAACCATTGCTGACAACAGCCTTTTCTGCAATCAAAATTTGATACAGATGTGTTATTGTCTTCAGCAAATTCTACCTGTCAGGCAGTTTTTTAGTGCTCCTCCTCAGGAATAAATCAGGCCTCATGATGCACTTCACTCCTCTGACAGGAAGATCCAAACATATATTTGCCCACAATTTATTTGACATTGGCAGCTCAGGGGAGGAATTTCTTTTAGAGCCACAGGAGATGTGGTTTCAATTTTAAAACTTAGTCTTCAGAGCAGATGTGGAATAAAGTCATGTTTTCTTCATTGTTCAGGAGAAGCAACAAAGCTTTGAGAGCCCTCCCAACCCAACCCAATCTGATCCCATGGTTATCCAAGGAACTGCTCTGTGGTTGTTCGTTGCTGTTTTTCTTTCACTTTTTCCTCTGTTCCCTCCTCTTTTTTCTGACCCACTGGGATGTCTTTCAGGAAAGGACTGCAGGGTTCCTCTCTGGAATCAGAGAAGTCTGTCAGACAAGCAAAAAAACCCAGAGACTTGTTATTTGTTCCTTTTCCAGCAAGTTTCTGGTGCACCATGATCTCTGCAGGTCATTGTGTGAGGACAAGGAACCTCCTTCCTCTGGTACCTTTGGAAAACACAAAAGGCATTTGCAGTGTTCCCACCTGACAGTGCAGGGGAGCAGGGACTGGTTCAAAAGATGATATGTGTGTGATGTTGGAGAGGGATGAGCATCACCCCTCTCTCCTGGCACTGAAGGAATGAGTCTCCCAGCAGGAAAAGCAGGAAATTCTCTCCAAACCTGCTGCCCAAAGGACGGTGATGTGTTTGAGAAAAACATACATAAATAAGCCAATATTTATCATTTTCAAAGGTATATTTGGACACTGTGTAGGTGAGATGCAGAATAAATCATGCCCCCATTGACATTAATTACTGTGGTTCAGAGAAACTTCTTTTGAATACAAATTTCTGGGAGTAAAAGCATTTAATGGGCATTCATATTCATTAGTATGAATAAAGGTGAGAAATGTAAAAATATCTAATATATATTTTTTTTAAAGCCAGGTTGAAAAAGGTTCCTTATCTAAGGAGTCATCATTTAAGGCTTTGCAGATCAGGTTCCTCCTACAGATTTCAAGTTTACTCCTTGAAATTTGGTGTTAAGTCAACGAAAGTGTAACTTGGTCCCAGAAATAATTAACCCCTTCGTATCAGTCAATTTTAATTTTGTACTCTGTACATGTAAATGAAATGTAATTGCCAAAGTATCTCTTCCTTTGGCAATCTGCCTCTCTAAACAAGTGGTATGGTCTGTTCACACAGATCCCAATCGATGGAAATGTGCCAGCTGTACATTTAAAGGATAAGGAACAATTCCAAAAGAAACTGTACTGACAAATTTTTGTACTAATTTTAACTAGAGTATTACTGTTCTGAGCCATGTTCTTGCTAGAGGCCATGGAATTGCACCTGTTTAGGACTCTGAAGTCAGCGCTTGGCTCCTCTGCTTGCTGAACTGTCTCCTTTCCCCCCTGGAGTTCACTTGCATCTCACTGACATGGAATATTTTGCTTCTTCTCCAAATTGTGTTCTAACAAAATGAAACAAAAAAAATAATTTAAGAGGTTAGTTTAGGTAAGGAACTGAACAACCCCAAAGAGTGAACAGGTCCAGAGGGTCCTCCTCCATGGTTTGCTGGATCACTTCTTGGAGGTGCATCCCTGTGTCCTGAACCTTGGGATGTCCAAGGAGAACCAGGAATTTTCTCACCGACCAGGATGCAAAAGCAATTTTCTGTCCTCATTTTTACAGCCAATTCTCCTTCAGATCTGCCCATTTCATCTCTGTTTTTCCAGGATGCCCAATTACAGTAACATCAGACACAGAGTCATTGTGAGAGTGCCCTATTTCCAGGGAAATGAATGGCCAGTGAGGAGAAGAATCTGCTTTTTTCCCCTTTTCTTTCTTTTAGTGTAGAAGAAAACTCCTGAGTAAACTTTGTTTTCCTTAAGTTACAATTATAAATAGAATAAGGAGTTCAAAGTGCAATTTCAGTTCACATCAGGCTCAAATCAAACCAAAGACAGTGAATCCAGATTTGGAGCTCACTCCAGAGAGGGGCTAAGTCTCCTGCCCAGGAGGTGGAGAGATTTCGGTGAGCTGACAGCTCAGCGCCTCCACAAGACAGAATTTTTTCCCCAAAAACTTCCTGAAGTGTATTAATCACACTTTTCCATGAGGTTGGATCAGATCCTGAGCTCAACACAAACTCCTGGCAGTGGACAATGCAGGCACTGATTGAAGCAGAGGTGTGGATTTATATCTGTGGGCAGGAGGGGTTTCTGGAAGGTTTCCACCCAAAGCAGGTCTGTGGAATCAGAGCAGCCATGGCTTTGTCTGACTCCAAACCCTACAGCAGAGTCCAGTACATCTCCATCCCCACAGAAATAGAACCTTGCTTGTCTCCAAGGTCCCTCCCAACCAAACCAGTCAGTGATTCTGATTCCTTATTGTGTTACAACTCTGCTTTTTGTTAACAACAGGAATTCTGAGTGCTGTGCAAACTCTCCACGTTGCTATGGTTACAGCACAGCCATTCCCAGAGTCTCCCTCAAAATGCCAGACATCCAAAGGACAATATGGAAGCAATCCCAGCAGCATGGGGGTTTCAGATGTTCCTCTTGCTGTCAGTGGGATTGGAGGTGGCAAAGCAAGGGATTTGCCATTGTTGGGATCTGGGGAATTAAAATCCACTGACAGCTGGAAAGTTTTCAATTTAAATTACCTCCCAGGAGGTGTCCAACTCAACACCTGGGGGCTCATTTCTACGACCATGTGCAGCTTTCTGCCATCAAAGCTAAAGGTATCCATGTGTCATGGAATCACAGAATCACCGAATGGTTTGATATGGCAGGGACCTTAAAGCCCATCCAGTTCCACCCCTTGCCAGGAGCAGGGACACCTTCCACTAGACCAAGTTGCTCAAAGCCCTGTCCAGCCTGGCCTATGTATTCTCTTACCTCCCCTCTTTCCTTCAGCTCTGTGTTCACACTCTCTCTCTCTGCTGAACCCCAGCAAAAGAAATGATCCCCATGTTGGAAATAATGTAACTTTCCTAATTTTTGAATGGGTTTAATTAACGTTTTAATTAATTATTTTAATTCATCATAAGTGTTGTGTTGGGCCTTAAATCACTTCTAGCCAGTGTTTTAGCCAACAAAAAGTTGTCATAAGCTACTCTTGCAAGAACACAGTTTGGGAAAAGTACTGAAGCTGTAAGTACGCTCAAGGAGCTTTGGATGATCCTCTGGGCCACATGGTGAGACTCTCGGGGACGATACTGTGCAGGGCTATGGATTGGACTCGATGACCCTTGGGGGTCCTTCCAACTCAGCCTACTCTCTGACTGCGTGATTTCTAACACTGAAAAGACCACGTTGGAGAGTTTTATTTATCCCGATTTTGGAATATTTGGCAACACTAACCCTGTGAGCTGGGCTGAGAAGTGGCTCCCGTGGTCCATCAGGCTGCACCCAAACCCCCCATCCTCCTTCTCCCCGTGGGGCACCCAAGGGTGCCCAGCCCAGGCCCTGTGCTGGGTAATTCCTGTGCCAGGTAATGGAGACTGACAATTTCATCTTTAAGCCATTTATCAGCCGTGCTCAGCACATCAGGTGTCACAGGAACATGACAACTCTTGTCAGGGAAACAAGAGAGGCCTGTGACAGGCTCTCAATTGAATCCCTTCACCCAGCACTCCCAGCATTAACACTGCCTTAAAACAAGTCCATTCATTATTCAAAAAAGGAAAAAAAACCAGTGAGATCCTGACAAAATATATAACTTTGTTTGAATCCTAAAAATCCACCTGATTTTGCTTCTTCAGCGCCTTCAGAATAACCTGTCTGGGTTCATTAAGAGCTGCTTTATTTGTTGCCAGTGAAGAAGCCAAGTGTGGGTCATTCTGACAACGAGTGGGAGTCACTTGGTGGCCATGAATGATTCATAACCCTGGCTGCTTTTTAATAAAATGCTCATGTTAAAATTCTACATATGCTGAGAAGGAAGAAATAAGAATTCCTCTCTCTATTTTCATTAGAATTTGTAATAAATTACAACCCGGAGATTTATTCTCGTGTCTGAGTGGCTTTTCAGCAGCTGCACCATGTGTGTAGACAGGCTTCACTTGGCTGCCCACCATCCCTAAAATCACTCTGCTCCCATACAAACATTGCAGAGAGACAGTTAACTCAGATTTTATCTCATATTAAAAGAAAAAAGAAATAAAAGAAGAAAAACCAAGAGCTGCAGGAAGTGGCATTCATAGAATCATCAGATCACAGACTGTTTTGTGTTGGCAGAGACCTCAAAGCTCATCTTTTACCATGGGCAGGGACACATTCCACTATCCCAGGTTGCTCCAAGCCCTGTCCAACCTGGCCTTAGCCACTTGCAGGGATGGGGCAGCCACAGCTTCTCTGGGCAACCTGTGCCAGGGCTTCACCCTCCTCATAGGGAAGAATCCCTTCCAAGTTCCCCCTCTAGCCCTGCCCTCTGGCAGTGGGAAGCCTTTTTCCTGGTCCTGTCTCTCCAGGCCTTGTCCCAAGCCATTTCAATGTTATATTTTTATTTAACAGTGCATGCTCACAGATATACTTTTTAATTATTTTGTCTTTATTCTGCTTGTTGGATCCAAACATCCCAGAAAACCAATTTCTGTTCCCCAAGACCCTGTGGCTCCCTTTGATTTATGTGGAAAGGTGCAGCAATGTCAATAAAATTAGACTCAAGGGTGCTTTTGAGATTTAATACCCAGCCTAAGGACTCATCTGTCTCCCCATCTCCAACAGCCCTGCGGAGGAGGAGGGACTGCAAGGGGAAGGTCAAGATGGTGTAGTTGGGCTCTTTAAATCAGCGCAATAAATAGGATGTGGGCAGGTGGGTGTGGGGTCAGTCAAACTCATCTGGATAACACAATGGAGTGAATTGGAGGGAGGTTTGTGCTGCCTCTCCAAGTTGCACAGCAACACACTCCAGATAAAAATAAACTGCCCAGATGGCTTTGAAAAATCTGATTTATTTCTGAGGTAAAGTACCAGGAGTTTTTTCTTTCTTGAAGGTTGAAATGTCCTGACTAAAATGAGTAAGTCCAGTGATAGCGGTAAAAGTGGCCAAATTTTGAATTTTTCAAGGATTCCTCTGCATATATTCACTCCCATTCTTACTGCTCTTGGCCAGTTCCTTCTCAGTTTTAACCAATCTTGACCATTCCCTAGAAGTGTTCAAAGAATGAAGGATGTGGCACTTTGTGTTATGGTTTAGTGGGCATGGTGGTACTTGGTCCAAGGTTGGACTTGGTGACCTTGGAGATCTTTTCCAACTTTAACAATTCCATTACTCTGTTTCTTTATTTAAGCTGTTCTTCCAACTCTTGGGGTTTTTTTAACTTCTTTTTGAAATTCTGAATTGTTTTGACTGATGAAGAACAATTCCCCAAGTCATTCCTGTGGAGTGGGAGTCTCAGGGCATTGTTTGTGCCTTGCAGACTCTGCTGATCCCACACTCCCCAGACAAAGCCAGGTTTGTTCCTGCAGTCTCCAGAGGGACAGAGGGGTGCCTCTGGTGTCTCCCTGGGCGTGGAAATGCCTTCTTATTGCAAACAAGAGGCTTTAAGCTATTAAATTGAGGGTTTGTATTTTTGTCCTCAGCTTCCAGCCTTGGAAGAGCAGGGGAAAGCACAGGGTTTGAGTGGATCTGGGGAGGACCTTGTGTGTCCTTCATACAATGTCAATGTGGCTCTAATTACTTGGGATGTGAGTACAAAAGGACCTATTGAAATGGTTATAAGGACCTGTGTCATGTCTTGATGGTATCATGGAACCCTGGAATGGGTTGGGTTGGACAGAAACTCGAATCTCCTCTCATTCCACCCTCTGCCCTGGGCAGGGACACCTTCCACTATCCCAGGTTGCTCCAAGCCCCATCCAACCTGGCCTTGAACACTTCCAGGGATGGGGCAGCCACAGCTTCTCTGGGCAACCTGTGCCAGGGCCTCACCACCCTCACAGGGAAGGATTCCTTCCTGGTGCTGCTTTCCCATGTACCTGTGCAGGTGGGATGCAGTGTTGCTGCTGGTGGGATGTGGTGGGGCCTGGGGACTGGTGACCCCTTCCAGAAGGTTGCATTCTTGTGCTGTGATGGTCCCACTCAGCCCTGCGTGTGCTGCCTCAGGGATGGACCATAAATATTCAGAGATGTAAAACAGCAGGTGCAGCAAGTCTCTGGTGAGGATGTGCTTAGTGGGTGAAGGACTCAAACAACTGCATACAAAACCTCCATCTGTAGCTTTTTATGTGATGTTGAGGGTTTTTTAAATTTAAAACCACAGTTTATTTTAAAAAGTACAGATACTCTCATAAAAGATGGTTTCATACAATTAAAATGCAAAATGTATTAAAGCCATTGATAAAAATGTAAAGATTTGAGTAATTTTAGGTTTCATATGAGTACGTTCAGAACAAAAAATCTTGTCCCATGCTGTTCCTCACATTCCATTTCCAATGGGAAAATTCTTGCCTGCAATTACTCTCTTTCTTTTGGCTTGTTCTTCCTTTGTTTCCATTTCCCCTCTTCTTCTCCCCTGGCTCCTACAGCTCCTTCTGCTTCAACAGCAGCTCTTCATGTTACAGGGATGTGCTGTCAAACCTCAACATGAGTCGAGTACCTCACCAGCTCTCAGGTTAGAGGCTGAGCTGCCAGCAGTACAGTTTAGGGAAAGCAATGCCTGGTATTTCCATTTATCTCCCTGTAATGCCTTTAGAACAGCATCCCCCCACCCCTGCCCCGCCATGCTCATCTTATCTCACTGATTCCTGTTCGTAGGAATGTTGACATTTATATAGTAATATTCCAATATTCAGATGGGGGACAAGAGATGGAAGAGAGGGAATGGTGGCCTCAAGCTGTGTCAGGTTGGATATTTGGAACATTTCTTCATGGAAAGGGCTGTCCAGCCTTGGCACAAGTGCTCGGGGCAGTGGTGGAGTCCCCATCCCTGGAGGGATTGAAAAGCTATGTGGATGTGGCACTTGGGGACATGGGTCAGTGGTGGCCTTGGCAGTGCCAAGGGAATGGTTGGACTCAATGATCTGAGAGGGCTTTTCCAACTTAAACGATTCCATGATTCCATGATTCTGTAAAGACCAGCTAATTGCAATAGCCAAGTGCTGTGTGGCTGAAGTGTCTCCCAGAACTGAAGTTTTACCCCATACAGACGATAATTCCCTGTTATAATGTGCACTAACACTGATAATTACTCTCTGAAATGAGCTCATCATCAAAGCCTTAATTTAAAACCACATCTATTTCTCTGTATGTTCTCGATGACCTCTGATATCCCAAAGCATGAAAATGTTGCTGTTCCAGTAATTAGTTGTTCCTGCATTGTTAATCCATTAACTCCTTGATTCTGGTCAGGCCCATGATGGGCTGAGTCAGGGCTGAGAACAGGAAAATATATCCAATGTGCTAAAACAGAAGGGTTGGACTCTGGCTGCTCCCCAGCATTTGCAGTTGCTACTGGGGCTGTGAACACTGGAAAATGTTAGATTGCTGAGAAATTAATGAAAAATGAAAATTAATGTTGTTTCCAGAAGATCCTAAGCATCACTGGTGGAAACTGATAAATAAATTTTGGAGTTTATGAGCTGTTTGGCTGATAAAGGCTGTGTGGGATGAGCTTCAGCACCACGTGTGTGGGAACGCACAGGGCAGGAGGGACCTGCCCTGCTCCTGCACAGTCAAGGCTTTTTCGTTTCCAAAAACATGGCAAACTCATAATTTCCAGCCCTATCTCAAACACAGCAGCAGAGAAGCCACTTCCTTTGTGGCAGCTGCTTGCACCAAGCTGCTCTGACTTGATTGCGTTCTGGGTTAGACTCAAAATACAGGCAAATTGCAGTTGTACAGGGAAAGAGGTTTAGCGATTAATTAAAAACAGTCCCAGGATGTGTTGAAAGGAGTTAAAATGAATAATGAATCTTTTTTTTTTTTTTTTAATTAATGCGTTGAAATTTATCATAAACTGTGTGCATTCAAATACAGGAGTGAGAAATACATGAAGAAACTTCTTCGGAAGGAATTCTTCCCTGTGAGGGTGGCAAGGCCTTGGCACAGAGCAGCTGCGGCTTCACCATCCCTGGAGATGTCCAAGGCTGGGTTGGACAGGGCTTGGAACAACCTGATCTAGTGAAAGGTGTCCCTGCTCATGGAACAAGATGAGCTTTAAGGTCCCTCCCTACCCAAACTGGTCTGGAATTCTGTGATCTCACCAGATAAAACACCTCTGAAGCAAATAATCAGCCCTTAAATCCACTTCTCAGACTAAACCCGCTGCTTTGGACTTCTGAAAATGTTGATTAATTCTCATTGCATGTATTATATTCTTGTTGTTTTGTTTGATCTGTATTTTTCCATTAAAATGAACATCATCTGCATCCCTTTATTCCAGGATTAGCTCTTTTTGTTTCATTTGCCCACAGGATGAACTGTCAGTTCTGTTTGAGGAGCTTCAACCACGGCTGGATTTTCCACACAGCTGCCTGGGCATCTGTGGGGGAGAAATATGAATGTTTTCCGTCAAAACCCAAAGATTTCTGCTAGGGGTGGCAGTTATCTGTAAGAATAGTTTTTTGGGAAGTGTTTCATGTTCTTCAAATGTAGCCAGACAAAGTATTGAAGTTCAAAATCATTTATCCTCAAGAAACTGTAGATATTGTTCTTTGGGTCTTAGTTAAAATAATATAAATCCTGCCTTTCAGGCATCTTTGGATTTCAAGCTTCATTCTCACCAACATCAGGAGATATGAATCTGAAAATTGGAGATCTTTAGGAAACAAAATTCCTGCTCAAAGGCAGGACACCCAACACCTTACATGGCTCTGAGCTGGGGAGAAAAGGAATGGAGAAGCAGGGAAAGAGGATTATTTTCAGTGTGTTTTGATTTTAGCCACTTATGATTCACTGCTCTGTGTATTAAAGGCAGATACCTGGAGGTGATAAACTCTGTGTGGAGACTCCTGGAGATTAATATCCACATTTGACTGGTGTAGGCAAAGTGAAGTGATTTCTTTTTACCTGGCAGAGACGGAGATTGGGTATAAATCTCGTGGAAAACAGCACATAATCCTTTTCTAAAAGACACAGAAACGGGGATAAAAGCCCTGCAGACCCGGGGGAGTTGAGTGACAAACGGTGTCTCTGGAGGTGCAGCATCACCCAGGCCCCAGGCAGGGACCCCAACAGCCTCAGGCTGTGCCAGGGCAGTTGGATACTGGGAAAATCTCTTCCTGGGAAGCGCTGTCCAGCCCTGGCACAGCTGCCCAGGGCAGTGGTGGAGTCCCCATCCCTGGAGGGTTTTAAAGGCCATGTGGATGTGGCACCTGGGGACATGGGTCAGTGGTGGCCTTGGCAGTGCTGGGGAACGGTTGGATTTGATAATCTTAGAGGGGTTTTACAAATGAAACCATTCTGTGGCTGTGCGTTTCTGTGATTCAATGTGATGATTTACAACAGAAAAAAATGGAAAGCATGTTTACAACCTTGTACTTCACCACCCTGAGATTCACCCAGCCTTTCTGAAGTCATTCTGTGCACGGCACAAC
The DNA here is from genome assembly GCA_013399855.1 of Oxyruncus cristatus. NCBI lineage: Eukaryota > Metazoa > Chordata > Aves > Passeriformes > Cotingidae > Oxyruncus > Oxyruncus cristatus. Next base: position 689,001 of record VXAY01006780.1, on the reverse strand, counting down.
GTAGATGCCTCCATCCCTGGGGCTGGATCCAAAGCAGGACATGTTTGAAGATCCCAGACAGACAATTCCAAGTCAGGACATGGGGGGTTTAATGCCAGAACGGTTCAGTGATGTGCTGATCCCACATCCTTGTATTGTTCCCGCTGGGAGCTTCCGGGTCTGCTGATCTTCTGCATCACAGGATGGTTTGGGTCACAACAAACTGGGATCTGGCAACTCTGAATTCAAATATATTTTAACCTATGAAACATATTTTCAACCAAGGCAAGATCTGTGGAAAAGAGTTGGAATAAACGCAGTGTTTGTGTGTTGCCAAGGCTTCAAATCTGAGCACGGAAAAGAAAAGTAATTTTGGGCTCAGCAGCTCCCAAAATATTCCCAGCCAAGTGGGAAGGTACGTGTTTCTCATAGATACAAGGACAAATACCTCAGTTTAATAAGCATTCCCACCCATCCCAAGACAGGCAGAACCACATCTCCCCTTCTCTGGCTGAGTGAAGGCTAGTCTTTGCCCTGCCTCTCCTAGCAGCTTCTTCCACCTCCTTGGAGCCCATGAAGCTACAGATCTGGGAGCACCAGACTTGGAATTTAGAATAAAAATACGACTTTCCCTCTTTTTTTTTTTTTTTTTTTTTCTCTTTAAGGAGAGCCTCCACTCCATCACAGCAGCAACAGCCACTAAACCTTTTCAGGATTTAATTGACCATGTTTAAATCAACATGATACTGGTGGCTGGTTGAAGGATGTGACGAATGTCCTCAGCAATGCCCAGTGAAGAGGGAAGGCATTTCCAGGTGTGTCCCTCATTCTGGGGGCTGGCAGTGCTGCCCAGACCCTGTCCCAGCACTTGCTCCCTCATGGGAGCAGAGCTTGAGCTGCGCTCAGGCTGCAGTGTCAGACCTGGTGCAGAAGGACAGGGGACACAGAACCCCCCCAGCCCGGGGTCTGACCCTGCAAGGAGGCACTGCCTGGGCACAGCTGGGCACGAGGGGCCCTGTGCAGCCCCATCCTCTCAGACACCGCAGGCACTACGTGCTCATTACACAGCTCTTCACAGGGGCTTTATCTCCTGCAGAGAAGGGAACACAAGACTCAGAGAAATGGTTTGTTACAATCAGAAGAGAATTATTATTCCAGTGCTGTGCCAATACATTGTCATACAGGAGCCAAGGCCGCCTGATAAGGTTCCTCTGTTCAAGGCTCCTCTTCTGTCTTGAGATATTTGGGCTGCATTGTTATTCTTAAATAATTTCTTTCATAATACGTAGAGTGAGTAGAAATTGAAGACAATCTCATGCCATTTCCCCCCCCTCCCCCGCTTCTGTTCAGTTCTAACTATTCAAGGCCATTTCCAAATATTTTATTAATTAATTTAGTCTGAAGAGTTGGTATTTTTCAGCAACCAAATCCAATTGTTTGGTGGATTTCAGTAAATCATCCCTGAAAGCTTTTTTTTCTACTTAGATGCTGGTTTTGCACAGCATCAATCATTCTGCTCGTTGACAGGAAAAAATGTTTTCTAAATCTGGCTTGCTTTATTGTTCTCTGTTACATAAACCAAATGATTTATGGAGGGAGGGAAGGAAAGGAAGAGAAGGAACTGTTGTCTGATCTTTTTAGCACTGTTTTTTCTTCATCTTGAGTTTTATAATTTTTTTCTTCTGGGCTTGTGTTGGTGCTGGAGAAAAATCTCAACTTTTTTTCTCGGTGACCTCTGCAGTGTCTCTTTTGCACCGTGCCCTGGATATGAGGAGACTCTCAGACTGCTCCTCAGTTTGGGTGAGATCACAGAGGTGTGAAGAGCTCCATGACCCTGACTGTGCTGTGTTCCACTGGAACCAGCTGGGCTGCTCCAGGTGGGAATGTGGGTGCCAAACACACACAGGCACACAGAGACACACATAAGTTAAAATCAGTGGTGGCTGTTGTGAGGGACAGCAAATGATGGTTCACTGATGGCTCCGTGCCAGGTCAGTTGGTGCTCTGGGGCTGCAGGAATTCCTCTTCAGGCTTTGCCTCAGCTCTTCGCAGCAACAGCTGAGTCAAAGGTACTCAGAGAAAAAAATCTAATGCCTGTAGATAACTCCAGGTGTAAATCCTTGCTCCTGTGAAGAGAGTGTGTGAGCCCAGCCCTTCAGGGCTGCTCCAGGTGTTGATGTGGTTTAACTGTGTTCAGCTCTGACCCCTCACAACAAGATACTGAGGGGCTGGAGTGTGTCCAGGGAAGGGAACAGAGTTAGGGAAGGGTCTGGAGCACCAGGAACAGCTGAGGGAGCTGGGGGGGCTCAGCCTGGAGAAAAGAAGGCTCGGGGGGACCTTCTCTCTCTCTGCAACTCCCTGACAGGAGGGTGGAGCCAGATGGGCATCAGGCTCTGCTCCCAGGGAACAAAGGACAGGGTGAGAGGAAATGGCCTCATGCTGTGCCAGGGGAGGTTCAGGTTGAACACTGGAAAAATTCCTTCCTGGAAAGGATTGTCCAGCCCTGGCACAGCTGCCCAGGGTGGTGGTGGAGTCCCCGTCCCTGGAGGGATTTAAAAGCCATGTGGATGTGGCACTTGGGAACATGGGTCAGTGGTGGCCTTGGCAGTGCTGGGGAATGGTTGGACTCAGTGGGCTCAGAGAGATTTTCCAACCTGAACGATTTTGTGATTCCAGGTCCAGTACTGAATTTGATGGATTGCTGAATATTCCTGAGCTGTAACAATTGTGCTGGACAGGTGTGTCTTCCTCCTGTGAAATCCCTCACATCTTGTCCGTCACATATCAGAGCCTGGCACCAACACTGGGCCTGAGGGCAGAGGTGTCACACAGGTGTAGCAACCACAGCTATACTGCATTTCCATCCTGCATTTTGATTGAAGAACCTTAAAATAGGGGCACCACCATAGCACAGGTGTCTTGCAGTGCACACAGCATGCGGAGCAACCTGACCAGCCATGTCTTCATGGAGCTCTGCTTTAAAGCAAGGTCTGGGTAAGAAAAATCTTAGATGTAACTTAACAGCCTTTGGTACATTTTTCTGGGGCAGACAATACCAGGGAAGGATCATTTGTCATAAGTACATTCTTCTAATATTCAGAGAAACAATTTTTCAGCTCTGTGTTATCTGGTATTGCTCCTTTTATGCTCTTGTACCTTACTAGGAATTTCTGTTTGAGAGAAAAAAAATAAGTCTATTTGAGAGTGACTGGAGTCCTACACACACAGTTCTTGTGTGATATATTCAATATTTTATGATTCCTTTCTTCTTAAGCATTTCTAAGCAGCAGAACGTCGCAGGCAGGTGAAGAGAAATCGGATTTGTTTTTATTGAACATAAGTATCCTTAGAAAAGGAGATGGAGCTAGACAGGTGTGGGATAAGCCTAAAGGTTGAACTGTTCCATCTCCAAAGGAGCACAGAAGGCTGCTGGAAATAAGAGCTGTGGCTTCTGACCTTTATGTCATCCCAATTTTTAAACAGAATCCAGGATTAGAAGCCAGAGGTAAATTTATGTTCAAACCCTGTCATTGGCCTGATGTGACCTGTGTTCCCTGGCAGCAGCTTAAGTGTTCTCCCCCTCCACGGGAGCAGCCGTGGTGAGAGGCTGGACCCCCAGTCCCTGTTTGTCTGTCACAGAGAGAATCCCAGAGTCACTGAGGATTGAAAAGCCCTCCAGGACCATCGAGTCCAGCCTGTGCCCGATCCCCACCTTGTCACCCAGCCCAGAGCACTGAGTTATTGTTTGGACACCTCCAGGGATGGGGACTGCACCACCTCCCTGGGCAGCCTCTTCCGATGCCTGACCACCCTTTCCAGGAAGAAATTCCTCCTGATGTCCAACCTGAACCTTCCCTGGTGTAGCTTGAGGCTGTTTCCTCTCATCCTCTCTGTCCCTTGTTCCTGGGAGCAGAGCCTGACCTTCCCCCGGCTCCATCGTCCTGTCAGGGAGTTGCAGAGAGTGAGAAGGTCCCCCCTGAGCCTCCTTTTCTGCAGGCTGAGCCCCCCCAGCTCCCTCAGCTGCTCCCTCAGCTGCTCCAGCCCCTTCCCCAGCTCTGTTCCCTTCTCTGGATGCTCTCCAGCCCCTCAGTGTGTTTCCTGTAGTTAGTGAATGACAGTAGGTGACACCATGGCACATCTGCCTTGCCCCAGGTGGTTCCTCTCACCCCTCTTGAAGCAGGGGATGTGGTTTGAAGACCGAAGTTATGGCTTCCACTTCACCTGTACCCCTCTGACACATGGAATCTCCAGTAAACAATCACTAATGGAAATCCCTAGACCGGTGACTGAAATCAGATGAGATACAGAACATAAAAAATATCAGGAATTTTATTAGCACTGAATATGGACAATAATAAGGGGGAAAAAGTGCCAGCTGGGAACTGGGCACTTGAGATAAATGTCACACAGCCAGTATGGGAATTAATTTGCTGCATAGATTTTCCTGACGTGTCACAATCTGGATGAAATGTGCCTTCCGTGGCATTTCCGAGCTTGAGCCTGAGCCTGGGAATCCTCGTAGCGTGTTCCGGCTCTTAAGAGATTTTTGACTTGAAGCTGCATTTGTTTGGCTTTAAGCACTACACTGTGCAGGTCTCTGCAATTTACATTTCAAACTTGGCAGGGGGAGAAGAATAAAAATACATAAGGCAAATTTTACTGTTATCTCTGAATTTCTGTGGGTTTATCAGTTTCACTCAGAATCCTGCACGTCTCAGAAAGGCTGTTTTTAAAAGATAAAAACAGGAATTTCAGATTGCTAAAGCAAAAGATATTGATAAAAGAAGAAAGAAAGAAAGTCTTTTGAGGAAGGGCATATACCCATGGATTGAAAGGATTCTCCAAAGTGAAGAATGAGGTGAAAAATATGCATTCTTAATTGTGGGAGATGTTTCCTGAGGAGTCTCAGTCACAGCCTTGATCACCCAAGGCTATGCTTCCCCCTGGGCTGTGGGTGAGCATCCTCCTGATCACAGGAATCTCTGCTCTTCCCACAAACAGCTTGAAGATGGTTTTAATCGCTGGCAGTGGGTTACAGATGTGTGTGAGCTCTGAATCCAGCTTTTGTCTCCTGAAATTCTTTCCAGTGACAATGAACTTCCTTTTTGACTCCATGGACAACTTTTAACCATGTAACTGCCAGAGGGCAGGGTTAGATGGGATATTGGGAAGGAATTCTTGCCTGTGAAGGTGGTGGGGCCCTGGTATGGATTGCACAGAGAGTCTGTGGCTGCCCCATCCCTGGAAGTGTCCAAGGTTGGACAGGCCTCAGTGATGGGGGGGGGACAGTTGTCCTGCTATTCTGATTTTGACAGTTTGAAGAGCTTCCAGATTTGAATGCTGCACTTTTGAGCTCCTGAACTGCTTGGAGTTTGAGGCAGGTCCTGCAGCCCCTGTCCAGCCTGGCCCAGCCCCATGTTCTCACCTGTTGTGAGCACAAAAACTGCTTCTAGAAATCCTAAATTTTGTGTGCACTGAACAGTTCCCTAGAACATTGGAGAATTTTCTGAAATGTGATGTTTTCCTGGCAATATACACTGGTATCATGTACACCAGCACACGATACACTGTATTCTATTTCATATTTAGTCTTAGACTAGCAAAGCAGGTTTGAGGGGACTACACACAAGGATGAGATCTCTGCGATGATTAGGAGGTGCCACTGTATCTGCCCCAAGTTAATGCAGAGACATTCCCAGGCCTGTGCTGCCCTGGATAGCCCAATAAACTGGAGAAGAGTTTGTTTGTGGGAGGCACAGCTCAGTGCAGCAGGGGGAACTGTTCACCTGCACATTGCACAGACTGGCAAAGGCAGGTTTGGAAGATTTTTCCAGGGTACTGATCCTCGTGGATCCCTTCCAACTCAGGATATTCCATGATTCTGTTTCCATTCAGGAATAAACCAGTGGCTGCTGAGGATTCCTCAGCTGGTCAACAATGCCAGGTTTGATTTTATCTGGTTTAGGCAACAGCAGTTGTGTCCCTCCTTCTTTGCTCCTGTGTGATGCAGAACAATCCTGAGAGGGGAGCTCTGGGTTTTGCTCTCCCCATCCTGCAGCAGGTTTGGGCACTGAGGGGGTGCTTGGGCTGTGTAAAACCTGAGTAAAGGGCACAGGGGTTGGAGCAGTTGGTACTGACTGACCTGGGACCTGGATTAGGCTGAAATCTTGCTGGTGCTACGGTGGGACTATGGAAGAATCTGAATCCTACTGGTCTGAACTGGGCAGGGGCAGCTTCACCCACATGATGGAGAACAGAAGAAAATTTTCCCAAATTATTACCAAATAAATTGACTTAATGCTTTAAAAAGTGGAACTGTGAAGGCTGCCCTTAGGAATTTCCTGCAGTGGGGGAATCATAGTATCCTAGAAGTGTTTGGATTGGAAGGCACCTTAAAACTCATCCAGTTACACCCACTGCCACCTTCCATAGACCAGGATGCTCCGAGCCCCATCCAACCTGCCCTTGGACACTTCCAGGGATGGGGCAGCCACAACTCCTCTGGGCAACCTGTGCCAGGGCCTCACCACCCTCACTGCACAAACTGACATTCACAGAAATAGCAGAATCATTCCCATTCTCTTTTTTGCTCCTGTGGATTAACTGCTTTTATATTATTTCCCAGAGACACATCCTGTATTATTTATTGTTGTAATCAGTAAGATTCCAGTGCCGTAAATAACTTTGCCTGCACAATGCGTAACTCTGTTTTATGGGTCCCCATTAATGGATTAAATTAGATCTTCCTGGAGATGGGTTTTACTGCGGCGTGTCCAGAGAACACCCTCATGAAGAGGGAGTTGTTTGGGTGACCTTGGCCTTGAACTTTGGGGTTTTGGCAAAGAAGATTTTACAAAAAGCAAGAAAGAGCATAAAGTAAGTTCAGGGAGAGTAGAGGATAACTGAAGCCAATGTGAGGATGCGTTTCCTTCTTCCATATGTTCATAGAGTCGTGGAATAGTTGAGGTTGGAAGAGACCCCAAAGCTCATCTCAGTCCAGACCCCTGCCATGGGCAGTCCTACCAGGACTGTCTGCCCTGCAGGATGGGACTCACCACTTTCCTCCACAGTTTTATTCCTGCCTTGTGTTCTGAGGAATGTTGTAAATGACCAAAAAAAAAATTCTCATTCTTTGCAAAAGAACTTAGAAACCCATTTTGCAATAAGTAAAAACTTTCATCCTTCTCATCTTTGTCCTATAAACCTGCTCTGGGAGCGCACATTGCTCAGGACACATATGTGGCAGGAAGGGGAAGAAGCACATTGTTGTTGTTGTTGTTGGGGTGGAAGTGGTTCAGGGATGTGGATTTGCCCTCTGGAGCTTTTCTGGAGTGTGTCAGTCCATAAAACCGTGGAGCACTAGAGAAAGAAATCTGCTTTCAAGAGGTGATCTCTGATGTTGGGAGGGAGACAGGAACCATCAGTAACTTCCACCCTGCAGCATGTGAGGAGCTTTAATGATCCACAGGCACCACAAAGCAGCATTCTGTGCCTATTGTGCTGATTGCAGGTTCTGGGCCACACCACCATTACAAACTGTTACTGTCATTAGGGTGTCTTAAGAAAAGAGTCAGCAAATAAAGACAAAGGGTTTTTTGTGTTGTTTTTGTTCCTTTTTTAAAAGCATAGAAAATAATATCCGTTCAGCTCCCATATCTTGGAAAAAAATGAGCCTTTCTGACAACAAAGGGAAGATGGGGGGAGCATAAGCCATCAGCAGCTCTTTCTTTTTTGGAAGAAAGAACAAGCAAACAGTGTAGCAGCAAGATTTGTGCTTATTAAAGACAGCACCAGGGCTCTAGGCAACATTTATTAGACACAGTCACAGAAGTCTAGTGTGGGATTTACCACTGCCTATCACCAGGAAAAAATAACAACTAATGAACCCTGCATTTGTTCAAGCAAGTCAAATATCCCATTAAAATTCCTGGTTGGCATTTGCAGGTAGGAAAAGCAAGACAATGCATTTTCCAGAGGGGTTGTTTCTTAGAAAAAAAGGGAAGGTGTGAGTGACAGGTCTGTGTCTGTCCCCGGCTGGTCCAGGAGCATCAGGGCTCTTGTTCCTGCCCATCCCACATGATCTCTCTTCCTGTTCTGTTCCATGACAACAATCAGTGAGGTGGAGCACTACTCCTGACTGGTAGCAGGTACCCAGATCAGCATTCCCGCTGTGGGAAGCAGCAGAAAGAGATGCTGACTCCAGGCCATGTGCTCATTGGAATTGCCACATTCAAGAAGCAAAAATACCTAAAAGTATCTTGCAGCAAAAAACTCTTGGTTATATTTTGGGGCACATTATCCACATTTAACTCACTGCAGACTGAACTACTTGAGCTACTCTATTTTAGTTATCAACACTAACGCTTCAGTGCATCCAAACCCTCTGAATCCAATTTTAATCCATTTTCAAATATCTTTGGTGAGAGAAATTGAATAATAAATTTAATTTTTAGTAAGGAGAATCATTAGAGAGGATCCTCTAGTAAAAGATGATGATTAAACTATTCTTGTGCATTTTTCACTCTACAGAATTTAATGTGCAAGTTGTCTTTTTCTCAGGGTTCTCGAGCTCCGAGGTGAAGAATCTGTGAGGGACACAGAGAGCTAAAAGTGTGTGGGATACAAAAATGAACAAATAAATAAGTAATTGCAAGGTATTCTTTAATCTGATGGTAATCTCTTTTTAAGGCAGCATTCTTTGCTCTCCATGTATTAATTAAAGCATAAGCTGGCTGCTGAGCTTATCTTTACAAAGTCAGAACTATTAATATTCTTCTTTTTTGTGCTCCTTTTATTGGCTTTTCAGCCAAGGCACAGAAGCGACGGCTGAACCAATTAGGTGGCGAAGTACAAGGTTTATTACACATGCTCTGAAATTAAATTCTTGAACATCCAGTAATGAGGCCCCTTAAAATGCAAGAGGGTGGGCAGGTGCAATCAATCACAATGAATCCATCGGTGATCGTCTCTTTAAGGTTTTATTGGTAACTTTAAAGCCAAAGGAGACCAGCAGTGATCAGAATAGAAACCCTCTGATTAAAATTCAGTTTGTTTCCCCTTTCTGTAGTGGAGAAGGCTCTGCTCAGCAGGTGAGGGTGACTCTGGGAAAACCAAAGGGATTTAGATAAAGCCATCATCCCAATTGAGTCTGGAAAAACTTGTGCTTCTCCCTGAAATAAGCATCCTGACTTTACCCGTTGGCATTGTAAAGAGTTAAATAAACCTAACAATTGGAAAGATCGGGTGCTTTAGATAAATATTGTTGTTGTTGCTTTCTGAGATCATATATTTTTTTGGTTTCAACTCATTAACCTGCAGACAGGAAGAAATGACTCCCTGGGAAGGCTGTAGTGTTACTGAGTGTTTCAGGTTGGGTACTCCATGAAATCCATCTCCCCGAGACTGAGGAGCAGCACTCACACGCCTGTGTGTAGGACTCACAAATGCAGGGTGGTGCTGTGGTGCCCAGGAGGGTTTTGCCCTGTGGGACACTGTCCTTTGCAGACTATCCCACTCAGATCCACTGGCACTGGGACAGGCCCTTGGTCCCTGGGAGCAGCATGGCCAAGGGGTTTGGAGATGTTCCAGGTTACAGGCTCTGAAGTGCCAGCCGCAGCTCAGCCCTTCAGGGGCTTCCTCCTGTGCCTTGAATGTGTGTCCCTGGCTTTCTTTTTTTTTTCCCCAACCCTTTTCTAAACTTACTTCTCTTTGTGGAAGTGGCCACGCTCAGCAGGGGTGGAATGAGCTCTTGCTTCTCCAGCAGGAATTCTGGGAAGGTCAGCAAAAGGCCAGTGGGTACCTAAACTGTGGGCTAATACCAACCCTTGGCTGTTGCACGTGACCCAAACTCAGACACCTCTAACCTTGTGACTGTGGGCAGAAACCAGGTCGTTTGTCATCTCTTTGATAAAGAGAAAATTCTTTCGTGCAGATGAAGAAAATTACAAGGAAACCCCCACTGACATCCCCATGATTAAAATCTCACCCAGCTTTGTTTTTTGATAAGACAGTAGGACAGGCATCAGATTTGGGGCTGTGCTGCTGCCAGACGATGCAGAACCCTGGCTCCACTGGGAAGATCAGAGACTGCAGGGAGTGGTGCTCACAGGTTTTGTGTAGCATTGCCTGGGCATAATTAATGCTGTGATATATTGTGAGGGCTATCAAAGGGGCAGCTGCTCAGGAACATGTGGCATCAGGATGTGGTGCTCATTCTTCGGAGTTTTTATCCTCAGCCTGCCTCAACTCCCTCTGAACTATCAATTTATCCAGGCAGACTCATTTGGGATGCAGCTGCTCCACATCTCCTGGGGTCTTACAGATCTCAGCATGCAGCCATGTTCCCCCATCCCTGCCACTATCTCCTGCTCCAGCAGCACACAATCACTGGGATATACTTCATCCCACCTCCGGAGCTGCCTCCGTGTGCTCCTCCCTGCTCTCAGTGTTCCACCCCACAGGAGCTGCAGTTCAGCGTCAGGTGAAGCGATTCTGGAGTGTGTAAATGTTTCTGAGATGTTTTTAGACCCTTTGGAAATGGAAGTGGCTTTATGAGACCCATTATTATATTATTATTCTCCTTCCACAGAAACATTTAAAGTGGGAGCATTGTCTTGGCAGGGTTGCCTTGGAAACGTGGTTGATGTAGTTGATGCTTTAAAAAGGTATCTTTGTGTTGGGTGATTGCGGTGCTGTGTTTGGTGGGTACAGAGGAGACACTTCATCAGCTCCGTTTCCTTTGGAAAGCAGCTGCTTTTTCCTGGGGTGCTGCCTCCATCCCTCCTCCGCCTCCCAGAGCTGTCTTGTGTTGATTTATGGACCAGGAAACCTCAGGGGAACTGGTTTTCTTCTGAGCTTTTATTAGTCATGTTTGCTGGCTGACCAGCCTGTACCAGCAAAGTGCTTGGCTTGGGAGTGTCACAGGATCCCAGAGTGGGTTTGGTTGAAAGTGACATTAAATTTCATCCCATTCCACCCCCTGCCATGGGCAGAGACACCTTCCACTACCCCAGGTTGCTCCAAGCCCAGTCCAACCTGGCCTTAGACACTTCCAGGGATGGAGCAGCCACAGCTTCTCTGGGCAACCTGTGCCAGGGCCTCACTGCACTCACAGGAAAGAATTCCTTCCAATATCCCATCTAACCCTTCTCTCTGGCAGTGGGAAGCCATTCCCCCTCGTCCTGTTCCTCCAGGCTCTTGTCCCAAGTCCCTCTCCAGCTCTCTAGGAGCCTCTTTAGGCACTGGAAGGGGCTCTAAGGTCTCCCTGGAACCTTCTCTTCTCCAGGTGAACCCCCCCAGCTCTCCCAGCCTGTCTCCAGAGCAGAGGGGCTCCAGCTGTGGGAGCATCTCCATGGCCCTATATATCGATACTATATATATAAAAATATAAATCTCTTCACACCATACATACTAATAAGATAATAGTACTAACAAGATAATTGTACTATGTCTATTTTTCACTTCTTTTCCTTGGCATGGCCATTTTCACAGCTTTAGCTTTGGATACAGCTGCCTTGTGCTGCCTGGACTTCTAATTGAGTCTTTTTCATTTATATTTTCCCTTAAAGAATAAAAAGTAAGAGAAAAAGGCATAAACGCCACCATCCCCCCAGATGTCACAACTCAGCAAAGCCCTGTCTCAGCAGGGTTTCCCTCATGGAGCCTCAAGGACTCTCACCAATAGCTCTGCCTGAGCTGAAGAATTGTTTCTTCCATACCAATAAATAGCAATGGGCAGAAAAATCCATTTAGAAATTCATTTTAGGGGTTGCAGTACTAGAGGGACACTCACTCAGGGCAACTATGGAAAACTTGGTCATTCCTCTTTTTTTTTTTTTTCCTGAATAAAGTAAATTACTGTGGAATAAATACACATTCCCCTTTAGAAAGAAAAGGTAAGAGTTAGGAACAATACAGCCAAAATGTTTTATTTGGGCAATACAAATACAATCAAATCAAAAATATCACAGATTTTCATACATTAGTAAGAAGTTACTGTACACTTGAACAGTTGCCATTTTTTACAGCTAAACAAAGCTTTACCTTTATTAAAATGTATTTTCCTCTCACATAAAATATACACTTTGCACTGACGTATTTTACATCGTACACCTCTCTGGGATAAGAAACAGCTCACGAACAACGCACGACAGAGGCCATCTTCTCTAACCCATACAAGAGTACATCGAAGCGAGGGACACGGGGACATCCTACTGGGCTGCAGCCCCCAAATGGCAGATCTGTGGCTACTAAAGATACTACATGCATCCTAAAATGCTGTACATTGGATAAAGTTGGTATTGGATCCTGGTTCCAGAGGGTACTTTGTGGTGAGTGTTAACCATGATGACACACCAACCCTTCCCTGGGTTCACATCTGCAACAAAAACCCCTTCAAGGATGTTCCCAATGCCAGAGCAGAGGATTTGGGAATGTAACACCACAGTGGGTGGTTTGGGAGTTTGTCCCCAGAGCCACAAGGTCTGCGCTGTCTGACAGCGTTATAAACAGCTCATGGAATTCTGGATCCACTGGAGTCAATGGAAGTTGTGCCATGGACTCCAGCAGAACAGATTTGAACCCTGCAGTGGTGTTATATTCCCCTTGCAATTAGTAGAACATAAAAGGAGAGGAAACAGTCGTGTGAGGAATTATCCCGGCGGATCACCGTGGTGGAATGTTCCAGAAGAGCTTCCCCGGGCACTACCAAGAACCCTTCGTTCGTAATCATTTTCTGAGTTAATTTGGGGAACAGATGCAGAAATAAATACACTCATCCCTACAGGCTGTAGCTGAGATCTGGGAAGAATTAGGGACTCTGTCAACTTCAGGTTAAGCTAATTAAACAAATGTAGAAAAAGGAAGTGTCGCTGTGTTTTAATCCTGGGAAAAGTTCTGCTGTTGCCCTAAGGAATGAGTTCTAGAAAAGTGGTTTTGTCCCTGCCTATTGTACAGCAGTGAGGGGACATGGAAGTCAGTGAGTGACTTTGGAAAAAAATATCCATGTGTTTTAAAGAGGTTTTATCTTTAATTGCAAGTAGGACAATCTGTGTGGGCATGGAGGCAGATAATCCATGTACTGTAGAATTCTACTTGAAATGGTCTTTCTTGGCTTGAGATGTCCCAAAAAGGCACCAGCCACTTCCTGAGGGTTAGGAGGGGTTGGGCTAACGCTCAGATCTGGGAATGTCAACCCAGGCCTGGGACCTCAAGGCTCCTTTCAGACATCAACTTCTTCTTTTGCAGAGATTGGTCCTGCCCCAGTGCCATGTTGGCTTTACACAGAAACACCCTCCCCACCTCAGCTCATCTCCTGCTGGGATTCCTGCAGGGACCTTGGGATAGGGGTTTGTTTCTTTTCAAAAAAATCCTGCAATCCTCAGAAATAAGGCATCTGTTTAATTTAGTTACTGTAAACCACTTTTTAAAACCTAAATCCTCACCATATCCTGGCATCTGAGATGATTTATTTAGAAATGAATAAAAACCAGTAAAATATATTTATATATATAAATAAGTATCCTTTGCTACTCGTAACACAATGTACAATCTGCAACCTGATTCCGTAATCAAATACAATCCTTAACAGGAGCGATGGGAACGTAGGGAAAAGTGACTCAACCATTGTGCATTTACTGTGTTAAATGGCTTTGTCCTCTCGGTGGCTCAGGGACCCTTGGGGAGGGGTTCTGCACACCCCACCTCCCCCTGTGGAGCCACACCACTGCCATGGGACCAGATCCTTCCTGGCAGTGAGGATAAGATCCCTCCTGACAGCGAGGGTCAGACCCTCCCTGGGAGAGAGCACCACACGGTGGATTGTCAGGCTAAAAGAAGGATGGCTGCACAAGGAATGTGCCCTCTGCCTTGGCTGGCTAGGTGAGGAATGCCCAGCCCTGGCTGCCCCTGGAGCCAAGGTGGGAACCTGGCTATGCTCCATCACCCCCCGAGGAGCTTTGGGAACGTGCTTTCTGCATGGCTGCTGCTGACTGATGGAGTTTAAGTGGAATTTGATGCAGTTGGAGTCGCACCAGTCACGGGAATAGATTCCTGCAGCAGTGCAAGGGTGACCAGGGACTGCCACGGGTTTGATTTCCTTGGATTCGCTTGGCTTGTGCTGTTCTCAGCTCTAAACAAGCCAGAAAACAAACACATACAATATGTGATCTTTCCATGCAGGTACTGAATGTTGAGCTGGAGGCAGGAATTTTGGCAGAGAAAGGGGGGATGGGTATTGCCCAGAATGTAGTGAAATTATGGCTCTGGAATTGTGTGAACTGCACATTCTACAGAAACACTTCCAAGCTGGCTGCCCAGAGAAGCTGTGGCTGCCCCATCCCTGGAAGTGTCCAAGGCCAGGCTGGACAGGGTTTGGAGCTCCCTGGTCTAGTGGAAGGTGTTTCTGCCCATGGCAGGGGTGGAACTGGATGGGCTTTAAGGTCCCTTCCAACCCAAACCAGTCTGGGATTTTTCTTGGATTTACTGTGAATTCAGGAAACAATTCACTTGTGAGAAAACTGCCCATGCTCTAACAGGGGCAGGAGTTGGCTTTGCTTTTATCTGGATGCTACATAATTTGTCCTGGAATAAAATACAACATTATTTGAGACATTTGCCAATACCACAAATGTTTACAGTCCTGAAATTCATTATAAGTCAGCTGTTAAGTTTCCTCTCATGTTTGAGTTTTTTTCAATCTGATGATTAATAAAATTAGAATGAATTTATTTAACTGAACTGAGGTTTGGGAAAGTATATAAAAATTATTTCTTTTACACCTAAGGTGTGTGTATGGGATAGTCAAACACCTCCATTTGTAGGTTGATTTTTATTCTTTCACATATTTTAATGTAACGGTTCCAGCTCACTTTCTGTATGAAATGAGAAGGGAAGTCCAATATTTACCATGAATGAATATGGAGATTCATATGCAAACTCCCTGGGCCAACCCTCTCTTTCTGTGGGACAAATCCTGGCAGGGTTTGCTTTGTTTAAACCACTGAGGGCACTTGGCTGTGTTTCATTAAACCCCTCTGATTTTGTATTTATTTTAATAAGACCATTTTATTATTATGGGTTGTTAGTTCTTACATCACGCATATCAAACCTGCCAGGTGCCATTGAGGATATTCTTTTGGAAAAAATTTTTTTATACTTGAGGATTCACCTCAGTCATTTACTCTGCAAGAAAAAGAATACTGGTCTTCTGCAAAAGGTTTTTTTTAACATTTAAGAGATTAAAATAAATGGAAAATATTTGTTTTCCTTCACCAACCTTATGTAAAGTTTGTGCCCTTTTAGAATATCCAAGGCAATATGATGGAATGGTTGGACTTGATCTTGGAGGCCTTTTCCAACCTTAATGATTCTGTTATTCTTAATGATTCTGTGATTCTTAATGATTCTACGAATGGGGTCCCAGGAAAAAAAGCAAGGGGTCAGATTCCTGCTGAGTCCTTCCTATGTGTTTTTTCTCTCTTTTGAGGCTCCTTTTAATAAACACTTCCAATTTACTCAGCCTCTTCCACCTGGGAATCTCACTGGCTGTGCTGCACTAACTGGGAAGTGACTCTTCCCTCCAGCAGCGTGCCGGGGACTGGCACGATGGGCTGTCAAATGCGAACTCCAGGACACTCTGGAATTGGCCTGCAGGGGATCAGAGGGGGCACAGGGAACCCCAGAACCTGCACAGCCTTGAGCAGGGAAGCGGTGAGACCACTGGAGCACAAGGGAAGTGCTGCCTGGGCAGGTGCTCATCCCACCTATCCCCTCATCCCTCCTTACACCCCAGCACTAATTCCCTAGAGCTGATTGGATTTCCATGGGTGAAGGGCTGTACAAATGTTTGCTTTCAGCACCAGCCCTGCCACGGAAGCTTTGTGTTCCGAGCGGGTGGGTAATGCCAGGCTCCCCT
Organism: Oxyruncus cristatus; assembly: GCA_013399855.1. Lineage (NCBI taxonomy): Eukaryota > Metazoa > Chordata > Aves > Passeriformes > Cotingidae > Oxyruncus > Oxyruncus cristatus. Next base: position 673,109 of record VXAY01006780.1, on the reverse strand, counting down.
TTGTGCCTCTTAATGCCTCCCTGACCCTGTTAGCCCGTAAGTAGCTTTGCCGTCAGCGCTGTTATTCCGCTGAGTGATTTCAGGAGGGCCCTGCTGGGTGATCCCTGCCCGGCTCCCAGCAGGCAGCCCCTGGTACATGGAGCGCTGGCTACGGAGCGATTCCGTTGCACAGCCCAGCTCCCCCAGCTCGTAATTAAACAGCAAATCCCTGCCGAGGAAAGGTCATCCGGATCAAACCTGCCAAAACGAAGGGACTGGGGAGATGGAACGCCAAGCCAACTGTACATTCAATATCCATTCATTGCCTTAGGAATTAGCACTTGCCACGGAAGAAAACAGTTTGCAGTGATACGCCGTGTGGGAGCTCCTGGAGCTTACACGGGCTCTGCCTCTGTGACCTGTGTCGGTGCCACGCTCAGGTGCATTAATTTTTTGAAGGGGAGGCATTAACAGTGCAGTGACTTTGCTCATACACGTGCTTTGATCGGGTGTTTTGAGCTGTGTAATCGGGAGCTGCTGCGTGATCGCTCAGATTGGGGTTTATCTCTCAAGCTTTTCAAGCTTTCAGAGGCTGACAGGGAGATTAGGTTGAGAATATCAGCTCCGTATCCTCATCCCTCATGCAAATAAGTTTAACAGATGCAACAATGCTCCACTCCCTGGGAGGAGTACAAAATATACCACAGTTATGTGTCCAGAGCAGATGTGGCTGCCTGATCCCTGGAAGTGTCCAAGGCCAGGTTAGATGGGGCTTGGAGCAACCTGGAATAGTGGAAGTTGTTTCTGCCCATGGCAAGGGGTGGGACTGGAGGGGCTTTAAGGTTCCTCCCAATCCAAAACAATCTGGAATTATGTGATTCTCTATTAGATCTGTTTTGTAGAAAAATATAAGCAGTGGGTTGTAGCAGCTTTACTGTGTTCATACATGTTCATAATAAATTTTTCCTGTCCTAGAAATGGGGTTTACTCTGTCTCTCACAGAACTCATCCTATCATCTACTGTTTGTTTTGAGGGTAACAATAATTAAGACCTTTTCGAATAATTTGCTTCTCCAGTTTTAGTTGGAAATGTCTGGGAACATTTCATTGGAATTGTCTTGTCCCGTCCCCTACTGATGCCTTTTGACTCTGGTTCACAGAGAGCAAATGGAGCTGCAGCAGCTGCAGTGACACATTTAAATCTGGTTTTTCACAGAATGAACGGGCTGCCCAGGGAGGTGGTGGAGTCCCCATCTCCGGAGATGTCCAAGGAACAACTGGACATGGCACTCACTGAGCTGGGTGACAAGGTGGGGATCGGCCACAGGTTGGACTCAAATGATCCTGGAGGGCTTTTCCAACTTTAACAATTCTCTGATTCTGTGATTCTGTGCTTGAGATGCTGGAGATCCTCAAAAATACTGGATTTTGTTGTTGAAAAAATAGAGGAACAACTATTTTACAAAACCCTCTTTGATGATGCTTTAACCTAGTTTTTCATGAGTCTGCACAGGACTGAATTAACCAAAATACCCTCCCTGGTCCTTCTGCAGCATCACTGGGAGCTTTGCTGCTGGATCGCTGTCCATATTTATCAAAGAAATGATACAGGAGTGGAGCAACAACGTTATTGGAATTACTGGCTTTATGAAGAAATCTAAACCTGATAACTGCTGAGTAAATGTTAATATTCAACATTGTCTGTTGGTGATGGGGAGAGAGAAGAGCCCATTAGGAAGAAAAAAAGAAACCAAATCCCTGGGAAAGCAGTTTTCCCTCTTGCAGTAATGACCAACACTGTTAATAAGATTTCTAATGTATGTTTTATTCTCTTCCCTAAAAGTCTGCTGCTAATAAAAGTCCTTTGTCATAGTATTTATTGGCAGCTGTATTTGTTGGCATAGATGTATTTATTGGCAGCTGTGTGTGCTCCCACATGTGCTGGGACCTGGGGGAGCTGCTGCACAAAGAACACTCATGGGAACTGGCAAACCAGCCGATGAGGATTCAGATGTTTTGGGCTCAGAGTAGAGGGAAGTCAAGGAAAGGAATTTTGGAACAGGGACACAATTCAGAGCCAGCCCCGTGACACGGCTCTCAGTCCCTGTGCCCCACAGAGCCTTGGGGTGGGGACAGGATCACTGCACCAGGATCTCTGCTTCCAAATTCACCCTGAAACACTCGGAGTTGGAGACTGGCATTTCCTTCATTTTCCTGGCCAAGAGGTATTGGAAAGACCATCACTGAGTGTGGCACGGTCAGCAAGTGAAGCAAAAGCTGTTCAAGACTGGGCAGGGCTTGGAGCAACCTGGTCTAGTGGAAAGTGTCCCTGCCCATGGCAGGGGGTGGGACTGGATGAACTTTGAGGTCCCTCCCAACCCAAACTGTTCTGTGACTCTGTGATTCTATAATGAAGAGTGAGCACCTTTGCAATATTGAATGGCCATTGGCCATGTGATGTTTGGAATTCCACCAGCACATTGAAATGGACCTTGGGCAGAGAGGGGGTTTTGTTTAATTTAATTTAATTTAATTTAGTTGTATATTTAATTTTATTTTATATATGATTTCTTTTAATTTCCTGTATTCTATTTTATTTCAAACCCACAAGCCAGGCTCTCCCATTGCCCCCTGTGAGCTCCATGAAGAGCTGCTGAAGCTCCAGGTTGCCAATTCTCTCCTTGGCTCTCTGTGGTGTTCCAGGCAGGGATCAGCTTGAAGAGGGAAGGTGGAATTGGCTCTTAATTCCCCCCGTTGTGCAAATAGTGTCTATTTTCCCTGGTAGAATGTTCTGAGAACACCTTCCAAAGGTGCCTTCCCCAACACTGCCATGGTACACCCAAGAATGCCATGGCCTTGTTTGTCCCTGTCCAACCCAGAACAGCCAAGTCCTGCCCTGGAGGGGTGGAATAACCTCCTGGAGCAGCCCCTGGCACCTTCCTCCCCATTCCCAGGAGCAGGGTCAGTGTCTCTACCTTCACTCACTTCTCTTTCTAGTTAGATGAAGATTTTAAACAGAATCTCTCCTTTAAGTCATGGTCCTCACCTGGCAACTGGGAGAGTGTGATACATATGGGGAGTTTAGAGCAAGCTATTAACACAGCAAGATTATTTTGTTTATTCCAATTTCACTGTTCACAGCTCAGCACAAAGCCAGGACTGCTTCATACTTCCTAATAAATCACCTTAAAAACACACTTTCATTACTTGTCTGCAAGTATTTTTGGTTTTCTAAGCTATTTTTAGCTCTAGTCTCTGCCACATCACTCAGGTGTTATTGTTATGTTGGCTGCTTAATGCTGAGCTTATTTATTCTTTTAAATTTTCTTATCATATGCTAACGTGCTAAGCCTTGTGCTCTGGATCACCAAGGAAAGATATTTTGTGGAATGAAGAACATATGGCTCCAAACCAAGGTGTTATTCAGGGCACTGCTCTGCAAAATCCTCCCTGTATTAGTGGAGTAATTAAAATATAAGCAAGATGTACCAGAACCTGAGGTGTTTTTGCTCAGGGCTCAACATGCTGTTGTATCCTCAGCTTCCTGATTGCTGTTGTGTAAAACAGGAGAGAAAAATCCCAAGTCCATCAGGGCAGAGGAATAATCAATAGTTACAATCTCCCAAAGACAGGCAGTGCTTGTTAAACCCAAGGGGAATGCTCTGCCCTGCCCTGCAGGAGCCCAGCCCTGGCCTTGAGCTGAAGGAGGGGAGATTTAGATGGGATATTGGGAAGGAATTGTTCCCTGGGAGGATGCCCTGGCACAGGTTGCCCAGAGAAGCTGTGGCTTCCCTATCCCTGGAAGTGTCCAAGGCCAGGTTGGACTGGGCTTGCAGCAACCTGGGATAGTGGAAGGTGCCCCTGCCCATGGCAGGGATGGAAAGGGATGGGCAGGGATGGGCTTTGAGGTCCCTTTCAGTCCAACCCAGTCTGGTATTCTGAGATGATTTTATGTTTTGTCTTTCACCTAATTTTTCATCAGAAGCCAGGCTGTAAGGTGTCACATGGCTCTGGCTCCAACAGCGAAGCCCATTTATAAGAGAACATCCTGTTCACAAATGAGGGTTAATGCCACTGTACTATTTTTGGGCAGCAGTGATGTGACCCTGGATGTTTCTTTCATTTAGATCATTTCATGCCAATAGCAAGAGAGACCCTCCAGAAAAAAACCCAGGGTCCTAACCTCACAGCCACCCAATTATTTCAATGCATCATTAATATTACCTTTTTACTCTACTGCCTTTTAAAAATCTGTTTGTGGAAAAGTGCTCCTGGAATATATTAGCATTTGCCTGGAATAGTATATTTAATTTCACATGCAGGAACTGACAATGCAGCGTGGATGGTGCCTCCCACACAGCATTTACTGTCATTACAGTCGCCTACATCTATTAACTTATTTTGTTGATGACTGGGGATGAATATTAGAGAAAGAACTTAGTGCAAAATAAAACCACAGCTGCCCGCCACCTGAGAAAGGGCATAAACACGGCTTGCAAACTCTAAACTCACTGTTTTGAAACTATCTTAGGAAAATTAAGGATTATATTCAGTTACTTGTTGCAGTGTGGCATGAACCTGGTGTCAAGGAGTTGGACTTTGATGATCCTTTTGGGTTCCTTCCAACTCAGGATATTCTGTGATTCTATTCTATGATGCCTTCAAGGTTTTTCTCTGCTCTGTTTTCTGCCTCTGACCCTTTCCAAAGGCAGCACTGTGAGCACTGAGCAGGGCTGAGGAGGGAAGGAAGACACAGGCTGCATTTTCCAGTCTGGCAAAAGATCCCAGAATTCTTTAGTGCTGCTGCCTTTATCAGACAAACTGAATTTATTGCTGCCATGGTAAGTCCTGCGTGAACGATGAATTAATTCCCCCTGAGATATAAATCAGAGTCACTGCTTTCCCTCTGCTGCCCCTGCCAGGGCCCTGCCCTCTTCTGTAACACTCCCACAATATCACTGCACTGGAGCCAAGGCTCCCATGATGGCACTGGGGACAAACTGCAATGATCTGGAAGAGTCACCACCCCCCGGTGGGTCCCTGGTTTACTCTATCTTCTGATAATGGCTTTCAGCTGAGGAAGGGCAGGGTTAGATGGGATATTGGGAAGAAATCCTTCCCTGTGAGGATGGTGAAGCCCTGGCACAGGTTGCCCAGAGAAGCTGTGGCTGCCCCATCCCTGGAAGTGTTCAAGGCCAGGTTGGACAGGGCTTGGAGCAACCTGGGATAGTGGAAAGTGTCTCTGCCCATGGCAGGGGGTGGAACTGGATGGGTTTTAAGGTCCCTCCCAACCCAACCCATTCCATGATTCCATGATTTCCTGAGGAAGCCACATGACATTTTATGAGAACAAGTGCATTGGAGAAGGTTCTGGAGCAATAACTAAAATTGTCTCATGTCCTCAAGATACTGCTGGAGTGGTGGGCCCTCAGTGGGCAGAAGTGCTCCCCTGTCCCCAGGTGTCCCCTGAGCTGATCTCCTCCAGAGATGGTGTCAAGCCCCAACAGTTTCCTTTGTAACTTCTGAAGGCTGGTAATTATTTTGTCTCACCACTAAGTTGATGACTTTCTTTCCCTTTTCCATGTTAATTCAATGACTTTTACGTGTTCCTATGCAAGGGTGTGTTTACTTTGATTAGACAAACTGTGAATACTAAATTACAGTCTGTACCATTGAATCTGCTCTTTATCTTCTGCCCATTGTCATAGACCAATATTCTCCTTTGGGAAGGCATTTAAGCCTCTTCACAGTGATTGAAGGCAATGACTTACTTTTTATATTCTATTTACACTGATATCTATTAGATTTCCACAAGTATAAGAGCTTTCAGTAGCAGGATCCCCCTTATCTGCAGACGTGGGCTGAGCAGAGGCAGCACATGGTGCTGGTGATCCTGGGAACTGGCTTCTCTGAGGGTATTGCTAATTATGTACGGTTAATTATGCAGTTTTAAACAGTAGCTCAGGCTTAGTCCACAGCCTTAACATGCACAGACTGACAGCTGGCTACCTAGGACAGCACCCAGGGCCTTCTGGCTGGGTACAAACTGTGCTGTACATCACCGACCTTACTTGCTGCACTCAAATTCTCCAGAAGAGGTAAAAATTTGGCACAGCTTTGGTTTAAAGCAACTTTCCTTTTACAAAAATGCACATGGGTCATAGCCTTTAGAGTAACAAATTCTAGTTCTTATATAATGAATTTCTAGGAAGTGCGTTGTAAACAGGGTTGTTTCACAGCCCCAAGAACTCGGGTGAAGGGAGGAGGAGACGCCCTAATGCTGCTGCTGCTGCACTGATTTAGAGCTGGTTCCTATTTTTTTGCATCTTCACAGACCATTTTACTACACATTAATTTCCCAAGCTCAGACAGACACCCTCATTTAAATTGGTTTATTATCTGTGGGGGTATTTTTTAGCTGCTTTCCCATGCTGACACTGAAATATTGGGCCAGCTCTGTGCTGGCATGGACGTCTCTCCCAAAGCTTTCTGTGCAGAGAGGAGCAGATGTTATCAGTGTTAGCTGTAAACAATCTGATGCTGGTGGGAAACTGAGAGTGGTCCAGCTGGAACATCTTTGGAGGACACTAATGGGCAATTGCTCCTTGGATGTCAGCCTGTCCTTCTGAATAATGGAGGAAATCCTACTTACAGACGCTACAGACCCCATCCCGATTTAGGTTGTTTTGCTCCTCCTCCTTAGTAAATCCAGGAATCTTTCACAGGACATTCAAAGTTAAAGGAACCATAAATAACATCTCCTTGTTGTCTCATTAAATCTGAAGTTGGTGAACTGCTCTGGTGAGTCCTGGCCCCTTTGGTTCCACGCACAAGTCTGTTTATTGCATGAGGGATGGGACACCTGGGATGCTCAGGGGAGAAGTAGCCTGGAGAAGACAAAGGGCTGGCAAGGCTTCCTTGGGAAGCCATAGAGATGTCACAGAGCCCAAGAAACATAAATCCTTCAGTGGATGGAGAGCAACCCTCTGGAAGGTCGCTGGGATGGTCACATTTTATTAGATAGCTCCTCACTTTCTTCATGTGAGAGATTTCTGAAGTTAATTACAAAATCTTTACCATGAAATATTCAGGGACACTTATTTTTGAATACCTCAGGTTTAATTTAGGTTCCTTGAAATTTTAATATCTGGCTTTAATATTTAATGCTGCCCTGACAGGAGTATAGAAATTTGAAGTCTACCCTTTGAATGAAACAAATCCTGGATTTCTTTGTGGAAAAGGCTGAGATGGAGAGTTGAGGAAAGGGTCTGCCTTAAAAGGGTCCATCTCTCTCTTCTTTTATCCTACACGTCTATTATATGTATATGAATATACTGGGCTTGCTCTGCTCTAATTAAAGCCTCTCATTTATTAAACTATCTTTAACATGTTTACAGCATGGTACCTAAAAATGAGAAGTATTATGATATTTTTAGATTTTTTTTTTTTTTTTCTGGGAGAGGGATTAGCAGCCCAGTTAAAAGACACCATTAATTCATGAACTGCATTTGGGGTGAAATGAGTAACACAGGCTTTGTGAAATTTGCTCAGAATCTCCACTAGAGTCAAGAGGTATAAAAATGATTGGAAAAATATCATGAGCTGATAGGGTTTAGTGTTTAAGAGGTCCAGGTAAACCTGTAGCTGGGTGAAAACTGGGCAGAGAAAGGGTTCTTGTTAAGGACAGCGTGAGACTTGCCTGGAGGATTTTGTCACTGCCTCATTCAGAAGGCACAGGAAAAATATCCACTACAGGTTATGGAGCCAAGCTGCTGGGTGGTGAGTGTCAAAGAGCAGGAAAATATATGTGAAAATGTAAAACAGCCCCAAAAAACGGTGCTCACAAAGGCTCCTTATGAGAGAGACCAGGGGATGGATAATGGGGCTGATTGGGAAAAGCAGTTTGGGCCAGTTCTGTGCCTGCAATTTCCTGAGCTCATAATGCCAGAGTGTCTTTATGGCCACGTTTTATGCACTTAGATGATCACCTTCCCAGCTTTTACTGCCAATCAGTCAGATTTCCATGGGACTGCTTTCATGTGCCATTATTCCCACAAGATAAGAGCCTGCACAGTCTCTTCCCAAGCCAGCCAGGCTTTCTGTGCAGGTACAGCAGGAGCAGGATGTCCCCAGGGATTCCCAAACCTCTGCCTGAGCTGAGTAATTATTTGAGACAACAAGATGTAATTGTCAGATACGAGGACAGAAAATCCCTAAAGTAATTTAAAATCCCTGGTAAATGGCTGCACACACCACTTAGAGGGTGCTTGTGGCTCCTTGGAAGGTGGAGCCAGGTGGGGGTCGGGCTCTGCATCCAGGGGACAAGGGGCAGCACAAGAAGAAATGGCCTCAAGCTGTGACAGGGGAGGTTTAGTTTGGGTGAGGAAAAATTTCTTCATGGAAAGGGTGTTCAGGCCTAGGAAGGGGCTGCCCAGGGCAGTGGCGGAGTCCCCATCCCTGGAGGGATTGAAAAGCCATGTGGATGTGGTACTTGGGTACAAGGGTTAGTGGTGGCCTTGGCAGTGCTGGAGAATGGTTGGACTCGATGGTCTGAGAGCGCTTTTCCAACCTAAACAATTCCATGATTGTATCTGACCTAGCTTATTCATCACAATGGAGAGAAGGGACCAGACATCAGCTCTAAGGGCAGTGTTGGCTTTTAACATCCTGAACTTGGGCTAAATCATTGTTGTAGGGTCCCTTCCAACTGCAGTATTCTATTCTAATTCTATTCTATTCTAATTCTATTCTGTTCTATTCTGTCCTATTCTATTCTGTTCTATTCCATGGTTTCCAGGGGCTGTGGTGCAACAGTATGTTCCTGTACAGACAGGTTTGAGGTGGGATAAGGGTGAGCTTGGCTGTTAAAGTATGATGGAACAGGAGACAAACTCTGCCCTTACTCCTGTGGCAACTTTGCTTAAGTGATCTGGGGTGGGGATTTGTCCCTATGAGAAGATACAGAAAGGAAGTCAGGGGTATGAGGAGCAATTCAAGGCTTGAAGAAGAAAAAGGGAGAGTGCCAAGGCCTGATGAAGGAAATTCATTAGCTCCCGGCTGAATAAGGAACTGTGAATCTCTTTTAATGGAAGAGTTCTGCCAGCTTGCAAAGGAGCAGATGTGCACACAAGATGGATGGTTGTAAATAGTCAAAATACTGTTTTTGGGGGGTTTTCTGCTTTAGTGATTATCTTTTTTCATCTAAAATAAATCCAGATTGTGCATAGCCTGGAAAACAAAATAACAATATTTGGAGAGTGGGAGTGTTTATTTAACAGGTGGCTTATTTAGCAAATGGTTTACTCTTACAAAAATAATACTCCTGGAGTATCCTGCAGCGGTGGTTCAGAACATATGAGAGCAGGGAGGCATTTTGGGGGTTATTGCTTCATGTGGGCTCGGGCTGGGCTGGTTTAATTAAGAACATCTGCGGGAGCACTCTGCTCAGTGCATTTGCATAAGTTATTGATAAGAGTTGGGTGCTGTGTCTTTGAGAGTGTCACCCTCCTCTGGGGCAGGTGGGACAAGGCAGGGGCTGTTTGCAGAGACGCCGGGATGGGTTTGCAGGGACACTGGGATATGTTTGCAAGGACACTGCGATGGGTCTTCTCTGCTGCCACGGAGCCCTGTGTGGGCAGAAGGTAGGTGGGCTCCACCATCACTGAGGGACACCTCAGCAGGTCTATTTCCAGCCTCCAACAGCATGGGATACCCACCCTTGAATGTGAATTTGACATTTGGATGTTATTTCCTACTCAGGATGTTATGCCTTTACAGGGTGTTCCTTATAACAGGATGCTATTTCTGTTAATCCCAGGAATTTATCCTGGAGCAGGGAAAAAAGCAAAAGATGCCCCAGTGGAAAAGGTAGAGGACAGGAGCTGAGGGCAATCCCAACCGTTCCCAGAACCTTCCCTAAGGCTTTTTTTTTTATGCGAGTTGCTCTTTGTCCCTTAGTCACCAACTCAAACCTTGGGGTTTGAGGTTTGCAGAAAATGTGGAGGGATTTTAAGAGTTTGAGGGATTTGGGATTGCCGGATGACTGGTGTCCCCCTGCCTGGTGCCAGGGAAGCTGCCATTACCACACCAGGAGCACAAACACATCCTGCTATAGAGCAAATATATATTCTTTACATGTCTCTACACTGGGTGTGATCACTGCACTGGAATTGGAGCTGAGAGTTGTTTTAATAGCAATATTTTGAATATTCAAGGAATAACTAGCAATATTTTGAATATTCAAGGGATAATTACACACAGACTTGGCTCGCTCCCTCCAAGCCTTGGCTTTTGTCTTCAGATGGTGTCTCTAGACATTTAACAAATGACAAATGTGGGTTTTTTCCCCAATACTTGTTTTACTCTTATTAACCCTTCCAAAGGCACTGGTGCCATCATCACTAGATGATGTTTGAGGTTCCTTCCCACCAAAACCAGTCTGTGATTCCACAATGAATTCACTGGCCTGGTACTGAGCAGTACCTGCATCACAACCCACTGGGGTGTGTTTTGGTTTTGCTTTTCTGCCTCAGCCTGTGGAAGGGATTTCTTCCCACAATATTCGTAATCTATTGGTATATTAAAGCACTTGTCACAACTCCCAGGCTTTGCTAAAAGCATGAGCATTAAATACAGGTAAAATACCTCTGATGACACAAGTCAAGAACACAATAAGTGATTATTAAATTATAGCAGCCTTAATTCTTGCCATTCCTTTGAGGACTCACTCCAGTATTTACCATTATGATTTGTCATTTACAGCAGTGGTGCCATGATTTTTGGGTGGTAGAGGAATTAGAAATTGCTAAGGTTTGGAGGTGGAGGGGGAAGGTTGGGTTGGTTTTTGCCTGAATTGGCCAAATCAACACTCATAGAGGAGATCCTTGCTAAAGGGGCTGAGATGCCAAGTCTGAGAGGAAGAGCCTGACAGCAATTATTGCACCTTTCACCATATGAAAAAATAATTACTTAGCATGAGCATCAGCTTCATGAGGAAGCAAAGAAATTAATTGTAATTCAAGATCAGTTTGTCAGGAAAACAAACACATTTTGGCTGCCCAGAGCAAGATCTTGTGTTCTCCGTGGGGGTCTCAGCTGAGAACCAAGACAAGTCTCCCATGGGCAAGACCTGCAGTGAAACCCTGTCCCTTCCCATCCTCTGGCAGGAAATCCTCCTCCTCCTTTTCCCTTTCCCCCTCTCTGAGAAGGTTGCCTCTCTGGTGGCCACGGGGGACAAGGGGAGCAGTTCCTCCTGCCGCAGACTGCCCAGAGACCTGCACGTGTTTAAACCCATTTCAGGAGTATTTCAGTGCAAATTTCCCTACTCCCTTCTGTTCATTAACCTTTCCCGGAGTGCTAATTCTGCATTCAAACAGAAGGTCAAAGCCCTTAGCTGATTTTTTTTCAGGAGAATTAAGTGTCTTATCTGCAATCTTCTGGAGAGAAATACCACGCCGGGAGACTCCTCAGAGCCTCTTGACTGTGCTGCCGCCGTCGCGCTTCCTGAGGAGCCACAGCTGCCGGGGGAGCAGCTGTGCCGGAGCCGAATCACTGAGCATGATTAACTTTGGGAAATTAATTTCTTAAATGTACTCTCTTACATCGCGGCCTTTTGCAAAAAGGTGCTTAAGGCATTGAAACAGAGATCGAGACACTTATTGAAGCTCCCATGACAAAAATGGATAGACTGGAAAAACTCAGGCGTCTTTTCCACGCCGTGTCTCATCAGCCACCCCTGCCCTGCTGCAGCTGATGGAAGGGCACTGTCCCCACACCCCACCCTCGAGGGTGGCAGAGTGGATGTGTCCAGCTTGGGGAGGGAAGTTTGGCTGAGTCAAAAGGACATCACAGAGCTTTTGGGTTTGTTTGGGTTGAACTCAGAGCCCTTCTTGTTGGAGAGGGTGGGAGCTCAGACCTCAGTGCACAAGGAAGGACACCCCGTTGTCTTTGGTGGCTGTTTGCCTGATGCCTGGTTTTAAGGTCCATGTTATGGGTTGGGAGCTCAGTCTGAGAGCTGCAGCCTCCTCCTCCAACTCCCCTGCCTTCCCCTTCTCTGTGGCTGGGGAGAGAAGGGCACCAAGTGATGGGGACCAAGAGACAGGGATCAAGAGATGAGGACCAAAAGACGGGGATCAAGAGAAGGGGCCAAGAGATGGAGACCAAGAGATGGGAACCATGAGATGAGCACCAAGACAAGCACCAAGACACAGGGACCAAAAGATGGGGACCAAGAAATGGGGGCCAAGAGAAGGGAACCAAGAGATGAGGATCAAGACACAGGGACCAAGGCTTCGGGAGCAGCACATGCGAAGGCGTCTTGGCCCATCACACCATTTGTCTTTCCGCTACTCATAACACAAAGATGGGGAGGATTTGTGCACCTGTCTTGCTAAAAGTCATTTAGAAATGAGTCACAGGGGTTTATGATCTATAATTTTTGGCAAGCAGACATTAAATACTCTTTATATAAAATCTAGTGGCAAATTAGGTTCATTGCTCCCCTGGCCCAGCCTCTCAGGCTCTCTGTTTTTAAAAGGGTGTGGAGGGGTGAATTTGCAGTAGTTTTCTCCAAAGTTAATTTGGTTTTTCTTTTCGGTAATACATGTAAAAAGGTCAAGGATAATGAAGGAAACAGTGAGTTCGAAGTTCTGTGGAAGAACAACTCAGCGCTTTCAGCAATTCACTTAAATGGGAGAGGAGAACCAGTTCCTTGAAGGTTTTAAAGCTTTCACAGCCTAATGAACTGAGCTGCCTCCCACAGTTTCTGCAGAGCCCAAATTCCTGCCAGGAACTCTCATTAGGCTCAAGTGGCACAGCCAGCCTATCCTGCAGCTCCCACTGCCTTTCGCTCTCCTTCCCGTGCCTCGGCTCCACCTGGACTGACACATCCAAAATATCAAACACATCTGAATGGCTGCACCTCCCAGCCAGAATTAACCACCCTGAAGGAGAGAAAAGACTGTTTTATATAAAAAAACCTGGATACATATATACAGAATGGAGGGAGGGAAGCCTGGCCCAGCCATCTCACCCTCAGCCACCCACCAGAAAACAAGGCTGCTGCTGTTCCAGCTCATCTTGGAGGGTTATTCTCACTTGTGGTTCACATTTAAGTTGCTGTCATGGAGGTTAATGGGAGTGATGTGCTTCTGACTCTAATGGGGCTGAGAAGTGGGAAAACTGATGTTATTGCACATAAGTCGTGGTGCGTAATGTGTGAATTGTGTTTTGGTTTGGGCTGAAAAATAATAAAGAGAGGGATGAATGAGCATTAGGAGAGAACAGATTTCCCCCTCTAGATACTGAGGAGAATATTCATCATCATTACAGGCAGTTTGTTATCTGGCAGCATAGAAGAGGAGGGTAGGAATAATGAGGACTATAATATTTGGCTGATAAGAGGGGAAAGTCCTGTGGCTGTCGGGGCTGGAGCAGCACTCTGCTGCCCCCTCCTCCCTGTCCTTAAATTCTGGCTGCTGAAGTGGTGTTATTTATTGTGCTAATGGGGGCCAAGGTGTACCTGCCTCCCGCTGCCTGGGGCTGAGGCACTGAGGGACTGCACGAAAATCCCTGTTAACTGTGCTGGTTTTCATTGCTGTTTGTGGGTGGTTCAAAGTTCACTGCATGGGAGAACCCAGTGCCGTGCACGGAGGGAGCCAAGGACAAAGTCCCTCCTGCATTTCTCCCATCACCGGGATGGCTCGTGGCATAAATTGACTGAAAACCTCAGGGATAACTCTGGCAGTCAGGAGTTGTGGAGCCAGCACTGTGCAATGGCTGCAGAGTGGCTGGGGACCCATGTGCACCCTTTTTAGCCCCCTTCAGAGATCTCACAGCCTTGCTGAGCTCCTTCCCAGATAAAGGCAGAGCAGCCAAAGCGGGTGGGAATCACCCCCCCCCTCACCCCATCCTGTAATGCAGATTTTCATCCTACCCAGTGATGGGGAAGCTTAATATTGCCCTAAAATACGAATGACTGAAAACTAAGCTTATGAGAAGTGGCAAATGTGCTGATCTCTGCATTTTTTAACATGAGAATTTTCTAATAAAAAGGAACCTTGGAGCTCTTCATGAATTAGGCATAAGGGGATAGGAACAAACAGGTATGTGTTCAGCGCTGAAGGTGCCCCTGTAAAACCTCCCTTGCCCTTGCTCAGACAGAACTCTCAGAGCAGGATTTACTGAGAATCCCTTCCAAACCATCCCCAGACCCTGTGCCAGTGCCTTGGCCTGGCTGTTTCCAGTTAGATCATGGACTTTGCTGATTATAGCATAAATCCCCTCCCTTGCCCTCAAAGCTCAACAGAGGAATACAAATAAGGAGCAAACCCAACCCAAACACAGGCCTGCCCCTGCCATGGCCGTGCTCATGGCTGGTCAAATTCAAAGCAAATTCTTCCTCTCACACCAATACTGATTTCTCTGCTCTCAATATTAAGGCTGAGTGGAAAATTTTTAATTCCTGTGTTTTTTTAAAATTCTATTTTTTTTGTAACATTTTCTTGTTTTAAAGGATTTTGCATTGCCAGCAGTAGCATGGGGTGGGGAAGTGGCCCCATTCCTGCAGGGATGGGGGGCATCCAGGCCCCTCACTCTGCCCCAGCTCAGGGCCACCTGAGGGAGCCGAGTGTACAAGGGGACATCAAATGGGACGTGCCAGGTTTTGGGTGGCATCACAGCCCCCATGGCAAACCCCACATTGCCAGTGCTGAAGTGTCAGGCCAAACTCCATACTTTTCCTAAACTTCCTCACATATATCAATTTGTGCAAGCATTTAAACATTATTTAAGATTCTTTTAAAAGAAATGCTTTTTCTCCCCCCTTTTTTCTCCAAAGAAACAAAGCCTTCCATGGCAGCTGTGAAATATGGATTATTTACCTCCAGACTGGGCACAAGTCTGATCCAGCCTTAGAAGTAAATGCATATTTAGTCTTTAAGGCATATTGTTTATCCATGTAAATACATATTTTGGTATACACATTCTTCATAACACAGTTCTGTGGACTCAGTGGAGGTTTTGGTAGCAGAACATTTGCCATTGTCTATCTAGAACACTTGCTCAGAAAATGTGCAAAAAAGCATCTGTCACTGTGATGGGTTTTAACACTCCTGTGTCTTAAAAACAGCAACGATTCGAAAAAAAAAAAGATCTATTGAACAGTTTAAAAAAAAGCTGTCTAGCTCTGATGGATCCTGCCAAGTTCTAAACCCTTGAGAAACAAACTGCATTTGTTGGAGAAGTTGTCAGACATCCTTTCATCGAGTATTAGGATCACATTCCCAACCAGCAGCGCCACTGCTCCATGTGGCCCTGGAGCCTTCGGGGTGGCAGCCCCAAGTCACTGCACAAGGGGGAACTTCCAGACTTCGGGGGTTCCAACGTGGACAACAACCTTGATATAAACATTCAGCTAAGCCGTTTATTTTTTGCATTTGAAAGGTGCGAATAAATATACTAAGATTTCTCTGACAGATATGAACATTATGGGTCAGAACTTTGAAGAACATACACTCAAACAGTTGGCTGAAGTGCACCCCACAAATTACAGGGTTGGAACGAGATGGGCTTTAAGGCCCCTTCCAACCCAGACCATTCTCTCATTCTGTGGTTCCTAAAATGTGGAATGTTGTGTTCAATTTGCAGCACGGCCCATTTTGGGAGAACACCCCGGTAAGTCCCAGCCTGTACAATCACCAGGTCACTGCACAGCACGGATTCACCAAGAACCAAGTGTCTTTATTTGATCCACTCCACCTCCAGCTTCAATCCTGCCAAAACTGGGGTTGCAGAGACCAAACTCTACAGACCCCGAGGACACCCATCCCAGAGGCCTCACCCACCCACCCCCAGGTCACTGCTGAGCACGCAGCTCCCACAGAGAGCAATCCCTGTGTCACCTAAGGAATGCCATTGGCAGCTAGAGATATTTGGGAATTTGGCTGGATTTTTTTTTTTCTTCTTTTTGGACTTGACAATAATTATGACCCCCCCAAAGTGAAAATTCAAACATAGGTCTAAAAATCTTGTACCTGTCATCCAGTGGCTCTACCTGGTCCGAATGCAAACAGTCAACACTTAACTATGTATTATCTTTCCATATTTAATACAGCTGCTGTTCATTCTGTTCTGTTGCTGGAAAGATCAGGTTCCAGATATCAGGGATCCCTGGAATGCAGTATATCACCAAAATGCAGGATCTGATCCAGCCACAGCATAGAACCACCTCTCAGTTCCACACGAGATGAGGCATATGGGCTGGGTTATCCCTATCCTTGGTTTTTCCTTCATCAGACTGTACTGCCACGATTCTTCCTGCAGCACCACTATTTCTAGTGAATGGATTCTAAAATAGAGCACTTTAAAGCTGCAATACAAGAGAGATTAGAGTATCAGGGTTGTGTACGATATAATTTGAGTTGAGTTTGTACTCTTTCCTTACAGAATGGATTTTGTCATGTTATTCTAGGTTTTAAAAAATGCCACATTTTTTAAAAAATTTAGCACATGGCTGCCAATAATGGGAGACATAGTTTGGTCTGTCACTGAACATGCAAAGTGACCTGGGACGTCTCTTTGGAGTCAACATACCTTTGTTTATGCCCTTTATCATCAACTACAACAGACTCAATGTATATTCTGGCTGCACACTGGGACAGTAGATATCGAGTGGAGCAAAATTCAGAGTCCTCCTTGTCAAAGAAATGGGGTATCTGTGCTGAGTTTGGGACTGTTGAGTACACCCAGGGCTCAGCTGGTGCTGCTCTCTGCCAAAACCTGCTGTGGGGAAAATTAATGTTGTACTGTAATGTTCGTGGCAGCTACTGGAGCTCACACACAGAACATGGGAATGATCATGGTGACAAGTGGGGGCTGCCCCACCCCTGGAAGTGTCCAAGGCCAGGTTGGACAGGGCTTGGAGCAACCTGGTCTAGAGGAAGGTGTCCCTGCCCATGGCAGGGGGTGGAAATGGATGAGCTTTAAGGTCCCTCCCAACCCAACCCAGTCTGGGATTCTGGGATAATGGTTTTGGTATTCGTGTCATGAGTAGTTGTCTGGGAGCAAGTCAAGATCTCTTGGGGTCACCAGGGGATCTGGGATTCAAGGACTGTTGGCCACGGTCATGCCCCAGCAAGTCCCACAGTTGGCAGTTTGAAATCAGGTGTGAACTGTGAGCACATTTCACTCTAAGACTGTACAGGGGTTTTAAAAAAACAAAAGCAACATTATATACTGTTTTGAAACTTGATCCTCATGGGCTGCAGGACTAGGAAATGGTGTGTGGGGACTGGCCTGCTGGGGGAGGGACCTGCACAGTGTGTGCACAAGTCCTGCCTGGAAGGATGATCCCACCGTGGACGGCAACATGCACTTCAGTACCATTACTGGAGCAACCTCCTTTTAATAGATATATGTATATATATAAAATTCTGCTTGATACTTCATGTATTTTCAGATATCTAATATTTAAAAGCATCCTTTATCATTGCTAAATTAGCCAAACCAGTACAAAATTAAGTGCAAGAAAAATACCAATTCCCATCAGTTTTGCCAGTAATACAAAAGGGGACAATTCAGCTTCTGCCATTTACAGTCATGTAGGAATTTGGATTTAGGATGAGTACAGGAAACCTTCCTACATTCAAAAGATGCCTCAAAATAATTTGTATTCTGTTTTGTAATGGGAAAACTAATTTTTACAGAGATCACCTACTAGTTAGTGGTGGTGGAGGTAAAAACAAAAAGGACTTGGTGCTACCCTTGACCTAAACCATGTGTCTGGAGCAGCTCGTGGACCCCCTGGAGATGGGAGAGGAGGTTTTCCTGGTAGCCTGTAGCACCTTCATCCTCAACTAGAGATTTCTTATGCTCAAAAGGATGCTTTAGCATTTCCCAAAACACATTCCAGATTTGTTGGAGAGGAAGAGGAAAGTTGTGTTTTATGAAGGCACAACCATGCTGAATTTGCAGGAAAAAGGGTAGAGAACAAAAGCAGTACTGCACAATGCAGTTATAATACAAGGCTCATTCTTGAAACCTGAATATCATGCTAGAAGAAAATCTAGATATGTGTAATATTTTGAAGAAGTACTTTGAAGGCAATATTATTTGATTTTTTTTTTTTACTCAAAAAAGAACAAATGCTTCTGTGTAAATGTGGAGAGAATGGTGGTTGAGAAGGGAACTGAATGTTTGTATTGCAGCCTTAAAGAAGCACATTTTTACTGCAATATCCTTTTTTCTTTTGTAAACTACAGTCTGCAACTCAGCAGACCATGACTGAATGCTTTTGAAAACTTGTCGATTACAAACATGAAATCACAATTAATATCCTCTAAAAGTAATTTCAGAGTTCTCACGTCTTAAAAAAGGACAATGTGTACTGCTTCACAAGGTAATGCAGCTAATCAAAAAAAAAGGAGGGGAATTAAAGTATTTACATAATGAGCAATTCTACAGAAGGCGATCATCCCCATGTAAGCACGGCTGATTATATCCCACGCTGCTTTTAACAAACTCTACCAGATTGGAGCCAGTCATCAGCACTCTCAGGGAATCCTTAAAAGCCTTTTATGGGTCTTTACATTTAGTGCAGAATGATGTTCTTCAGGTAGAATATGCTACTGAGGGAGGACAGTGTCAACACAAGGTACCAGCAGGAGAAGAGGACTTCGGCATCACCGGTGATCCCATACTGGGCTGTACTGGGAGCTGCAGAGAGAAGGAAAAGGGATTCAGTGAAAATTCCCACCAAATTCTTAGTTTTCATTAATTCTTCTAAGATAATTCTTAGGGCAACAGAAGCATTCTCCTGAAAACCAGAGAAAACAGTGGAAAAGCAACCCTCCTGTCGCCCTGCTCAGGGAATATTCCTGTTTGTTTAAAGAGGATAAATTGTTTTTAAGGCAAGCATTTAAAACTGGGAATACTTAGTGTCAGATAAGTGTGTCATTTTTAACCATCTAAATAACTGATCTGTTTCTAAGTTACTGAGCATTAAGATCTACAATGAAAGCAAGGAGAGGGGACTAGACTTAATTCTGTTGGAAAGCAACTCATTTCCTGCCTAAGTCTAAAAGCCAAAGTTTGACAATTTTGCTCAGCCAAAGACATTCCTGTGTATTTCCAGCCCCTTTGAAGAAATTGTATTTATTTGTTTACCACGAAGTCTTTCTCAGATTCTTGAATAAATACACACTAACTCCGTGCAAAGAAAGGGAAAATACAAGAAAAATAAAATCCTGAATTCCAAGTCTTGTTCAGTCCAAATACTGGAACAGAAATGTCCCTTTTCCACCTGTACAGAGCGCAGTGCTATGAGCTCTGTTTTTAATGTATGACATTTTATTTGGTGCAGAGTACATGATACAACCAAAACCCATTTGGTTTCCCCCCATGCAGAAAGGTTCAGGTAATAAAACCAAAACAAAACAAGATTAAACTTGATTTTGCAGCTTAGTTTAGCGACTGATAACCGTGACTAACTGCAGGACAGGGCACTCTCCTCCTCTCATTAAAAAGGGGCTTTCTGGGTGAAGCCAGTGTGACAAATCAACCTTTAATTTATTACCAGACACAGGCGAGGCCGCTGGAGCAAAGCACAGGTGCTGTTTCATTTTATGGTATTAAAAGAGTTTCCTCAACTTAAAGATAATTTGAACTATGGTGGCTATAAAAACCAGCGGAAAATTATGTAAATCTGATTTCCTGCATATGAACCAGCACTGTCTTTCTAAGGCTTATTAAATCATACCTGGATTGTTTCAGCACAAAGGTATGAGGTGAGTTAATGAGGGAAAAATACACTGACTTGGGCAGATAATAGAGAAGAGTTATGCTTCCCAGAGCTGCCTAACCAGGGGAATTTGATGGGAGAGAAACCTGAAGGAGAAGCAAATCTGGAGAAGTTTAATTATCAATTATGATGTCACAGTAAGCCTACTGCATGACATACAGCTTAAAATATTGTGCTTGGCTCTTAAAAGGTCCTAAAAATTAATAAGCTTCTGCAGTCCTTTTCCACCTCAGAGTATTGAATCACTTTTCCTGTGGCTCCCTGAATTCTTTGCTGTTCCTAACTTAATAAAATTCCATAGATTTTTTTGTGGTGTTTCACAAACTTGAAAAAGTAAACAAGTTTTTACAATTTACAAATTTAAAGGTACTTAGTATGGTCTGCTCAGTCCTTCATCTACAAGAGGTAAATTATGTTGGTAAGTAATAAGCAGTCCTTGCTTCCATGAGCATTTGCTGTGCAGTGCTGTGCAAGGGCACTTTGTTAATTTTCATGGTGTTTTTGATGATTC
This sequence comes from Oxyruncus cristatus, assembly GCA_013399855.1. Classification (NCBI taxonomy): domain Eukaryota; kingdom Metazoa; phylum Chordata; class Aves; order Passeriformes; family Cotingidae; genus Oxyruncus; species Oxyruncus cristatus. The sequence continues at coordinate 652,824 of VXAY01006780.1, read as the reverse complement.
TCTGTGTTAGACTAAGCTCTTAGTTTAGGAATAAATGAAAAGGTTTAAACATTTGAAAATAGCATAAAACAGCTGCTTTCCCCCCTCTTTGAAATCTTATCATGTCATTGTTTCACACACACAGAGTCACAGTCTTAAAATTCATGGAGGAAGATAATGGTGCAGGTATGTGTGATTAGGCATTAAATAAAGCTGGAATTATTTGAGTCTGCGATTACACCTGCAGCTATCCTGGGCTTTTACATAATCCCTGTCACCACCATTACAACAGAGCATGACATTTATAACTGGTTTTACAGCCTCTGAAGCTCTTGGTGCATGGAGAGGGGAAGGAGCAGTGGTTGGGCTAAAGAGAGTTAAGGAATCTCCTCCAGAACAACGCCTTGGTGACTCTGTAATAGAAACCAAGGTCAAAGAGTCTGGTTCCCCTTGTGCTAACCCTTGTGGAGGGTCTGGAGCACCACAAATGGCTGAGGGAGCTCAGGCTGGAGAAAAGGAGGCTCAGGGGGGACCTTCTCTCTTTCTGCAACTCCCTGACAGGAGGATGGAGCCAGGTGGGCGTCGGGTTCTGCTCCCAGGGAACAAGGCACAGGGAGAGAGGGAACAGCCTTAAGCTATGCCAGGGAGGGTTCAGGTTGGACATCAGGAAGAGCTTCTTCCTGGAAAGGGCCATCCAGCCCTGGCACAGCTGCCCAGGGCAGTGGTGGAGTTCCCATTCCTGGAGGGATTGAAAAGCCATGTGGATGTGGCACTTGAGGACATTGGTTAGTGGTGGCCTTGGCAGTGCTGGGAATGGTTGGACTCGATGGTCTGGAAGGGCTTTTCTAACCTCAGTCATTCTGTGATTTTATGAGCAGGTGATGCAAATTCCGGTCAGAGCCCTGGTAGTGACACTTTAAAACACCTTAAAAGACAGTGAATTTCCACCTAGAAGAAGATTAAAATGAGCTCGATGAAAAGTCTGATGTCTGAAATATAAAATGACACAGGATTTAGAAGATACAGTAAGTTTAAAATGTCAGCTTCAGTCATGGAGGGACAATAATTTCCTTTCCTGCTAATGGATAAGTCATTAAATGTTCCTCAGAGCCCGAGCAGCTGCATCCCTTTGGGTGAGGGAGTAACATCGAGCTGAGCCACACACAGAGCAGCACCACTGAAGAGCTGGGAAGAGATCATGGATTCACAGGCTAGTTTGGGTTGGAAGGGACCTGAAATACCATCTCATCATTTACACGGAGGGTCAGCCCTGTGAAAGGAAAAATCCCATGACCGACTCCAAAGTCCCAGGTGCACATCTAGGATTGCCATGTGCTCTTATCAAGCTCTCTTTTCTTCTAATTTAGTGATTATTCTACATAATCCTAATGTTTTATACCAGCCAGCAGTTGTGAAAATATTTAAGATACCCTTAGCACAGACAGGATTATATTCAGACATCTCTCCTGGTGCTGAATAGAAAGGAACAAAGTAATATTATATCAGTATCTCTAATTAATACAAGAGATTAGGAGAAGTACTGTGCTGGAACACACAAACCAGCATTTCCTAACACCAAGGGCTGCATCAACCAGAAATAATTATAAGCTTTAATGCTGATGCCATGTAGACAAAAGCACGGACCCCTTTAGGTTGTCTGAATAAGCAAGACTAATTCTGTTAAATGGATTATGCAGGGAGATGTTAATAAGCATTTCATTTAACTATATTCAGGTTAATCATTTACTATAGGAAAGGCTTAATAAATTGGATTTTTTCACGCAACATTTAAAATATCCAGCAAAGGAAGGAATAAACTAACTCAAGGTCAAAGCAGGAAGAAAAAAAGATGAAAACGACTGGTCTGTCAAAAAATGTTCTTTTAAAAGAAAAGATTGTGAGATAATGGGCCTCGGAAGGCTCAGCCGAGTCCCGGGATAACATCTCTACATATTGTTACACTTGAAGTTAGTTGAGGATTTATGGCTGTGCAGGAGAAGGTCGACAGTCTCTAAAAGATCTGTTGGAAGGGAGTGGGTGATAGAGGAGATAATAAGCCTGGAGAGCTCCAGCACAGGCTTCAGAGGACTCTGACCAAAGGGGAGCTTGTCAAAATGAGAAACATCCCCCTGTGCCTCAGAGGCCAGGGAGGGTTGGAGAAAGCTTGACCTTGGGAGAACAAAACCTTAAAGTCTTGTCTAAAAATGACTGAGTGAAGACACCGATTTGTTTAGTCTTATGCAAATGCAATCATCCTCCAGGCTGAGAGACAGGAAATTCACTGTGATGGAAAATTCACCAGTGAAGTTAAAGAAGATAAATCCAAAGGAGGAGGCCCTTTTGAAGTGTGTGCCAGATGGAGGTCGTGATTAAACAGGGCTTTGACCATGATAATAACACTGGAAAATGCTGAGGATTTTAGTGGTGTTGAAATGCAGTTGGACCATGGCTGTGGTAGCTGAGAGGTGGATGTGGAGACTGAGAAGGTCCTCTCCAGTCTCACATTCCTCGTTTACTGGCACGTTTTTTTTTTGTTTGTTTGTTTGTTTTTTTTTAAATTCTCCCTGTTGAGGCCACACCTTGAATCCTGGGGTCAAATTTCGGCTGCTCAGGACAAGAAAGATATTGAGGGGCTGGAATGTGTCCAGAGAAGGGAAGGGAGCTGGGGAAGGGTCTGGAGCACCAGGAGCTGCTGAGGGAGCTGGAGGGGCTCAGCCTGGAGAAAAGGAGGCTCAGGGGGGACCTTCTCTCTCTGCAACTCCCTGACAGGACGATGGAGCCAGGTGGGGGTCGGGCTCTGCTCCCAGGAACAAGGGACAGGACAAGAGGAAACAGCCTCAAGTCGTGCCAGGAAAGGTTCAGGTTGGACATCAGGAAGAATTTCTTCCTGGAAAGGGCTGTCCAGCCCTGGCACAGCTGCCCAGGGCAGTGGTGGAGTCTCCATTCCTGGAGGGATTGAAAAGCCATGTGGATGTGGCACTTGGGGACACGGGTCAGTGTTGGCCTTGGCAGTGCTGGAGGAATGGTTGGACTCGATCTCAGAGAGTTTTTCCAACCTGAATGATTCTGTGATTCTGTGAATCCCTGAAATTCTTTTTAATGCGAGAAGAATGTGCAGCAGCGCCCAGGCCAACCTCCCCGGAGCACGTGTGAAATGCACAATGATCCTATATTTTAAATGAATGTATAGGTTTGTCAGAGATTATTTTATAAGGGATCTAAGGTCAAACTGTTTCTGTATCCCAGCAAAGTCAAGTGAGGAAACCGCTTCCCAAAGCGCTTCCCAAAAAGTGAAACACGTCTGTGATGGTTCACGGGGCACCCGGAAACTTTCTCACCGAGGATAAGGAACTGTTGGACGATGATGCTCAACACACTGGACATGAGCCACAGCATGAGCTACATCAAACATTTCAGTCCAGGGAACAGCCAAATTTGGCTCAGTTATTGCCTGGGCAGCCATTCCCTGTGTTGCATGGATGTAATTTTGGGTAGAATCTTGCTTTGGTATATTTTCCATCCAGAAGAGCTCATCACTCCTGAGACAAATCCAGCTGAAAATCCTTGAGAAAGGACACAGGAAATATTGCAGAAGTTGTCCAAGAGCAACTCTCTCCGGTGGATAAGCCAGAGCTGGAGAGGATAAAACTGAGAAGTGCCAGATTCTTAACGGAGTGGCTTTATCCTTTTCTGAGATGTGAGTGATGGCAGGAAGATTCTGAAGAAGAGTCCCTAGGAGCCTGATGTGATTGATAAGAGAAGGGTATTGTCAGGCCCTGCTCTTTGGTGTCCACACAGGGCTGCTCTCAGGGGCAGGAATTGTAAAATGAGATGATGATTTGTCCTTATTTCTAATTTAAAGGAATAAATCGGCATTTTATGACTCTTAACATAGGAAAACAGAGAATAAAATATTATTGCTAGAACTGCAGAAGCAAAAATCTATGATTTGTTGTGCTAAAATACTAAAGCTTAGTATTTTAAACACTTGGGATGTGCCACCAGCAATGTTTTAAAGTGAAATATTATCCCAGCATGTGTAGCTCTGTGTATACACAGAAAATAAGACAGAAGCATTTCTCATGAAGACTCCAGTTAGGACATGCCCTGTATCTAATTTAAAACTGGTTCTTGATACTGATTTTGACTGAGTTAAAACAAAAAACAAGGTATTTACAGGATGGAAACGAAAGTCAAGCAATCAAAACATGGTAACCATAGCCACCAGCTCTGTAATTTCCTAATTGTGGGGATCTTTGCCTGGGAGTTGGGGTTCCCTGGCTGTGGAAATACTTGGGTGAGGAGGCAGCAGGAGACACACGTTTCCCTTCCTGCCTTCTGCAATAGTTGGAGTCACCCTTCCCATTCCACCCACTGACAAATAACTCCGGTTAAATATTGTAAACAGCAACAAACTCATTTAAAACCAGCTAAAAATACACCCGGCAATGGAAATTATAAAGTCTGATGATTTTTGCTGGGTTCTGGGTGTGATGGGACCAGCCAGACACATCCTGCAGTTGTTCCAACAGACCTACTTAATGAGCTCTTAACAGCTGCGTTTCCTTAGGCTTGGAGAGACAGTGGAGCTGGAACTGATGGCACTGAGAACTACAGGGAAAGGAGTTTAAGTGTCTTAATTCCTGTTCTCAAACAACTCTCTGGAACAAAGCATTTCCAAAGTCAGCAACCTCTCAAAATACCGAGTGGGGGCACCTTAATATCTACAGACGGATACGAAGCACCCCCAACCCCCGGGCTAAGTCATCAGCAACATGTTTCTTGCCGTCGGAATTCTCCCTGTTCCAAGGGGACCATCACACGCTCAGGATGGAGAGGGGAGCGGAAACATGATCCTGGGGCTGAGAAGAGCATTGGAGGGCAGCAGCAAGGAGCAGCCCCACTCCAAGCCCCACCCCCTTGGTGGTGCCAAGGGGACATTGGGTCAGGTCACCTGTTGGATTTTTGCTGTCTCCTGTTTCCTTTTCACACATTTCACTGCCTTGAGACCTGCCTGGGACAACAAACCCTCAGCAGAGGCTCCCTTACTTCCATAAACTGTGCGAATAATTCTAGGGAACCCTGAAATTCTAGGGATTTTTTTCCCCAGAGGTTCATTCCTCCTTCCTGCCAGCTTCCAAAGTCTCATTTATTTTTAAATAAAATAAAGTTGACTTTTCTCATACAAACCCAGGTTTAAATCTGGTTGTTATTTTTAACAGCCAAACATTAAATCGAAAAAAACTAGGTGTGTCATTTTAGAGAAGCAAACATGTCTAATTTTTCAAACTTAGAAATGGTTGAGTAAATAGAAATGGTGAGTAAATTTTGCATCTAATTTATACTTAAAAAAATCATGATAATGTGATGATATGTAAAGTTACAGACTGATTGGCAAAATCTGGGTAGCAACTGAAAGAGGGCAAGATAAGCTTTTCCTTATAATTAAAGAGATGCTCTTGTTGAAGAGTATTTGAGATACTGGAAAAAAAGGATGCACATGGGATAGTTTATAATGAGGCACAAGATGTGACAACTCACAAACCTTGACTTTGGACATTTTCCATTCACATAGAAAAAGAATTGCTGTTGTTCTCAGCATCAGTGTGTGCTTTTTCAAGGAGTTCAGCATGGAATTATTAGTGATCCCATAGTTTGAGACCTACAAGAGTTATTCCCACTTTCTATTCAGCGTAGTACACCCTTGAGTTGTTACAAACCTGCTGCTGCTGCACTGGAACACATTCCAAAAAGCACTTTATATTGCCACTGTTTTCACAATGAAGGGGGATTAGTGTAACTTTATTACCCAACTGTGATTTGTTTCTGAACTCACATTTTGAATTTTAATGTATAGCTCCCTAAAGAAAAGTCCCCATTTATGGGGAGTTATTCACTCAGTGGTACCTAAAACTCCCTGTAGGTCCTGGTCCCTCTGACTGTGTGGCCTCGCTGTTGTACCTGCTCAGTGATGGAGAAGAGAAGCCTCCGGGGAGACCTCAGAGCCCCTTCCAGGGCTCCAAGAGAGCTGGAGAGGGACTTGGGACAAGGGATGGAGGGACACAACAAGGAGGAATGACTTCCTGTTGACAGAGGGCAGGGTTAGATGGGATATTAGGGAAGAATTCTTGGCTGTGAGGGTGGTGAGGCCCTGGCACAGGTTGCCCTGTGGCAGCTGTGGCTGCTCCATCCTTGGAAGTGTCTAAGGCCAGGTTGGATGGGGCTTGGAGCAACCTGGGATAGTGGAAGGTGTCTCTGCCCATGGCAGGGGGTGGAATGGGATTGGCTTTAAGGCCCATTCCAATTTAACCCAGTCCAGGATTCTATGAAATGTCTCTGGGTACCACTGACTCAGAGCTCTGGGGTTGCTCAGAAAGAGCTGCCTCACTCCAGTCATTCCCACACTGTATGACATTAGTCACAGCCCCAAAACCAAACACAATTTTAAACCCTTACACATTACTCTATGGTGTATCTTTAACAGAATTTCATTTAGACAGAGAGAAACTCAGTCATATCAAATAGAAACCCCTTCCATGAAATACTGCAAAGGAAAAGAATCCTTCTCATGCATTGATGGGATAAATGAAGCAGGTACTGAACACGGGGTGTCTCGGTGTTTAATATGATGAAATAGTACAGCCCTGATGGACTTGGTTCCTGCTGCAAGGAATATTTCATAATCCAGAGAAGTATTTATGAGGAAAAGTACTGTAAGGGAACAGAATAAAATCTGGCTCTACTTGTCATCCTTTTTACTCAAGTCATGTTCCATTTCTTTGTGTGGTTGAGATACTCAGTTACGTTGGGAAAATGAAACATCTTTTAGGAACTCCAGAGTGATGGGTGTGAACCAGCCTTGGAGGAACAGGATGGGTTCTAACAGACAGAGGAGATGCCGGCTCCAGTCCCGGGATGAACCTATGCTTAACTGGATGACCACCTGATCCAGTTTAACCAAAGGAGACAGGAGAAATCAGCCAAGCTGGGCCCAGAATCACTGGCTCTGAGCAACCTGAGCAGAGCTCTCTGGAGCAGACACAGCCTGCACCTGGTCACCCACAGCCCCAAATCATCTCCACAAGTCCTCTACCACTGACCAACAACACAAGGACCGTCACAAGGTGACCTGAGATGAGATTTAATGAAAAACCTCAGAGTTGAATGTGCCACAGTGGGAAGGAGCTGCACGATTTCCAGGGGACAGAGGAAAATTCAAACTGAATTAATGGCTTAAAGAAATGTTTTGGCCGGAAAAGAAATAATTCGATTCAATTCAATATGGCACAGGTTGCCCAGAGAAACTGTGGCTGCCCCATCCCTGGAAGTGTCCAAGGCCAGGTCGGATGGGGCTTGGAGCAACCTGGGATAGTGGAAGGTGTCCCTGCCCAGGGCAGGGGGTGGGACGCGATGGACTTTAAAGTTCTACCCAACCAAAAGCAGTCTGGGATTCTGCGATATTTCCCAAGATGTCAGTATAAAGGTGTCACAGTTCTGAGAAATAGATGGACTCAGAGACAAGTTTTGAATAGATACAGAATTTGAGCTATTAATTTTCAGATATTTTAAGCTGTAATTCACAAGAGAAATGTACAACTCCCAAACTGTTTTTCTTGCCCCAGATTTGGTGAGAAAACCATTTTTTTCCTGAGTTTATGTATGGAAAAACGCCAAATTTGTCAGAAGGAGGAAAGAAACTCTTTCTTTAGAATGAACCCTGAAATCAATTTTAGAGACTTTTCTAAATGATGTAGCAATTGAAACCTCCATTTCTTTAAAATGCTGCTTTATACCTGATATCAAACCTAATTGCTGTTATTCATGGGAAATCTCAGCCTAGCAGGCAGTTAGGCTACCTCACCCTGGGGCCACCCTATGGTGACTAAACATGGGTATCACAATCATTTTCCAAGCTTTGCTTCAGAAAGGTGACTTTTGGAGTATCTGCAGAGTGATGAACACACTGATTCTGGAGCACATATATGGACTCTTTCGTTGATGTGGTTGATAGGCTCTCTGTTTGAAGCTTTCAATTTCTTTAAACTAATTTAGATTTAAAAACCTGCGTTAAAACGTTGTAAATACAGAGTTTTCATTGGTCAAAGGTAAAAAGATTCTTGCTTATTTTGCAGAAGTTCTTGGCAGGCAGATGTGCTTGTTAATGTGATGAGTACCACATTCCCACGTCCTAAGAGACACACCAGAGTTTCCTACAACAGGTCTTACCAGCATATCAGAGAACCATGGAATATCCTGAGTTGGAGGGGCCCACAGGGATCACCCAGTCCAACTCCTGGCCCTGCAGGGACACCCCAACAATCCCACCCTGTCCCTGAGAGCATTGTCCAAAGGCTCCTTGAGCTCTGGTAGCCTTGGAGCCATGACCACTGCCCTGAGGAGCCTGTTCAGTGCCCAAACACCCCGTGCAGGAAGAACCTTTTCCAGATATCCAGCCTAAATGGATGGGATGCCAGAGTAAGGTTCAACCTGTCCCTCATCCTGTAAGAATTCTCCAAGTCATTGCTTTTGGAACAGTCAGGGCAAAGGAAACCACAAATCCAGCTTGGGTTTATGAGTCTAAACCCTTTTATCTTGTCTGGAAGACATGGAATAGCAACAACTGTTGAGGTAGAATGGGATAACCATTCGAAGAGATCATTTGAAAGGAAACTTGTACGCTCATCACAAATAAATAATATAATATTTCATGCCACTGTGCAGTTTTCTGATCACACAACTGGTTTTGGATGTGATTTGTTCAAGGCTGGGACCACCTCCTTATCCACATATACTCCTCTGGCCCTGATTTTGTGATAATCTGCAGCAATCAGCAAACCCAGCCTTGATTAGCTTAAAATGAAATAGAAAACAAGCCTGATGCTGGTTCTGCATGGAAGTCCAAAATTAAACAGAAGAAAGAGTCATGATCTTCCACTGGACGTGGTAAAAACAGCTTTTGTTACAAGGATATTGAGAATACGACTAGAAAAGTACCAGAAAAAGCACTGAGAGAAGCAAGAGCTGCCCATTCCCACTCCCCCATCCCTGGGCTGTGGTGTGTAGCCCAGTTCTCAAGTGTATCCCAGACCGGGGGAGCTGGCAAAGTTCTTCAATGAAGAACCAAGAAGAGCCAAGGACTGAGGCTCTCCATGAGAGATATTCCCATATCAAGTGGTAGAGAAACTTCTGAGTCACCTGGAAAGGTCCAAGCTGGATAAATCTCCCCACTTCTGAAATTTGATGCTGCAGCAAAACTACAGAGTGATAAAATCTCTTGCTGAGAACTACAGTTGTTTTGAAAGTGAAGTGTTCTAAGGCCCTTACACACCTAATTTTGGCAGCCTGCAATAACTGCTTCCCTGACAATGTGGCCCTCATTTGTAAGTGTCACATTGGAGAAAATGAAAAGCATTTTAATGTGACAGAAAAATTCAACTTGGGAGCTAATTACTTTAATTTGAGAGAATTTTTGGCTCATCTGCATAGTTGACAATTATTTACAACTTCCATTGGTAATTAGAGGTTGGGTCTCACACAGAAATATTGTAAATGGCTTTGAAGACATTTGCTGATCCTTCTAACTTTTAGAGGAAATGAATTTATTAGTAGTTAATATGTAAAATATTTGTACTTCTGACCTTTTGCTAAACATTCTTCCTATATTTTAAATGATTGGTTGTCAGAGTCATTTTTCTCCAAGTGACGTGTGACATTGTAAATAAGCTCTAGAATTAAGCAGCACATTAAATCTCTGTGTTCGGTGGCAACCTTTGATAGTTCTCATATATCATGAGGACTCTGTTGGTTCTGCTGCATTGAGGCAATGTCATATGCATTGTGAATGATAATTTTTTACACTGAACTTTCCAGTTTCTGGATGGTTTCAACATCATTCTTCTGCTCTTGACAAAGGATGTTGAGTTAAGCAAGTTAGGACATGATTTCTCACAGTTTTTGGTGACTGTGTATGAGGAAGGAACTTTTTTGCTGAAAGAGCTGACACCTTTAAACAAATCTGCCACTGCTCGTCACATGATTTCTAAGATGTGTCGTTTATTTAACTCTTCTGCTGATTTTCCTATGCATTTCTTAGAGGTTTCTTGTGGTCATATTTCTGCATAGTGTATATATTGTTCTTGTTTTATAGATATATTAAAAAACCCATAATCCATGCAACTTTACTGCTGAACCTTGCTAAGAGCCATGGAATTAATCATCAGTAGTGCTTTGATTACAATAAGGTGACGGATGAAATAAATAACAAAGTCCAACTGTTTACTGATTTTAGAAGGTTTAGTGGCACCTTGAATCATAACACCCCTCAAGCTGTGCCAAGGAAGGTTTAGGAAGAATTTCTTCCTGAAAAGGGTGTTCAGGCATTGGAAGGGGCTACCCAGGGAGGTGGCGGAGTCCCCATCCCTGGAGATGTCCAAGGAACGACTGGATGTGTCACTCAGTGCTCTGGGCTGGGTGCCAAGGTGGGGACTGGACACAGGTTGGACTCAATGATCCTGGAGGGCTTTTCCAACCTCAGTGACACTGTGATTCAGTGATTTTGTGATTGACTCTGTGGTCCTGTGAGCTGACTAGGCTGGTGTTGTCTCTTGGGTCTGTCTTGTCTGTCAATAATGCTCAGTCCTGTCCTTTTTCATGGGGTACATCTTACATTGAAGGACACAAGGTAAGTCATCAACGTAAAAGCAATGCACATCTCGCTGGCACGTGAAATCCCTGTAACACACATTTTTACAGAACTGCCAGCACATTATGTGCTCAACAGCATCAATAAAAGAGCAGGTTACCCGGCAGTTCTACATTTCCTACATTAGTTAGTAAATGCAGTGGCCACCCTTCCTCTCCTATAGTAAAACCTGCTGAGCCTTTTCATGAAGGATGATTGCAATTTCCACCGGGCTGTGTATGCAAGGAAAAAACATAACTCATCAAAAGCTGAGCTATTTGCTCTTAAGATACAAGAGCGTTTTTCTTGAACACTTGACGTGACATTAACTATTCATGAAACTCAAGAGTGTTCAAACACTGCCTAAGTAAAATTGTTACTACTTTTCAACTTGATTGAGATCTTCTCTGAGCTACCCTCTCCAGCAGCCAGCAATGGGCTCCCCACACATGAGGAATGCAGAGAGTGTGCAGGTACTGCAGCTGTGAACTATCGATTCGCTTAGAGTTGAGTTCCTCCTCCCACACTGATTCATGATCATGGCCTCCATTTGGGTCACACAGTATTTAACCACTTGTAAATTTTAATTAAATGATTTGTCACTTTGAGCATATAGTTTGTCATCCCGCAGCCGAGTGATGTGTCTCTCTCGGGGACTGACTCAAGGGAGGGCATCCATCTCTCCTGTCACCTGCCTTCCATTAGGGGGATGTAGCCATGGCACAGCAACAGGGTCCGTGTGACAGGAGCCACTTCCGTGAGTGAGTCCAGCCCACTAATTATAAAACCACAATTTCCTCTTCCGTAATTAATATGCACTGAACTTTCTGTGAGAAAGCAGTGCCAGGAAAGGGCCCTGGAGGTCCTGTTGGTGGCCAGCTGGCCATGAGTCAGCAGTGCCCTGCCAGCCAGGAGGGCCAACTGTGTCCTGGGGGCACCAGGCAAAGCATCGCTGGCTGGGCCAGGGAGGGGATTGTCCCACTGTGCTCTGACCTGGGGTGGCCTCACCAGGAATTTTGGGGCAGTTTGGGGCACCACAGTATAGGAAAGACATGAAGCCATTATAAAGTGTCCAAAGGAAGGCAGTGAAGATGGGGAAGGGCCTTGAGGGGAAGCCGTGTGAGGAACAGCTGAGGGCACTTGGTGTGTTCAGCTGGAGAAGAGGAGACTGAGGGGAGACCTCATTGCAGTTACAACTTTCTTGGGAGGGGAAGAGGAGGGGCAGGCACTGATCTCTGCTCTGTGGGGACCAGGGACAGGACCCCAGGGAATGGCCTCAAGTTGTGTCAGGGCAGGTTCAGGTTGGATCTCAGGGAAAGGTTCTTCCCCCAGAGGGTGGTTGGGCACTGAACAGGCTCCCCAGGGCAGTGGTCACAGCACCAAGGCTGCCAGAGCTCCAGGAGTGTTTGGATGATCCTCTGAGGCACCTGGTGTGACTCTTGGGGATGGTCCTGTGCAGGGCTAAGGGTTGGACTCGGTGATTCTTGTGAGTCCCTTCCAATTCACGTGTTCTGTGATTCTGAGTGCACTAACCCCTTTTCCCTGCAGCACCGGACAAAACATTGTTTTCCCTTCAAACAACTTACTTTCTCCTGTTTTCCTGTGCAAATCCCACCTGTAGCTGCCCAAGTGTCTTTTCCCTGCCAGCCTTGAGATAGTTTTAGCTCTGGGAACTGCCAAGCCAGAGGTGATATCTCACAGAATTTTTTTATTTTTTTTTTTTTAACTAGCCACTTCTGGAACTCATTTGGCTTTTGGGAATCCACAACCTATCATTTGCTCATTTCATTTGATGTACTCTTTGTCTGATTGGAAGAGACAATGAATAATGATTTCCTAAACAGTTTGTGCTGCCCAAGGTTCTCTTTCCCTGCCTAAAGTTGTCCTAAAGTGAAGTTTATAAACCATATATAGCTGTTGTCTTTTACTTGTTTTTTGTGACTGTATAGCTCTTTCCTTCCTCTGTGCCAGCTCTGGAGTCCTCATTTCAATGAATTTAAATAGCTGCATGCTATACAGCACTGAGGTGAGCATGTGGATTTCATAGACATCCTCCTCTGGCTGCAACAAGGGTTAATCCTTCAAAGCAAAGAGCTCTTGCTTGTGTAGGGACATGAGCTGCTGCTTTAAAGGTGTTGCTTCAATTCTGGGGGTCACCACTTGTGAGCTCAGGGAACTTAACAAACATGATGGAAAGTCCAGCCACAAAATACACAGAAAATGTGTATAATAGAGTCAAGTATTTTGTACTTTGCATGAATGTGCAGATTTTCTTTTTCCCAAAGTACTTCCAGATTTCCACCCTTTAACCAAGGGTATCATGTCAGAGTGTTGAGGCCCTGGCACAGGTTGCCCAGAGAAGCTGTGGCTGCCCCATCCTTGGAAGTGTCCAAGGCCAGGTCAGATTGGGCTTGGAGCAACCTGGGATAGTGGAAGGTGTCCCTGACCATGGCAGGGGTGGGACTGGATGAGCTTTAAGGTCCCTTCCCACCCAACCCAGTTTGTGATTCTGTGATTCCATGATTCCATTTATCCTTACTCACTGTTCCCTCTGATGAATGATTTGGGATTGCAGCAGGAGCTGACACAGCCATTGGGAGGACTCTCAGCCTCTGGAGCTGCATGTGAGAGGGGGGATGAAACCCCTCACCTCTGGAGCCATTTTGGGTTGTCCTTCTGCTGGACATCCCTGAGCTGTGGGAGTCCCTTTCCAGATCCCTTCACCCCTCCTGCCTGATGCTGCTTCTCCTCTGCAGCTTTTACTGCCGCTGGAGGATTTTGCATTGGAGGCCTTTTGTGCACCAGCCTTTCCCCACCTGCTTTTCAGCTTAATCCAGAGGATTTTGGAGACATTACAGCTCAGCTTTGCATATGTTATTACATAGAGGAGAGGAAAAAAAAAACCCAATAGTTGAGATTATTCAAAGCTGACTGGGAGCTTTAGGCATGAAGATTCTGTTAAGAGTCATGGCTTTGAAAATCTCTATCAGTTAGTACAATATTTTGGTGGAAAGAGAAAAAAACCCCAAAAGCCAGCACTGGTGCCTCTGTAGGAGGCTCCTTCCTAATTAATCACAGAACCACAGAATTGTTCAAGTTGGAAAAGACCTTTAAGTTCATCAAGTCCAACAGTCAACCCACTACCAGCTCAAAGTTAAGCACTAAACCATGTCCCCAGGTGCCACATCCACACATTTTTTGAACACTTCCAGGGATGAAGACTCCACCCCTGCTCTGGGCAGCCTGTGCCAGGGCTTGATAACCCTTTCCATATAGAACTTTTTCTTAATATCCAATTTAACCCTCCCCTGATGGAAGTGCTCTTTGAAAGGGAAAACAAAAAGCACCAAAAAAGGTTCTTTTGTATTATCAGTGATCACCTCGCAGCTGATCTGTGGCTCAGCTCTTCTTGGGGTGAAATCAGATGAACCTGACATGGTGCATGTCCCTCTGCTCCGGAGGGACACACAGACTCCCAGGAAGGTTTCCCAGCCAGGCAATGGGCAATTTATTTCTGCCATTGATTTTGGTTCAAAACAAGGATTTAGAAAGACAAGACAGAAAACAGCACGGGGTGCTTGGCAGGAATGTGAGCAGCTCTCACAGTAGTTATGGATGGCACAATCTTAAAAAAAAAAGGAACAGAAGAGGAAATGAGATATATTCTATAATAAAGAAGGTAAATCTCACAGTTGATGCTAAAAGCCTTTTACCTTTCCCTTTTTCTATCCTCTCTGGCAATTAAGGAAGCTTTCTTTTGAGTGTGCATCCCAGGCCATACCTGCCTAAAGTGCTCTTGGGAAGACAGAGATGGACTTTTGGATGCCTTCAAACCAACTCTGATAGTCTTGGGGACACAGCTGAGAAAGACACATTTTGCCTCAAAAACAATTAACTTTTTTCTTAGTTTGTACCATGTATAACCCTTAAGTGCCAAAATCCTTCAAGTTTCTATAAAAGGAACTTTTTGATTTGGACTTGGATAGTGATAATATGCATTTAACAGGTGGGATTTCCACCTCTTTGTAAAACACAGCTCTTTCTTCATTTAGCAGTTGGACTTAATGATACTTGTGGGTCCTTTCCAACTCAGGATATTCCACACGAGAACTGAACACTAAATGTGATTGTGCAATGTGGGAGGGTAAGACATAGTATGCTCAGGTTTGGAATCCTTACAAACAGCAACGCAGACATTGCTTACTCCTGACACATCTCTAGAACCAGAGTACTTTGCTTTGACAATTTACTGCAGATTATTCAAACGACTCCCTGTTTTCCCATTACAAAATCCATACCCTGTTTGTTCAAGTGAACACGCTCTTGAGATTTCAAGACCAAGTTGTTTCCTGAGTTGCCTCGGTTTGGCAGCAAACTCACTCAGAGTGGTTTTACACACCACGCTGTTGAGTGAGGAGATGAATGGTCGGCAGTCATTCGGCTGCAATCAGGGGTATTAAGGAGGGTAAGTTCTACCAATTCTTTTGAGATGCAGCCCTGCCATTGTGGAAGATGATCGAGGGAGAAATGCAAAGCTGAGTCATGTACCTCGACAATGAGAAGGACGTGCAAAAAGATGTCAAGGTCAATCATTTCGTCATCACTGAATGTCCCAGTGTCATCCAAATCACCCAGCGTGGTGCTATATGGAGGTGGGTGAGTAGGAGGGGACAGGCTGCCACTCATCCATTGAGTTAAACTTCCTCTCCCTGACGCCAACATCTTTTTCTTACGGAAATGTCTGACTAAGCAGCTGAAAATGGTCACATATTTTGCAAAACTTCCATCTTGATGAAAAATGCCTTTAAAATTTTAACCAGATGGCTCCACAGCATTTTGTGGATTCAGAGGCTCAGTTAAACTGTGGACTTAATGAAAATCATGTACAGGAACAGGTGCCAAAGCACAGGAACAACTACAAAGTAAGTTTTCCTTGTCAACCTTACTGGATTGATGGAGCAACACACACTAAACTGAGCCTGAGCTCTCATCATGTTTCCTTCCACCTCCACAGTGTGCCCTGGGTGGGTGTGAGGTTCCCATGAACACCTGCTGCTCAGACATACAAACCTCTGGGCCTGCCACAGCCACTTTGAGGATCACCTGCATCCTTGTTTATTTTTGAATTTTGGTATTCAGGTCATAAATCCTCATCAGCAGCTGGGCCTGGAGGAAAGCAAATGTCACGGTGCAGCAGGGCAATATAAAGTCTATAACACAAGGTAGGCTTGAGCCTGTAACACAAAGTACATGGCCTAGACTTGAGCTCTGGTCCAGCTCTCTGCAAACCACCTCTGTTTTACTCAGCACTTTCAGCTCCACCAGCAAACAACCTCAGTCTGTTCATAGTCCAAGACCGTTTGAACCCTGCTGGATGTTCAGGGACTTCTGCACTGCCCTCACCAGAGTATTTTCGCCTTCACAAGCAGTTCCTATTCTGAGGAAGGTCTGTCTCCAATAATTGTAGAGTCCTAAACAAAAGCAGGTAAAACCAAGACAGCACCGCTCCTGGGATTGGTGACAACTCATGATAAAGAAATATTTGCTTAATTATTCAGAGCTGCAGTTCAAACTTGTTATTCCTACACACTTGGAAGGACATGGGCTTGGCTCAACCATCATGTTTTTACTTACAAATTTTGGTGCTGTTTTCTTTAACCCAGAAGAGATTATTGGAAAAAACCCCACATCCTACAGTGTTTCTTGGGTTGCCTGAGAGCTCATCTGAAAAATTTAAAGAAGGGCCAAAACCAGCTTAAAAACCAGTTTGGTAGACTGAGCCTTGCAACTGGTTTGCAATAAGGAGAAGGTAAAGATGCAGCAACACAGCTTTAAAGGTTCAGGGTAAGGAAATGGATTCTGGATCATCTCAGGATGTTGTTTTTCATCCCTGGCTGGAAATATTGTTGGCAATTGCATCAAAGTGTCCATGTTGCATAGATATTCTAAATGCAGCTGGCATGGAATAGAGACTTCCATGTGGTGCGAAATTCAGACAGGGAAAAGACAAAAAAAAAGCAGAAGTGTTGCCTGCAATGAGATGGGTAGCCTGGAAAGAAGCCAATTTTTTTTCCACTCAAAACTCAACAGGCCTCTATTTGAATTTCTTTAAAACTGACATATTCAGGGAGATTTCAAATAGGCTTTTTCTGACAAGTCCCCTAATCCCCCAAGCCTTCCTTCCCTCAACAACCCAAGTTTGTCAGCTCCTTCCCAGCCAGCTGTAGCTGGAGGTCTTTTATATTCCACACAGAGTTGGGACCCTCCCTGAAGTTACAGATACCCAGTTCTATATACATTGTAAATCTCTGCACATGGCCACACATCTCATCGAGATGGATATATGCATATTTATTCCTGTACGAATTACTGTAGTCAGCCAATTCTGGCTGATAAAACCCTCACATAAAACATTCCCTTCTGTGATAAATAAAAACAAGGACTGCTCTCTTCCTGCTGCTGAATCACACTCTGGAATCTCCTGCTTCTCCTTTCTCAATCAGAATGGAAGGTGTCTCAATCTAGTGGAAGATGTCACTGCCCATGGAGGGAGGGGGTGGAACAAGACTGACTTTAAGGTCACTTCCAACCAAATTGTTCTGGGATTTTATGTGCTGGTTTATATGGGATATTGGGAATGAATTCTTCCCTGGGAGGGTGCTGAGGCCCTGGCAGAGGTTGCCCAGAGAAGCTGTGGCTGCCCCATCCCTGAAAGTGTCCAAGGCCAGGCTGGACAGGACTTGGAGCAACCTGGGAGAGTGGAAGGTGTCCCCGCCCATGGCAGGGTGGAATGAGAAATTTCAGGTCCCTTCCAACCCAAACCATTGTAGGATTCTATGATTCTATGATTTCATGATTCTGTGGTTCTATGAACACGGCCCTCTAGGGACAGTCTTCTGGAGCTCCTGTGCCATTGTTGCAGGATGGAAGATTTTCCTTCCCTTATTGCAGGACCATGGACAGAGCACAGGAACATACGACTTTGAGCCACCCAGCTCAGCCTCCGCAGATTTACTGTGTCATGAGCTAAATGTGCAAACACCCAACTTCCTGGCGTAGTTTGGGAGCACAGACCTAAATCACGGCTGTGGATGAAGAATGAAATTTAACCGTATGGATCTCTGCCCCCAACCTGCCTTCAGAGCAGACCTTTCTAGCCCATCTGAGGGAGTCCATGCCTTGCCAGGCTTCCCCCACGGCCTGAACAGCATAGGGTACCACTGCCTCACTGAGATGGGCAGATGTCTCGAGGGCATGGACTGAGGAGGTCATGGCTTTTATCTATAGTAAGAATTAATAAACTCATGTCTCACCTATGAAGAAAGAGTGAATGATGTGAAGTTGTGTTAGGGGAGGTTTAGGCTGGGTATTAGGAAAAAGTTCTTCCCTCAGAGGGTGGCTGAGCACTGAACAGGCTCCTCAGGGCAGTGGTCACAGCACCAAGGCTGACAGAGCTCAAGGAATGTTTGGACAATGCTCTCAGAGACAGGGTGGGATTGTTGGGGTGTCTGTGCAGGGCCAGGAATTGGACTCATGATCCTTGTGGGTCCCTTCCAACTCAGGGTATTCTATGATCCTGTGTTATCAATGTTTTAAAAACCCATTAAATGTGTGAAGTGAGTGCTGTGCTGAAAAGAGACTCCCCTGTGCCCCCAGTGTGTGCTGGTTCCCATGCTGGGGCTCCTACACTGAGTGCACTTATATATGCAAATGCTGATCCTATTGACAATAACATAAATGAATTTGCATAAAGACAAACAACTAACACCAAGGACACTGATCCCTCGGAGCTGAAAACTTCCATAGAGGGGTGAGCATCACTCAGATGTGGAGGAACATCGGGCTCCCTCAGCAATGGAAACACTTAGACAGGAGAAAGGGTCAACACTGAAGCAGCAACAGCAAGTTGAGCATATCCCCACCTTCCACATTCTGTGCCCTTCTCTCAGACTACAGAAGCCATTTCACATGTGTCCCTGCACTGCTGTCCTGGCATTTCTCAAAAGCACTTCTTGGTTAAAATGTGACATTTCAGCAAACTGGTCAATGTGTTATATTCTAAAATATTCAGCAGCTTCCTCTCCTAAGTGGGCTTCTCATACTTGTGGGAAAATTCATTAACATTGAAATCCCCCATGACAGAAGGCTTGTAGGCAATACAGTATCAGGAAAAAACATTCTTGTATTTTACATTCTGATTTAGAGAGTAGGAATCAATGGACTAAAAATGACCTAGTTCTAATCCCATTTTTCAGCTGATAGAAAGCAGCTCTTTTGATATTAAATAATGCATCTCTTCAGCAAGCAGTGAATAATATGATTTACTATGTTCAAACAGGCTGGTGAAATGATGCAGTCTCTAACCACTGCAGAATGTCACCGAGCACACCCTGCGAGCTGTTTGAGACGCGCATTCTGCTTAAACAGAAACATTTACCTAATTCCATAGATTCTGCTTTGAGGATGGAGCTTTTACAGAGTGATTTAAAAACATAGAGTTCACCTGTTTGTAACAGCAGATGTATGTAATGCTTTAAAGACAGCTATTTCCAAGAGCACAGGCTCTGGGAAATAATTCCCAGTGTTCTTGGTTCAAGCGCCGTGTTCCCACAGGAACACGTTACCACTGAATTCACTGGGCAGGTGCACCGAGCTGGGGGAATACAAAACAATTTCTTTCTGGCAGAGAGAACTACGCCGGAATTTCACACCTGCCTGGAGTTGTGAAACGCAACAGCAATGCCCATGAACGTAAAGCTTTCATCTAATTAACAAGTACGTTTAATATATTGGTATGTTTTTCTTTAGAAACTGTTCTCCTGTTTGATACCAAACTACTTGGTAGCTCTATATCTGCTTTTATATTTGTTAACTGGGACAAAAGAACCTCTGGTTTGGACTTGGGTGCTGGAGGGTGATTCACCCATGAGCTGCATAAGCAGGGACAGGGAGCAGTCTGGGAGACTCTCCCTCCCTTCCCAGGGCGGGGTCATTTGGGAGGCAGTGAAGTGGCCACCAAGCATCAGAAGCTCTTTGAACAAACAGACATCTGTTCCTAACATGATTTAGAAGTTAAATTTGCCATGATCCAGGATCTGTTACCCTAAATCTGTATCATCTATTCATACTTGTTTAGTGTTTTGGAAGGAATTCCACAAACTGGGAAAGAAAGAACAGTTTGAGTGTTGGCTGCTGAAGCACGACCAGCTGTGACTCACAGCTGGTCACCCTCTCCTGCCTCAGGGCTTGTCCCTAGTCCAGGGTTTGCTGCAGCAATGGCTCTCCTGCCCATGAGCAAAAATCTCCATTTGAAGGTACAAAGACAAAATTACTGGCAAGAAAGAACACCACAAATTCTGAGATTCAGAGTCCAGCCGTGTAGATTTTCTGTGTGCAAATCATTTATTGATTAAAATGAGATTTGCAATGGCATAAGAAGAGAAAAAAAAGAGGGTTTGAAAGCTTCCCATGAGACAAATAGAGCCTGCTTGAAATTAGGTGTGATTTGGTATTCTGGCCTATTAAATATATAACATATGCAGAAAGGCAGATCAGGGACAAGGCACTGAAGTTCAAGGAGTTGTCCAACCTGCCCGAGTGCTCATTTAAACACACGCTTTTGTTCCTGAGAAAATTAAATAACTTAAGGTCCTTCTCTCTCCAACTCAAATTTTTATAAAAGTGCCTCATCAGATGTGAAATCATTAATTAAAGAAGATTCCTCAATTATTCTCTCTGACCTGTCACAGTTACTTGTTTAGTCAGCGTTAAGAATTCAGCAGCATCTTCAAAGGCTTTTCAAGACACCACCTGTGAACTAATTACAATGAAGGAGGAGAGGTTTGTAAGTACCTCCAGCTCCTGGTGCTGCCTGACAAAATAGATACCAACCCTGGCCTCAATTTTTTAACTTTTTGCAGCTAATTCTACATGTTTTAAGCGTTGTCACTTCAAATTAGGAAAGTAAATCCCCAAATGGAAAAAAAGGGCTCCAGCAGAGAAATGCACAAGTGTATCACCAGGCCCTCAAACACTGGGTGGGTTTGCAAATTATGTCTGAGATGGTTTGCCTCCTATTTGGAACTGTGAGGGATCCTTAAAGACCGTCAGGATTCCTACAGATTCCTCAGTTTCTACAAAAAGTAAATTCCTAGTTTGGGCTTTGAGAAAGATACTGGAAAACTCAACCAGTGATGTTGAACAGCCTGTCAGTCATTTACATTGATTTCTGGGAGATCCTTGACCTGGAACTCTCCCTCCTCTACCTGCAGTTAAATGTTGTCTCAGTTTGGGATGTTTTCAAAACCTTTGCCTCCATGTTGAAACCCTACAAACGATCTGTGTTCTTCCAGCAGCAAAACATTCTCCAGGAAAAACATGCAGTGCTTTTGGAGCTGCACTGAAGTGGTAAAGGATGGTGGTAATTAACCAATTAGCTGCAAAGCCTTGATTAAGCAGGAGGGAGGCTGATGCTCTGTGTTCTGACTAATGCAAGACACAAGACAAAAACGATTTCCTACAGATTATCCATGTTTTGTGCTCCTGCAGGAGGGAAGCAGGACAGACAGGTAGTGATCCAACAACCTCTGTGGCTAAACTTCCTAGGATGACTTAAACAAAGCCAGAAATTTTGTCCCTGCCCATGGCAGGGGTTGGAACAAGATGATCCTTAAGGTCCCTTCCAGCACAAACCAGCCTAGGACTCTAGGATAAATCTTGTTTTACTGTCAGTAAAATATTACTGTTGAAAGCAGATACAGACAAATAACTGGAGTTTTCTGCCCCCATCTCCCACCCCAACCTCCTGCCTGATGCTGCAGCACATGAGGGACTCTGTTATTGACATTCTGGAAACTTCTGAATTGCCTCTCTGTCTGTAGAGCTTGGTAGCAATAGTGATGGTATACCCAGTTATTTACCAGCTAAAAGTTAGCCAAGTAGAGGGACTACGACAGCGTTACTTAATTATGTAATGCCAAGAGAACAGTTCAGTGGCAGTGTCACTGCTGACACCAGAGCTAAGTTCCAGGAAGAAGGACTCAATCCTAAATTTTCAACCATTTGGAGAACTTTCTTTGAAAAATCCTACCCTTCCTGTTGTCTTTCAGTGGAACAGATGTCTTTCAACTCCAACATGATCTCAGAGTCCTTCCCTTGGTCATTTGAAGTTGGACTAGATCGTGTAGCTTCAGAACTATTACAGCTTTAACAGCTTCTGAATTTTCCTTCTGTTGCATTCAAATGTTTTCATATTTTCAATTTTACATTGTATTTGGCAAAAGACCTCAGAATTAAGACAGGGATCATTATAAAAAGATGTTATTAATTTCCATTCCCCCTTCTCCCCCTGCTCTCAAAAATACATATGATTTTGCTCATTCATCAAAAATTTCCACAGTAGCAAGAATTCAAACGCATCTCAAAGCTGTGTTACTTGAACATCACTTTTTTAAGTGAGAAACACTGTGCTCTTTGTTGTAGTGCTCACTTATGGAGATTAAACCCCAAAATGTTACTAGAGGCCATTCCAACCACAGCCATACAGCATAAACCATCACTCTCTGAACAAAGCTTGGAATAATATCAGGCTAAGAGGACTTTTTAAGGAATTACAAACCCCAGTGTTAACACACAGACTGAGGCCTCCTATCACCACTTTGCACAATCGACGTATCAGTGACTCTTTTCTTCTTCTCAACTTCTGTTAACTCTAAAAATAATTCCTTAGCTTATTTTCAACTGCTTGGGGGTCCAAAGCAAACCGTGGAAAATCACAAGGAAAGGGGCTTTTATTGAAAGCACTATCAGCTTTTTGCAGTGAAGTCCATCCCTCCCCTCCTGCTGTTGGGTTAGCGATGGGGGTGGTCCTACACTGCTCAGGGTTCCGCTGCTGTTTGTGCTCAGTCACAGGAGATTCCCTGCAGATAAAGGACACGGAGCTTTGGGGAGCTCTGGGCTGTTCAGGGCACAGGGGAAGGCAGAGAGGCACCACCTCTGTGCCCTGAGCATCCCCACAGAGGACACCAGGGATTGCCCTTCCTAAGCCTTTGATTAAAAGCTCCAAAGATTTATTCACTTGTCTTGCTACTCCTGTAAGTCTGAAGCTGCTGGAACCCCCTGCTGCCTGTAATTTTTGGTTTAATCTGCATTTTTCAACTGTGGAGTGGATCACCTCAATTGTTGTGGCTTTCTGGTGCAGTCTTTCCAATCATTTTATCTCAATTTAGAAATAAAATTACACTTCCAGTGAAGGTTTTGCCAGAGGAAAATTCTCCTCATGTCTGTGTCCCAGATAATCCTGATCTTGCTTCCCAGACTCCTACTTGGAGGAGACCTGAGCATTGCACATCTTACTACATCATGCACATGGAAATAGTATCAACGTGCTGGGTCTGACACTGTAACTGCACCATGGGGAACAGTTTCGCCATGGTATGTAAGACTCCTGCCTTCCCCTTCCAAACCCTTTGGAAAGCTTGTGGGAATCTTGTTATAGGCTGACCTGACCTGACAACATCTTTTAACCAGCTCTGGGCAGGGCAGTTCTTGTTCAACAGCCTGTGTGAGGCTGATTGAATCCAGAAGAGGCCACAAAGATGCTCTGGGAGCTGGAGCCCCTCTGCTCTGGAGACAGGCTGGGAGAGCTGGGGGTGTTCACCTGGAGAAGAGAAGGCTCCAGGGAGATCTTAGAGCCCCTTCCACTGCCTAAAGGGGCTCCAAGGGAGCTGGAGAGGGACCTTGGATAAGGGCCTAGAAAGACAGGACAAGGGGGAATGGCTTCCCACTGGCAGAGGGCAGGGTTAGATGGGATATTCGGAAGGAATTCTTCCCTGTGGGGGTGGTAAGGCCCTGGCACAGGTTGCCCAGAGAAGCTGTGGCTGCCCCATCCTTGGAAGTGTCCCTGGAAGGCTGGGTTGGACTGGGCTTGGAGCAACCTGGGATAGCGGAAGGTGTCCCTGCCCATGGCAGGGGGTGGGACTGGATGGGCTTTGAGGCCCCTCCCAGTCCAAACCAGTCTGTGATTCTGTGACAAGCTCCACGGAAGGTGTCCTGTTGGGGAGCAGCAACAGGAAATCTCCAAGGAAATGGGGATGTACCGGGAATAGTCAGAACTTCTCACCACCTGCCAAACACAAGGGCAGATGTTTCAGGTCTGCACAAACATCTTCTGGCACTGTAAATGGGAAGGAGCTCACAACAGACCCTTGGATCCACCCTACAAGTCACTCAGTGATGAGACAGCAAGAAATTTGTCAGCCTCAACCCAACATTTATGTTTACAGCAACACCAGGGGAGAGTCAGAAAGAGCCAGGTCATCACAAGAGCACAGAATCGCCCACGCGGCGTTAGCCAGGAGAGACCGAATGGAAGGAACAGAGATGCGGGAGGGGTCTGCTCAGAACGGGAGAGAAGAGGACAAGACATGAAGCCTGGAGGGAAGATACACCAATGACAGCACAAAGACAGAAGGAGACAGTCCAGCACTACCACAACAAGCTGCCCGTAACCAGCTCTGGTCACTGACATGGCAATGCATTGGGATGAGTCCCTCAGGAGTACCCAACATCCTGCGGGAATGTGTGTGGATACTGACCTGGGCTTGAGACAGCACTAGAGGTAGTAGGCTCAATAATTTCTACAAAAAGGGAAAAGGAAAAAAAAAAAAAGAGAACATTTGGGAGTTAATCACACATGGAAGACAAATACAGAATGAGACAGCAAACAGTCATGCAACAGACAGCACAGTTTTATTTCCAAGTTGGGCTGGGCACCACTGGCCCCTGACAAACCTGCAGGCGACCAGACTCCTGTGCCTGTGAACTACAGCAGGGCTGCTCTTTGCCCAGCTACCTTGTGTGAACAGCACCGGGACCACCACACTCCCAAAATGCAAATATTTTTGCCCTTGGAGCTCTCGAGCTCCAAACCATTTCTCCTGGGAGGTCCTAAAACCTGGTTGGAAAAAACGGTTTGCTCACTTCATCAAAGGCAATTTCCTCCTGTGAATATAAGTCAAGGTAACAATTTTGAACAAAGAATGTTTTAAAGCAATAGTTTTGTGCTTCAGTGAACTTTTAAGAAGGCACATCTTTTTAATTATTGAAGTCTTTCCAGAAGAAAACATTTCTCAGAAACATCAAACCCATTTGGAAGTTGTTTACTTCCCCTGGGGCAACCAATGCAAACAACAGGCAAAGTTAAGAGAAGACACAGTTCTCCTGCATCCAGCCTAATGAAACAATCACCTGTGGCTTTTCATTATAATTTGACTTTAGAATTCATTATTCTGGGCCTTTTTATTAGCTTTGAATAGTGCTATGCAAAATGAAATACCAGTCCCAATTAATCTTGCACGGAAGCAAACTCCCACTTCAATGCAGCAATTCAATACTCTTCATAAAAAAGGTTTAACAAAATTACCAAGCTCAAAAGATCATTGACCATATCTTGGCTATAACAAGAAACTAATGAAAAAAAATGTGAGCAAGTTGACTACAGGGCTGTGCAGGGACTAGCTGAGCACACACACCACTCTTGGCCAAATTTGAGGGGTTTTTCCCCCTTACAACTACTTTTCAGGTTAATATGATGCAAAAATGAGTCCAAGTGAAATAACAGGCAAATATTTTCCCAAATAAGAAGTTGTGACTATGGCATTTTATAAAGGCAAAAGTTCCTCTTGTTTCAGAATAACACCATTCTTTCCAACAATCAAGTAAATTAACATACTCACTAAGTACAGTATTTCATTAAAAAGCAAAATACCATCCCCAAACCAGCAGGGATTGTACTATGATCGTACCTCTTTGGATCTAGACTTAATTATAGGTGCTTAAGGTGGCATAAAGTCACAGATTCATGGCATTGAGGCTGGAAGTGAAGGTGGTAATATCCATGTATTATTCTTGCAAAAAATCTCATTTTTAAATACATTATTAGATCAAGGAATTGGTGAGACAGATCTATTTCTAGTTTCAAGTTTTAAAACTCTTTGCAAGTCTTTATTCATGAAAATGTTCAGGTCTGTAGAGAGAAAACAAAACCAGCTGGTTTTCTATAAGCACGCTCGGCTGGTTCATTAAAATGAAAATATATTAATGACTTCTTAGCAACACTGGGAGGCAGGGATGTGTGGTGGAGAGTGGGACTGGCTGTACTTCATTTTCCTGGGACCCCAGTCCTACAGTATCAGCACTGCTCAGATTTCCAAGGGTGCTTGTGGAAAAAAAATCTGCAAGTATAATGGAATACCATGGTATTCTGTGCCACTTTCGTGAATCCAGTGGAGAATTCTCCTTGAGCTGAACTTTTGGGATTTGTTTTATAAAGCAGAGGAACAGCAATGTGTTCACAGCAGCTCCTGGTTTGCCCTTGACAGACTTGGGGCTGTCTGTATGCAGGACCTTGTGTTATCTCCAGAGCTGTCTATCCTGGGGAGGCAGGTGTGAGCCAAAACCATCTCCTCAGTTTAAAGTAGAGCTTTAATTCAGGCTGGGACCAAAGGGATAGAAACAAGAACATCCTGGGTGTAGGGATTCTGGTATAGCATTCCTGGCTGCTACACATACATGGAAAACTGGGGATTTCTGTCCATATCTGGCCTGAATTTCTTCCAGTGAAGAAATTTAGTGAAGAAATTTTCTCTAGTATCTAATCTAAACCTGCCCTGGTGCAACAGAGAAATGCACTGACAGGCCCTGGTATAATCCCATTCCCAGGAGAAATGTGTGCAGGAATCTCCACCCCATTGTCACGGGAAAAGGCAAAATGTCATGTTCTCTTTAAAATCAGTTTTGGTTGTTGGTGGTGAGTGTGTGCTGGATCCAAGCGCTGCAAATGACCTGAGAATCAGTGGCTGAGTGAGTTTAAATGAAGTGGAAGAATAAACCCCCCAGATTTGTAACTGCAGCTCTAATCCTCAGAAGGGAAACCTTTGGAGAATATAAGCTCCTAAAGACACCTGGACAGGAGAGGTGAGGTTTGATGTCAAGGACATTTAATGCTGCCTTTCACCAAAGGGAAGAGATGGTATCTAGAAATTCCTTTCTGATCCCAGGCAGGAAATAGCTGGCAGAGAAAAGCTCTTAGCAAAATGGGAAACCACTCCATGAAAGGCTCCACTGCACAAGCAGGTAAATTGCAGGGAGTAAAAAGAATTGGCTGTAAAGAAGCAATGCCTGGGAAAACCAGAACAGCACCTTGGAAAGGAAATCACAGCATACATTCCCTGACCCCAGAGATCATGGAATATTTGAGGCTGGAAAAGACCTCCAAGATCATCCTGAATGCCACCATTCCCACTAAACCGTAATATGAAGGGATGAGATACCTCAGAGAAATGGGAGCCCCTCTGCTCACATAGAAATTAAGCAAGACCTAAAAATATTTTTGTCTCAGTTTTAGCACAAGCTTAAAGGCTGAAGTTCTGCGTAACAACATGGAAATGGAAAATGCCAGAGCAGAGTTAAAGCAAAATTCAATCAGCTCAGGAGGCTGAGGTCAGAGGGATTTAAATATGTTTGCACATAAAATTGTCAAAACAACAGTATATTCACGGCGAGGGGAGGACAGCAGGGGCAGCAGGAGTGAGAATTACAGACATGTTCCAGGAGGGCAAGGCCTACAGCTACAGCTTCATGGCATCCAGGGCCTCAGAAAATACGAGCTAATAAGGGATATAGGCAGGTAAAAATAAGCAGGTAAATAAAACTGGCTATCAGTTTACTAGAGGCCAATTACTTGTAATTATTTGCCTAGAAAATGTCCCTGTATATGACTAAGGAACAGAGCAATTCATGAGCCCCTGTTTGCATGAGCAGAGGGTATAAACTGAGGGTGGATGAGTTCAGAAATGCAGTGTGGGGCTGCAGCTTTCCAGCCTTGCTGTCCTCATGCTGCTCCTCATTGGACCTTGGGAAAGGAAAACCAACTTGTTCAGGAGAAAATCCCTTCAACTGAGGGAAGGGATTCCACAGGGAGCAGCCTGCAGTGTGAAAGAATTAGATCCAATGCCCAGGTGTCCTCCCAGGCACAGCCTCTTCAGAGCAAAACGAGCCTTTTTTATCCTGAAGAGACCATGGAAAACACAGCAACAGTAAACAACCCTTCGTTTCAGGCTAAGCCTGAACAAACCAGCCCGAAGAGCGTCTGACACCCAAGTAAAAACAATCCAACCCCCAGCTCCCTCCTCTCCCAGCTCCCAGCCCACAGCACCCAGCACAGACACGGAGCTGCCCCTGGAATGCACACTGGAGAGTTCTCATGTCTTTTAATTTCAAATCCCAATAGAGACGATGATCTTTTTCAGTTCTCTGGAGCCCCTCCCAGCACAAACTCAGTGCCAGCCCCTTGCTGGGACTGTGACAGAACAAGGCTAGAGTTAAAGCCTTGAACTCAATTTTTTTTTACAATGGTACCTTATTTTATCACCCCACAGCTGGTCCAAAATGAAACTGTTGAGTTTGGTGCAATTAATACTGTTAGGGGGATAGAGATTTTTAAAAAGGAAAAAATATGCTATATTATGAGTAAAGCCATGTGCCACCCTCCAATTCTGGTTTGGGGAATACAGAGCAATGCTATACACAGTAGAGATTTAATGTAATACTGAACTTCTTCACTATTTTGGTGACGGAAAGTCCAACCTGTTTTACAATAAGGATGATGAATAGAAACTCTGAAATGTTCTAATTGTTTTCTGTAGCCCTCGTGCCATTAGTCCCTGCCATTCTTCAGGGATCTGTCAGGGCAGGGTTAGGTTGGATCTCAGGAAAAGGTTCTTTCCCCAGAGGGTGGTTGGGCACTGAACAGGCTCCCCAGGGCAGTGGTCACAGCACCAAGGCTGCCAGAGCTCCAGGAGTGTTTGGACAACAAGGAGCATTGGTGGGATTGTTGCAACTGTCGTAAGGAGAACATTTCCCAGTAGGAGAATACAAAAAGCTTCTTTCATTACAGCCTGGACCAGTAAAATCGCTTGATTTTGATATTTTGCCTTCCCATGTATTGGAGGAATCAATAAATGGACCAACACACAACTGGCAGTTAAATACCAACTCATTAGTTAATTAAAAAAAACTCACATAACTCTTTCCATGTACGACCTTTGATAATTAACAGGGCTTATTTAAGCTTATCTCTCGCAGGCTTCATCAGCTTTGTTAAAGATTAATGATTTATTGTGAAATACAGGTCTTTAAGCCCAGTGAAGCCAGAGCCCGTTTGAGAACCATGGCAAATGGAAAAACATATTTAATAAAAAATCTTTAGGGTGAGAACTAAGTGGATTGGGCAGAGACATGACCTTAATTTATTCTGTGTCTTTCCCTCACCCTTAATATTTTGCAATTACAATTAGGGGTTTTCTACAGGTTTGAGTTATTACACCTTAATTGCCTGGTAATGGTTTATTTTATTTAAATGGTTTATTTTTTTATTAGGGGATGATAAATATTTAATAGCTCATTGCCTGTGAGACATTAAAAAATAGTAATTCCTAGCTTGAAGTTTGAGGTCTGAAATTGCCATGGAGTTTCCTCCCTCCTTGGGCAATCTTCCCTGTCCACCTGCAGCTGTTTGCTTTTGCTTGACAGCAGTTTTTCAATAAATATTCAAATATTTTTTAGCCTGTAGAAAACCACATTATTGACACCTTTTTTTGTCCTCTTGTGAAAGAAATTCAATGGAAGGTAATTTTTAAGAGCCCTCACTAAAAGTCAGTTCTGCAGAGTCCAGACCTGAGCAAGGTTTACTTAAATTCTAATGGAATTTGATTCTCCTATGAAAAAGCATAAACATGTTGTTTTAACTCCACAGACTACTAAAGACTAATTTAATTATTTATTTTTAATAAGTTCCAGGATGAACCATCATGTTTTATGTAGGATGAACTATTTTATAGTGTGAAAAAATTGGCTTTAATTTAATTTAATTTAATTGTGGGGGTTGGTGATGGGGGGTGTGTGTGTGTGCGTGTGTGAACCACCAACAGGCAAATCTATATTTCTATTAAAAATATTCAAAATAATATTTAATTAAAGGTCACACATTTGATTTTCTTGGCAGGAAGAGTTTGCAGTTTCCATCCCCGCTCTCCCAACAATTTCCCATCTTTAAGACATTGATATATGCTCAAGGCTTTACTGTTCACAGGACTGCCCGTATTTTGAATAAATCAGGGAATTTTTTCCTCAGCAAAGGGATTTTGGCAAAAGTACCCATTCGTTTGCAGGCTACTTTTTGAGTACCACAAAAACATATCCACTAATTTGAGGTCTCATCTTTGCACTTGTATTTACAAACACTAAACTATTAAAAAATGAAACAGTGCAACAAACTGCAAAAAAAAAAAAGTTAATAAATTAATAATGAATTTTTTCAGGTTTGAAAAATAAACATGACCAGTGAAATCTTTACAGGTTTCAAAAGGACCCTCAGCATTTGCAGCCTCCTACCACCCCACACAACATGTGCTTGAAGAAACTCCTGCCAAGCAATTACAGGAGGAGAATGTAAATCCAGCCATGTGAAGGGTCACTTGTGTCAGGAGAGCAAAAAGAATGAATTCATTAATTGCAAAGAAACGATGGGTTTGGGTAGTTTGGATATGTGAAGGTGATGTGTGGTAGTAGTGAGCAGCTCTGCCTTTCCTCCAGAGCACCACACATATCCAACGTGTCCAGGGACACACAGCTTCATGGAATATCTTGAGTTGGAAGGGACTCACAAGGATCCTCAAGTCCAACCCCTGTCCCTGCACAGACATCCCAAAAATCCCACCCTGTCCCTGAGAGTATCAACCAAACGCTTCTCAAGCTCTGTCAGCCTTGGTGCTGTGACCACTGCCCTGAGGAGCCTGTTCAGTGTCCAACCACCCTCTGGGGGAAGAACCTTTTCCTGATATCCAACCTAGACCTCTCCTGACACAGCTCCAGCCATTCCCTTGGGTTCTGTCATTGCTCACAGGGACAAGAGATCAGAGCTGCCCTTTATGAAGAACCTGACTTTTTCTACATAACGCCACATAAGGATTATTTTTTCCAAAGAAACTGAGGCCCTTTCAGATGCAGAGGATTTCTAACACCCTCAGTTTCCCTCCTAGGGACACTTGCTGCAGTTTAGGGAATGTAACAATATAACAATAACTTCCACAAACAAGGACAACCTTAAACAACACTTTCGCATTCTGAGAAGAAACATCAAATGGGCTTGACTGAAGTCAAATGCAAAAGCATTTCTCCCCACCCTGTGTATCCAGTTACAAGACACTGTTGAGTATTATCAAAAATAAAAGATAATAAAAGGCACAACCAATTTGCAGCCTCTGTCAGGACCTGTGTTTATGAAACATTCCACCTGGTTTACAATATTTCTCATATGAGTGTCAGAAAAGCACCATTGAGGATGTGATTTATGCACACCTGAAGCATCTCAATTCCTCAGTGAGTGGCTGCAGCCAGACCCTGAGTGGACTGCCTGCTCAAAAGCTAAGGTAATCCATTGTTTTAGCCACCATCAATCAAGGGAAATCTTCTGAAAGCTCCCTGTTGTCCCCTATGCTGTCCCTGTGTAGCCTGACCACCCATTTCAGCTTGTGTGTCCCCTCTACCTAACTCCCAAGCTCTCTGCAGCGCAAAGAGCACCCCAATGTCCAGGGGCGATCCAGCCACACAGAGGAACCAGCAATGGAGACTCTTGTAAAAGAAGAAGCCTGTAGTGCAGCTGCCCCATCCCGGGAAGTGTCCAAAGCCAGGTTGGACGGGGCTTGGAGCAACCAGGTATAGTGGAAGGTGTCCCCGCCCATAGCAGGGGGTGGGACCTTATCGGCTTCGAGGTCCCTCCCAACACAAACCACTCTGAGATTAAAATAAATTGCATGTTTTTAATTAAAATGAATAGAGAGAAGAAATGTTTCATGGAAGAGAAAAAAGAACATTCTAGAGGTTTTCTGAAAGTCATCTCTAAAGGCTTGATCAACTCTTCCCAGCCTGCTGCTCTTCTACACCAAGTTTATACATCAGAGCTGCATAATTAAATAGCAGAATGGACAAAGGAACAGCCAGGACAGACCACCAGCTGCCAGGGCTGCACACGACCTTCCTTGATGGCAAAGGTAGGAGGAGGCTGGTCCTGAATCTGCCCCTTTCCTGGTGCCATGTCACCCACGGGCTCTCTGTGCCTTGGGCAACAAAAACCATGGGAAGCAAGTTGAGAAACGCATTGAATTTCTATTTTCAATCAACATTTGAAGTATGTCTACATCATCAAAGTGACATGAAAGACAATGTTTTTACTTAGTTGTTCAAGTTATAGTGTTATAAAGCAGATACAATATTTGCTCACCGGTCCTTATTCCCAATTTCGGACTTTTCCAGAGAAAACTGCTGCTTTAATGATTTTTACAGCTGTTGAGGCCATAACACAGTGAAGAAAAGTGACAAAGTCGTCTATGTGCTTTGAGCTTGGTCTTTCATTCATATGTATAAAGAGGAAGCTCATGAATAATGCAGCTCTGGAAATCTGTGAGCATTTCTGCTGCTCAGGAACATATGATTAGCATTGCTCTGACTACCAGTAATTATATTCTTTCTCTCAGAGGTCACTCTTTAAATCTGCACAACTGTCGCTGTATTTCTGGAATTAAAAAAGGCAAAATATCCTTTAGAGATGCAATAGGGAGACACCTGTGAAGGTGCAAGTCCTGCTACACAAGAGGCACGTTTCTGCCTAGTCCCCTCTCACAATTCAGAGAAGGGACGTGGGGTTGGGAGTCTCACATCCCATGGGACACAGAAAAAGTCACAAAAGAAGCAGCGGGACAGGCAACTCAGAGAACCCCAGGCTAGTTTGGGTTGGGGGGGACCTCAAAGCCCATCCAGTCCCACCCTATGCCATGGCCAGGGACACCTTCCACTATCCCAGGTTGCTCCAAGCCCTGTCCAACCTGGCCTTGAACACTTCCAGGGGTGGGGCAGCCACAGCTTCTCTGGGCAACCTGTGCCAGGGCCTCACCACCCTCCCAGGGAGGAATTCCTTCCCAATATCCCATCCAACCCTGCCCTCTGGCAGTGGGATGCCATCACCCCACTTATCAGAAAACAGTGAAGTCTGCCTGAGTTTCAACAGAGCAAGAAACTGGACACATGGAGAGGTCTGGGAATAGTTCAGACTATCTACAGGTACCAAACTGGTAACACCTGTAGTGTATTTATAGCCCAACAGATGGTACCTGTGAGGTGGGTCTATTACACCTTGGGGCAGCCCATGAAGATGCTACCCCTGACCAAGGGAACCTGGGTTCCTAACCCAACCCCTCCAGGTTAAGCTCCTGTAGGGTGAAAGCCTTCTCCTGCAGCTTGCAGCTCTGGAAATACAGGCATAGGATAAAAGTCTCATTCTCATGTACAGACTTTAGTACTTGATCTATGTATTACCACCATGTTTAGAGCAAGCAGCCCATCCCTGCATCCTTATACGTATAGAACATATGCCCAGCGGAGCTGGATGCTCCTCAACTGCTCTGATGTTTGCTTTCACTGGCACAGCAATTCGTAAGTAACTTATTTAATAATTACTGTGTAATTATAGCTCTGCTGATCCCTGACGAACCAAAATCCACAGACAATGCCTATCAAATGAATCATTACAAGCCTCTAGAAATTACATCGTGAGATGTGCCCATGTCACAATGAAATTCATAAAATGTCTACAATTCCCATTAATTAAGATGGAGTTAAAGAAGGACCACATTATCCTGCCCCTCTGCTCAGCCCTGTGAGGCACATCTGGAATGCTGGGTCAAGTTCTGGACTCCTCAGGACAGGACAGACATGGAGCTCCTGGAGAGGGTCCAGTTTTGCAGTAAGGTGTTCTCTGAAACAGCAGAAAGGGAATTTTACATAAGAGCTACCTCTTCTTTTGGGACTAATTTTTTGTATGGAGCAGACCTGTGACTTTTGGTCCATCTCTGTAACACTGAGGACAAATCCCTTCAATGAACTCCCCAAATTTAACTGCCAACATAATTTTGACTGCTTGCCCCTGTGCCAGGGTCTTACCACCCTCAAAGGAAGAATTCCTTCCCAATATCCCATCTCACCTGCCCTCTGGCAGTGGAAAGCCATTCGCCCTTGTCCTGTCCCTCCAGCCCTTGTCCAAAGTCCCTCTCCAGCTCCCTTGGAGCCCCTTTAGGCAGCGGAAGGGGCTCTGAGATCTTCCCAGAGCCTTCTCTTCTCCAGGCTGAACACCCCAAACTCTCCCAGCCTGTTACTATAACAGAGGTGCAGACGTGCTAACAGGAAGTATTTGTATGTTCGAGGAAAGTCCCAGGCAAAAATTACATGTAAATAGGGGAGCGACAGTTTCAGTCCCTGACCTGGGAATTGTATTTAAAGCATTGCAAGCTTTCAGGGTATTTTTTATAGCAGCTGTTGACAAAGACCATGAGAAGCTGAACCACCTTCTCACTCACACTGACACGGCGTGTTCTGGCCACGGTGATCTGCTCAGGCTGCACAGCCAGCAAGGGAACAATATTTACAGAGCCCAGGAGCAGCTTCAGCAAGTGCTGGTTGAGAGTAAACGCTGAAAGGTCAAGAATCAGCCTTTCATTTACAAACAGAAATGGTCTGGCTGCCACATTTCTTGAGCAGGAGAACCACTGCGTGCTGGATGTGTGACACACTGCAATTCTGACAGGATGGGGACAAGCAGTGCAGGGAAACTTTCGTCCTTTTTTTCACATGGCATCCTAATTTAGAAATCTGCATCCAGGGAAAGCATTTTGTTATTTTGTGAAACCATAGTTGGATCCTGACTCCGGAGTTGGTTTTTCCCTTCTGACAGACGTTTTCCAATGTTTTCGCAGCACTCTGGACAGCCAAGCAACAGCATCAGCAAAGAAAAGGGGCTGGTACCGATGGACATTTTATTGACTAAATTAAAGCTCCTACATAAGGATGTGCCTTGGCTTACAGTGCAGTTACTCCATGAGATTTGTTCCTTTTCTCCTCACATCCCCAGTAATTTAAATATTTTCTTCTTTTTTTTTAGAATCTAATTTTAAGCGAATAAATCAACAGCATTTAAATGATCCAGTTCTCAGGTTTGAGTTTTATTTTTGAATAAATTAGTAAATATAAATCTAAAATATTAATATCTTTTTACAGGCCAAGCTATAAGAAAAGGTCTATACATTAACAACCCCACAGTAAAATTTAGGGTATTGTTGTAGTTGCTTCATAGCAGAAAGTTTAAAAGTCAAGAAATCAGCTTTGATACCTGTGATAATACAATGGGGGAAAAAGGAAGTTTCTGAAAAATTCATAGGTCTTTCTCTCTGAATAGTTCTGATACCATAAGCAATATCTGACTGTAACTCTTTTCACTGAAGGTTTGGAAGAACCCAGAGAAGGGGAAGGTTTTATCCTCAATTTATTATTACAAATCCAGCCAAAATCTCAACATATAAACCTGGAAGTGGAATTAAGGATAACATTAAATGAGCTCTTGATTTTAGAGGCTTGTTGAGATACCTCAGCATTTTGTTACTCATGTGGTTCAGTACGGACGTTAATTAGTGCTTGTGGTGTAGGCTCACTGGAAAAGCTCTTGTTTTTAAACCTTTGAGGCTATTTTTAGCTTTCTTGCAGCCAAAAAGGAATTATTTTTTTCCCTTCCTCTTTTTCTTCGGCTCAAAGACTGTCCAGACCTCATACTGTCCAGAAACATATAGCAGCTCTCAGGAAAATGTAATGAGAGCTGTGGAGACCATCTCTATCCATTTTTTGTGAATCTTTATATTAGAAGGCACTTAACTCAATAGGAGCCCATACAATTAACAGATAAAGGTTTGGCTTCAAACAAGTGCTTTTGTTAACTAACCTAGAATTTATTTGATAAATTATCTCAGTTGTGGCATTTTCCAACCTGTTGGACTATTTGGTTAAATGCTGAATTCCTGAGTGTAAAATCTATTCTCTGATCTTCCTGGAAACTCTGGATGTCCTTGATCAATAGCTCATTCCTTTCTAAAGCCCTGTGAGCTTTGGTCTCAACAACTTGTTATGAAAAAAGTTCTACACTTAATAATCTTTTAATGAAGAAGTGTTTTGCATTAACTTTAAAATTTACCCCTGATTAGTCTAAGTGAATCTCTCTTGGGCTTGTTTTATGAGAAAACTTTCTAATACACCTTATCTAGACACACCAATATTTCAATAACCTCTTTTCCTGTAGAAGATAGACAGTAATCATCTTTAATCTTTTGACTTGGGAATTTCTTCATCCTTTGTTTCCAAAGACACCTTTAGGAACCTCTGCCCTCCATTCTGCAAAAGTTTTGAGGCCAAGGCTGAAGTCTGTGTTCCAGCCTGAGCTGTAAAATATATTTATATCGTTATTTATAGTGCTATTTATAGCACTTCTGGTTTCCATCCCATTTGTTACGCAAGGTATTCTTTGGATTTTCCATTTTGATAAAAAGTTAATTTACTTCAAAGTTTTCTACCCTGTGAGAAGAAACTCAAGTTCAAGAGAGCTCTGACCACTGGTGCTCCTCCCTGTGATAGGGGCAGGGGCAGGTAATTAAATTCCATGGATGACCTTGAATGTTTTAGTTGTTGTTTGGACAATGCCCTGAGGAACAGGGTAGGATTGCTGGGGTGTCCTGTGGAGGGGCAGCAGTGGGACTTTGATGATACAGGGTCCCTTCCAACTCAGGATGTTTTATGATTCTATGATGACTGACTGATACTTGAGACGAAGCTTTGGACATGCTTCAACCTCTCTGATTTATCCAGTTCAGTAAGAATATGTGTCTAAACCTTGTGGGCTGTTGTTATAATTGCAAAATTAGA
Organism: Oxyruncus cristatus; assembly: GCA_013399855.1. Taxonomy (NCBI): domain Eukaryota; kingdom Metazoa; phylum Chordata; class Aves; order Passeriformes; family Cotingidae; genus Oxyruncus; species Oxyruncus cristatus. The sequence goes on along the minus strand of VXAY01006780.1, from coordinate 616,310 downwards.
GAGTAAAACCTCAAACATAACAAAACAGAGTATTAGGCAACTTCAGTAAGCATCCAGAGCAAAGAGCTCTGGGGTTTTCGTTTGATTTTCTCCCCTCAAACACAGATACCCTCTCAGATCTTTAAATGTTCTGCTAAATGTCAAGGAGAAACATGTTACTGGCCTTACTGAAATGGGTTATTTCTACCTTGTCCAATCTCAGTCACTTATTGTCATATAATTCATAATAAAGCTCAAGCTGCAAAATGGATTTAGAGAAAATTTCTTCATAACTCTCCACAATTGTTACTGGGAGCAGCCATTGGCATCCATATGGAAGGATCTCAAACCCAACATTTAACAGAATTATTACAACTTACATGAACGGAGGATTTGGCCATTCATCTTATTCTGTGTGAAAATATGAATTTAAGGTACTGGGCTTTTAACTCTGTTGGGCTCCTTGTCTCAGCAGTATGTTATGAAATTAGTCCCCCAGGTGCACTTGTGATGTGAGGAAAGCTCCCTTTGGCTGAGCCGCTCAGCTGCATCGTACACCTTTGTTCCACTCTGTGTGAGAGCAGGCAGAGAAAAAAAGGTTTTCACTCTGTCTGTGAATCCCACTGGGGATGGTTGAAAGTTTTCAGAGTTGTTTTCCATCAGAAACATGATAATCCAATTAAAATGCCCTGGATGAATACACCTTGATCTTTGAGGAGGGTCCCCAAGGAACCAACTCCCAGATTCATAACCCAGCTCCTCTAATGGCCTGGATTTCAACACACTGCTCAGGAGCTGGGTGTCCATCTCCAGGACGGGTCCTTTCCATGATGGATCACCTAACCTGCAGCAGCTGGTCCTATTAGTCCAACTTGGATGTGGAAAGCAATGCCAAGGACTAAGACCAGAAACACCACCAGTGAAGCCAGAGTCCACACAGAGGGAAGGAAGAGGAAAATCCCCTTCGCATTTTAAGGGAAGAGGTAAACCAGGGACCTGCTGAGCTTCCAGATGGGACAATGCACCAGACAAAGATGTGGCTTGGCTTTATGAAGGGTGTACAAGGAACCCCACAGGTGTGTCCTGGGTGTCCCGTGACACCGATCAGAAGCCAGAAGGAAGCACGATGGCTCTGATGTGTGACCACCCCTTCACAAAGTACTTGGAATTTCCTAGAATGGATTTCACATCTTTTCCCTGTCCATCATCCCTCCAGCGATGTGAAAAGAGAGACCTTCCCACCAGGCTCAGCAGGAGCTGGATGAGATCAGGACAATGACTGCACCTCTGGCGGCAGGATTGAAAGGGATACAAAGAGAAATTGGTCCATGGCCCCAGTTCTCTGCACAGTGATGTCTACAGAAGACTTTAGGCTTGATCCAGACCTTATTAAACCAATAACTGTCTTTTGAGTGACTGCAGCAGGCTTTGAATGGGCTCCTAATGAGCACAGGAATTTTCATTTAAATTTTTATGTATATATATATATATATATATATACTTTTTAAATAGGGACAGTAATCCAANAGACCAGCCTGCCTGGCTGAGACAGAACTATGCAAATTGGAGTTTGATTTGCTTTGCAGGCTGGTACTTGAGAGATAAAATAACAAAATCTTTCTCAGGTAATTGGACAACAGCTGAAACTGTGGACACAAAAGGAATTCCCCTGGAGAGAATATTTCTTCTAGAAATGTCAGATTTGGTGGGCGAAGCAAAGCTATTGAGCTAAAACTGAGCGGAAACCTGTCATGTATCCAAATACACTAAAACCTGATTTCTCAGTCAATAAGATGAAACTGCTGAGTTTAATGATGATACTGAAATATATGAACAGAGACGACTCAAGCACTGTAATTAAATCTATATGAATTACTGATAAACCTGCCCACACACAGGCTGGATAACACTGGAAAACTCCCACAGGAGTCCAGAGGTCAGTGCTGGGAGAGGGGAGCATGGCCAGGGATGGAGCCCAAACCTTGTCTGCATCAGGAGAGTTATTCCAGGCAGAATCAAAGAATCACAGAATATACTGAATTGGAAGGGATCCAACTCACGGGTCCCTTGAGGATCGAGCTGGAAAATGTTTGGTTTAAATATAAAGTTATCAAAGGAGGGAAAAAGCTTGTTTATAATATGACCACAATAGTGGAGGATCACCATGGATCATAGGAAGCAAATCCAACAACTGCCAGGAGTGAGAAGCAGCATCAGGACTGTGCCCTTGTTCAGACAGAATCATTAAGGTTGGAAAAGACCTCTAAGATAATTGTGTCCATGACTGAGGAGATTTCTGAAGTCCCCTTAAGTCTAGTCTGTCACTGATTGTCAGGACCGGGCGCAGCAGGAGGCACTGCTGGAAATCACCCATGGGAAATGGTTGTCTGTCCCCTTATTTAGGAGATGTGTCACTGCAAGGCCATGACACCCCTCTGCAGAGCCCCTCGATCCCTCTGCATCACTGATGTTCCAGCAGACACAGCCAATGCCACACCAACTGTTCACAGTGCCACAGAGGAACGTGCACACTATTACAAGTTGTGTGCAATTCCTAACGAGTTCATTTAAACTTTTGGAAGAATGTTAATTTTATTTACATTTCCGATACGAAACCCCATGTATTAAAAATAGGAATCCAGCTGTTCAGTTAGGAATCTTCATGTAGGAACCAGTACACAAGGCAATCAGCAGGTAAATTGAGGGCATGGTCTGGTGCTCCCGGCATGTAGGAATGTTGGAGACAAGATTATAAGTGTGTTGCACCAACCATGAGTTCACAGTTCGATGCTTCCTCAGTAAAGCAGTTGTGTTCAGCTGCAGTGATTAAATTAGTACAGAAAATACCACCACATCTCTTGCACACCTTGCCAGGCTCCTTCTCCTCTCCAAATGTCCCTCCTGACCTTTTGGGCAGCTATTCCCCATTATTTACATTTTTTGCATAATTACTGGCAATATGTCTCAGATTTCTGTATAAACCTGGACAGCAGTAACATTTTTGCATTATACCACCAGCCACGGAAAGAAGCAATTCCTCTGGCAGTTATTAGTAATGGACACGGATGTTTCCTCTGGATTGCAAGTTTTCTTAGGAAACACGCCCTTTAGCAGTCAAATTATTTACAGGATTCCTAAAAAATATTAGGGAAGGTGCTCTTTAGAACAAAAAAATAATACCTTTACTTAAGAATACACACACACACATCTCATAGAGGAATAATGATTATTTTAATCTTCTGCAAGGTGAACCCAGACTTGTGGGTAATGTGTCTTCAGGTGACACACACGGATCACACGTCACAGTGAATTTAAGGCCCCTATGAACTCTCTGAAGTAGGTTTATAGTTTCTATAGATGTACAGATTAAATCTGCAGATTTAATGCCCTCCATCTGCCAGGCCTGCAGAGGTGTGGGGGTGGCACTGCACCCCTCACAGAACCAGGATACCAAACTGATGCACTCTAGAACCTGGAACAGGCTGGAGCTCTGGTGCCATGGAGCTGAGCTGAACCCTGTGCCATGCCTGGCCTGAGACCTCCACCATTCACCAGGTGCTTCTGGTGGTAGCATCTCACCCCACATCCCACTGTGGGGAGCAGGGACTGAGCTCTACCTTCATCCTCATCAAAGACAGGGAGGAAATACATTCTGCCACAACTCAGCTGTGGTAAGACAAAGGAAATCCACTACCAGCCGTGGCCTCCAGTCAGGAGAGCGCGAGGACAGGAGACACCTGTTGCTTTAGCAGCTTTGGCTGCTTGAGAAAAACGCCAGAATAAACCTCCCTTGGTTGCCAATGGTTAATGACAATTACTCTCCTCACAACGGCTTTGCAAATCTGTCTGTAGGAAAATGCCTTTTGTCTCAAGTTAAGATTGCACTAATTTGAAAGCCAAATGTACTTAATTAAAAAGGGCTATTCCATCACTCCCTGCTGCCTCCTCACCCCTGGAGAGGGAACCTCTTGCCCTGGGTCTGCACCATAAAGCCTCATCTCCTGGGTTTAATGAATCAGCAAATTCAAACTTTATTTACAGGAAAGGACTACATTTTTCTTCTTCTTAAGTACCAGAAATTCTGGGAACAGCCAACGTAGGCAGTGCTAAATATCTGATCAATTAGGCCCAGAGATGCCAGTGTGGGACTGTCCAAACACACCTCCTGTGGCTGCTCCAGGGGGATCACACACTTCAAACGCTTCCCCACAAAACCCAATGCAGTTGGATGATCCAGAGGACTCAGCCATGAATAATTAGCAAATTGCCATTCATTATTCACTTTTTGGAACCACTGCTTCTCTGCATTTTTCCCGCAAGGCTCCAACTTTCTCTTTTACAGCTGCTGCATTTATTATTAATAGCTGGATCTTAAGACATGGCCAACAAGCCCTCAGTTAGGGAGATGATAAATTCCGGTGTGTTCTTGGGATCTGGGATGTTCATAACTCCCCAGACATGAGGTTCTTCTGCAAACTGATCTGGCTGCCTGTCCATAGGACAGAAACCGCTCTGAGTGTCCCTGCTGGGTGTCTTCTGGCCCTGGGGACCAGCCAAACCCCAGATAGATTCTCTTCCTGCCTCATCACCCCACAGGCACCCTCTGGGACAGCTCCATTAATCTCCCATCTCTTTGGCTCAGTCCATGTCCCAGCCACACAGTCAGCTTGTACCTTGTCCTGACACATCCTGACCTGCTCCATGATTTTCTGTTAGCTCAAGGTTGCCTTGATGGAACACAGAAATCCAGAGCCTCTCCACAGTAGATGAAATAATCCTCATTCTGGTATCCTGGAGTTTTATATCTGCATTGAATTCAGACACCAGTAATGGAGAAGGGGCTTAGTCCTGTCCCTGAGAAAGGTCCCCAGCTGGGGTCCCCCCAGACCCTGGAGTCCTGTCCCTGGTCCCCACAGAGCAGAGATCAGTGCCTGCCCCTCCTCTTCCCCTCCCCAGGAAGTTGTAACTGCAATGAGGTCTCCCCTCAGTCTCCTCTTCTCCAGCTGAACACACCAAGTGCCCTCAGCCGTTCCTCACACGGCTTCCCCTCAGGGCCCTTCCCCATGTTGGCTGCCCTCCTTTGTACACTCTCCAATGGCTTCATATCTTCCTTATATTGTGGTGCTCAAAACTGCACCTCAGACTGTATCTCCCCAATGCAATTACAGACTATAACACACACTGAAATAAGTCATAAACTCTAATTTTTAACACTTCTTTCAAGTAACATGATGATCAAATTACACTTAACCCTACATTTGACTATTGAATGTTGCAACCAGCCAGGAACTGCTCCCAGTTCCCTCACACATACCTGAACCAGCACATATGTTCTGCTATCATTGCCAAAAAAATTAAATGTAAGCAGAGCTTCACAAGAGAAAATTCTCTCTGAAGGATTAAGGAATCCACATTTAACAAGTTGCTACCCCGTGATTTTTTTTTGTAGTTATAATATTCCTAGATAAGATTAATGCAAAGTATCAGCAATGAAAAAACTCCACCAGATGATTTTCATTCCCAACCAAAATCTAGATCACCACCTTTAGAAATCTCTTCTTTTTTTTGACTATATTAAAAAAATCATAGTATAAAATAAGACATTTCATCTTGATCTTTCAGTCAAATCTCTGAGCCAACATCATCCCCCATTTCCTTCTTGAGGTCAGGATCAGACCCAGATTTCAGCATTTTCTCACAGACCATTCTACTTCACACGTCCCATCTTTTTCATGATGAAGAACACCTATTTTTATGATTTGTTACAAGGTACTTGGTACTTATATGACATTTTCAACCTCTGCATCCCAAAGTGCTTTTTAAGGATGGCCCCTCACAGTATAAGACTGATAATATCCTGGCAGCAGCTCAGAGACAGATTCAGCTCTGCTCTGTTCAAATGAAGCCAGATCTTCATTTTCCCTTCTCTGAATTGCAAATACACCAAATTCCATCTTCTTCTGGCATAATATTCCTTTGTTTTCACTTGCATTTTCTGTTTCAAGTAAGTGCAATGTCGTTCCCCCTTTGTTAATGATTCCTCAAATATTAAATATATGGCAGCCAAGGCTCTGTCCTGTTTTCTGCCTATTACAGCTCTTCTGCAGAAATTTAGAATAACCTGACAATACACATCATACAGGGAATATGAAGAAGGAAAGTTTCATGGCTAGAAGGCAATAACTGTAGGATTTAAGCAACTGAAAATGTACATTTTTCTCAGTAAGGAGTATCTTTATGTGGAGAAAAACATGTAGGATATATTCTGAGTGTTGTCTTTCAGTTATATTCACTATCAGAACAGATAGTTCAGCACCAGAGTTCAACTCTGAACACCTTTGGATGCCATTAGCAGATGGCTGAATATTCAACAAAGGGGAAACACTACCAATTCACAGATAAAAATACCTTCCAAACAGGACATCTGAGACCCATTTTAGGCAACTTCCACGCTGTAAAACCCGATGCTTTGCCTCTTACAATGCTTACTGTCTTTTCCAAAAGATTTCACCTCCAGTCCTCTGAGACTTTCCTGTACCAGAGGCCAACGACCAACAAACCGAGGTGTGAGCAGAGCTTCGGCATACCCCAGTTCTTAAGCTCAGGATATTCCTTGTCGGAATTCTTTGTGCAAAGTTCTAACCTCTGTTTACAGTGGCACCTTAGGGATCTGTCATTGCTCTTCTGAGCAGAAAGGTGTTGCTGTGCCAATTCTGCCTCTACCCCACGGCGGCGGGTTGGGTTTAGCTGTGAGTTTTTTGATAGACCCATAACTCACCGATACCCCCAAAAACGTGCCGACACTTTCAGAGCAGAAACCCTCCTGTGGCACGGGATAATCAACGAGGTGCATTATTTCCAGTACTGAGGAATGCAATGGTATTTAGAGGGCAGAAAAGCACACGGCTACTTTTTGGCTTTTGAATCCATGTCTGTGTAACAAACACCCATGAACATCGGCCACATGTCCACGTTACTTACGGTTGAGAGGCAGGCTGGCATTGGTCGTCCCTAGCTTGTTGGCAGCGACACATGTATAGTTGCCAAAGTGCTCTTCTGTCACATTGGTAACAGTAAGAAGTGATCTTGTACTATAATTTTTAATAGTGATTCCTTGTTGACCATTGATCAGTCTAGAAGGCAAAAAGAAAATGTCTATAACTCATATACCATAACCAAGATTTTCTTTTTTTTTATATCTCTTTATTTTTCTTGTTTTACAGACACCACTGGCAGCACCATCAGCTCTTTGCAAGCTGCCAGTGTCATCTGCTGCGCAAAACTCCCACACTGGAGAGGCCACATGCAGTGCTGGAGCTGGGGGCATTGAGGGGAAGAGTTGCTCTTCCTTTGTGTGTCCTATAGCTGAAAGAAAATAAAGCCCCACATCCCCTCCTGCCTTGCCAGAGCGTGGGATAGAAACCCTCAGATGGAGACTTTAGATTGTGAATTCGGCAAATCCGACTGAAAATTTAAATACCCTCTTTGGGGCAGAGAAGTATTATGGTAAGTCTTTCAGAGAGTGTTTTTCAGACTCTGAAGTTCATTGTCTTCTTTCCCACCACCAGCTGATGGCAGGTGAGGATCAGGAGCCAGAAATGTGACTGTGGGATTGTGACCACCATTTGTTTTACGGGGCTGCAAATTAGACTTGCAATTAGGAACGATGTGCTGAGTCAGCAACCTGGGCAGGAACCAGGGAACCAAGCGCAGGAAAAAAGCCAAATCAGGGCTCTTTTCAGCCGGCTTCAAGCTTCCTACCCCAAATCTCACAGGAACTGTGCAGATGTTTTGGTATTGCTCCCAAAGCCATGTCAGAATCATTGCTGGCACACCGAGGCAAAGCCAGGTGACCAACTTAAGTGATGTTGTTGTAGGCAAACCACGTCTGGTCAATCAAGGAGATGAAAAGGGCAACCACATTATTAAAAAACTCGCTATGGTTATTACTCTTAATTCCTTATATTTCCCATCAGGAGCAGAGTTTCGGATTAAGAATACAATTTTTGTCTGGTATATTAGAAGATATAATGGTATATCCTGGGAATTAATGCAATCTTCTACCTTTCAGTCTAAAAACCTTCACAAATCTGTCATTAATTGCACTTCTGCATGTTGTGAGCTGAACACTCCTCATCGTTACGTGAGTGCCTCTCTTCCCACTGGATCACTACAGGCTGCTCACTCATGGGGACTTCTCTTCCCTGTGCTGCTTGTGTTGGTGAGGAGGACTCTGCTCCTCCAGCCCATAGTTGGGGAGAGGACATGGTACATCCCATGGACACACACAGTTTTGCATGAAATGTAAAAGAAATGGGATTGAGGTGCCTGGTTTGGGGGAAGCACTGCAGTTGGAAGATTGATCTCTTCCTGTGCAAGGCAGAGGTTTGTCCATTCAGCCGATGCACGTGGATGTTCTTCTAAACCCAACAATGTCCCTTCACTTCCTGCCTCTCATGCAGAAAATCTCAAGAGCCTCCTTCACTCCCAAACCCACCCATCACACCATGGTTCACACCCAGAGACAGTGGGAGGGCAGGAGCTCCAGCCATGGCCACCATCCCTTCCCGCTGCCTTCCAGGGTTTGATCCCTGCTCCTCTCCCAGGGAAACTCAGGGTACTTGAATCACAGCTCCTTGTCCACCTATGACTTGTTCTTTTTTGGGAGGGTGGTGAGGCCCTGGCACAGGTTGCCCAGAGAAGCTGTGGCTGCCCCATCCCTGGAAGTGTCCATGGCCAAGTGGGACAGAGCTTGGAGAAACCTGATCTAGTGGAAGGTGTCCCTGCCCATGGCAGGGGATGGGATGAAATGAGTTTTGAGGTCCCTCCTAAGCAAAACCAGTCTGGGATTCCACAGTTCCTACCTGCTCTTTCCAAGGCACCTCCACCCCTTTGGCCCATAACTACAATTTGAACTACAGCATCTCTATTTTACAGTTGTAAGGTTTAACTCATTTTTCTTTTGTCCAGAAAACATTGCAGGGGTGGGAATTTTTCTGTCCCCATGCCCTGTGAGGGGTGACATTTGCCTCAAAAAATAACTGTGTCTGCTTGTTGTGACCTGCTGCCTTCCCAGGCTGCCGAGAGGATGAGGTCTCTGGGTGCCAGCTCAGAGCCCTTTTCCACTTACTCCTGCCCCTCCTTCCTCTCCCACTTCTCCCACATCACCATCCCTTCACGTCCCTGCTGGAAGTGTCTGATGCTGGCGGCCAGGACTGGAGGTTCTGGAGTAAATGGAACTGGGTAGATGTGCATATCAATAAGCCAGGCAATTAATGGAGCGAAGAGCTGGCATTAGTTTGCATAAACTCAGCAGTTCCGAGGGTTTCCATTTGCAGTTGTGAGAAGCAGATGCTTTTACTTTTAAATTAATTGCTCCCGTGAGCTGCTCGGCTTCATTTATTGACTGAACACACATTTATCACTCGTCTGGGTTTCACTGAGTTCTTTCCCAGCCTGGAACAGCATTTTAAGTTGTGTGCAGCTGCCCCACGTGTTCCTTCACCTTTCTGCTTTGCACCAGTTAGAAAGGGAAGAGTGATCTCCTCTTTATTCCAGAGATTACTCTCACACATCCAGAGCTCATGCATCAGTGCCAGCCCCCAGGGGTACCTGCCTTTGGTTTCAAATTTGAATACCTTCACCTTATTATAATATATTAAGCCACTATAATGAGTTTTGTTATTTCAAATGTGTGTCTTGTTTGCTTTGAGAAGGAAAAGGGAATTAATATTTTAATATTTTATTTAGGTGACTTTTGGGCTTCTTCCCTGTGGCTGTTTAATGTCTGAGATCTAATTTCTGTGTAACCCTAAACATAACACACTGAACAGACGCTGATTTTGGAGTTGGCACAGCGAAATCATTCTCCTCTCCACAGGGAATCCTGCTACAATTTTAGAAGCCACACACATTTATAAAGCCCCATCCCTGGAGGTGCCCCATCCCTGGAAGTGTCCAAGGCCAGGTTGGACAGGGCTTGGAGCAACCTGTGCTAGTGGAAAGTGTTCCTGCCCATGGTGGGGGTGGGACTGAATGGGTTTAAGATCCCTTCCAGGCCAAATCATTTGATGTTTCTATGATAATTTTAAGATGCTTTTACTAACTTCTCCCCCAAATTTTCTGTCTCTTCCCAGCTTACCCCACCCTGGGCACCAGCACCTATCGAAAGTTATTGAACAGCAGCCCTTGGGAACTCAGTGATTAGGCAGAGCTAGCCTCTCTGCCTCGAGGACTAATATTTTTCACTTAATGCAGTCTGTTACAGCCTTTGTTCTTAGCTTTAATGGCTATTTTATGACAAGATGATCCCTTGACTCTGGACATGGTAGGTTTGGATTTACATTAATCTAAGTAACAACAATACAGTTTACAGGCCCAGAAGGCTTGTTTCAGACACTGAACATACACTTAGGGTTTCAGATGTCCAAAAACACAAGTCCCAGTCCAAGAGTATCTGAAGCAAATGGGATTCTCTCTATTCTGTTAACAGAAAATACAGCAGGGTGTGCACTCCCAGGGGATAAATGTAGTCCTGGAGTACACCTGCAAATTATCTGCCTGATAATAGAGATGGTACTCTGAGCTACCTCTGAGAACTTTGCATTAAACCAGTGACTGAGCTGCCCAAGGCTCATCTTGTGCTGGCTGCCCATCATCCAGAGGGAAAGGGGATATACTGAAGGAAAAAACAGCGTGTATGGATTTCCTTCCTTCCTGCAAGTGAAGGGGGTTCAGAGATCCCCAGCACCTTCGTAGTCATCTGCCAACAACAGTTCATAGAATATCCTGAGTTGGAAGGGACCCACAAGAATCATCAAAGTCCAACTCCTAAAAAGGATGGAGCGTTAGGTTTAACACAACATTTGAGCAGCAAGACCCAACAGGACAGTATAGTTCTTGCTGAGGTGAAACAGTTGAAACACCAACTGAAACTGAGACAGAAGCACAACTCTGGTGTCCTGAAATGCTCTGCTTCATTTTTCCTGCTGCTGCCTTGGCAGTGAGTGCACTCATGGGAAAGGAATTTGGTCAGTGTTATAAAGAGAAAGGTGATTAGCAGGCTGGAAATGGCTGATTGAATTTGGAGTGCTAAAACTGCGTTGAAATATTTCCTACACAAAATATATTCCTGCTGCAACTCCCCCCAGAATGGGCACAACACAACAGGCATTTCTGCAAACAGGATGCAGCTGAATTTCACCAACAGAGGAAACCAGCTACTGTCACATAAAGGTCAGGTTTTAGAGAATGTTTTAGGATAGGGCGAAGTGCAAAGCTGCGACTGCTCAGCAAAGTGAAGGGGGAGGAGGAACAGCTCCTGCTGAGGGAGGGGAGCAGCTGAGAAACGAGCTGACAGATGGCTCTCTGTGAAAAAGGGTCATTAATATTCTCCTGTTAGCTCCCAGGTTTAGGGGGATGTTTGAGCTGAGAAACCCAACACTTGGAAGCTGGGAAGTTCCAAAAGCTTGGCACTCAGTTACAAGGGACAACATCCACTTGCTTTTGCACTGACATGAGAACCTACCAGAAACAAGCTCTTAGACAAGCCAAGAGCTGAAAAACCCAATGTCCTACTGAAAATGGAAAATATCTACCTGTTTAATGAGCTGATTTTAAAATAAAGCTGACTCTGTAGAGATGCCTGTTACCATTCCATAACACTAATGACCTGGAAGTGAAGCTGACTGCAAACAAACCCAAAGCACAAAACCAATTTTTAGGGTTCAAGCAAGGAGCACTCCCTGGACCCACTCTTGGATGCAGTGACCTGCAGAGCTCTGTGGAATACAGACCCATGGTCTAAGACCACCAGTGGCACAACTAGGTGAAAATCCATACACAGGAAGATTTGGTTCAAAGTCTTGCTCATGAAACAACTTTTCCCCCCAAAACCCACAGCAGGAAACCTGGGAAGAGGAATTAAAAAAAAAAAAAAATCCTTCCAGTAGCTTTTTCAGTGTCTTTTTTTTTATTATACTTAAGAGGCTGCAATTACTTATGCACATTTGAATGTTAGGCTCGTTATTGCAATTATCACTCTCAGAGCCCAGCACAGCCTGTTTCCAGAGCAGGAAATACACCCACAAGGAGACTGAGCGGCTCCCCCAGAACTGTACAGCCAACGCTTCCATTGGAAGCTCGGCACTGATTGCAGGCCAGGCTGCTGGACTTGTCACCATGAGGACAACCCCAGCCTGGCGGCTCCTCTCTCTTCCACCCTGGTCCCCGCGGGCAGGCGACAGCCCTGGCAGCACCGGCTACTTACTTCCTCTCTCCTCTGTACCACTCAAAGATCGGGGCAGGAACTCCTGCACCTTCGCACCGTATCAGGCCGTTCCCTCCAAGCACCACACCGCTGGATTTAAGTTCCTGAATTGTGGGGGCAACTGAAAGAAAAGAATTGTAAAACGGATGTTGGCATCTGGACACGCAGATCGTTCAGCGCTGCTGCTCCTCGGCGCGCTCGGCCTGGCGCGTGTGGTCTCCAGCTTGGTTCACGTTCAACCACGTTTGCTTCCAGCAGAGTCAAAATTACCCCACACCACAGATTCTGAGATCTGTCCTGTGTGTTTGGTGTAAAAACACAACTGAGACATGGAGAGATATCAATCCAATCCTGAAAAAAAGCTGGTTGTCCAACAGTTACTCAGTGTAAACCACAACTCTAAGCATTAGTGTCATACAAGACGTATGTAAATCCTGGGAACTGGAAAGAAGCACATGGAACCCCAACTCTGGTGCACTGAGAGGTTCCCACTGGGCTCAGCCGAGGACCCTCTGGCACTGGGAGAGTACAGCAGTGCCCAGGACACAGGGTCCCCAGTTCCAGCACCTCTTACCTCCTGCAACAGGGCACCTGCAAACAGCCCACAAACCCCGGAGCTCAGGTGGCCTTTGAGTTCTTGTTTTGCATATTCAGGAAATAAACCTTCAAGATGATGAGCGACCCACCAATCTCACAGAACAGTGACTTTCCCAGCATTGCACTGGATATAGCGTCTTTTTAGTAAATGTATTTTGTCTTTTTAAATAGTAAACACTGTAAATAGTAATGAACATTTTGAGCTTAGAACCACAGATACAAATAAAGATAAAAAGCCATTGTCAGGTTTTCCAGTTGCCAGCAAAAGGCAACAGTGAGCTGAAAATAAAACACTGCAAATTCCTCAGGAAAGAGATTATCAAAGGGAACAACTGCCTCCCCCCTGGAATTGCTTTTATGTTTTCTAGTTTGATACAATAATTTATGTGCATCATCAAAACACTATAAAAACCAAACCACGGAACTTATAAATAAAAATCTGTTTACTTTTTCCCAAGCAGTTTTCCAGATGTTGCTTCAAGGTGTTTATGTTCATGTGGAGCTCTGACTGCCTCACGTCTGCTTCCTGCACCATCTCACCCACTGTTCATCGTCTACTTTGTCATGGTGCATCCCCACCCCATCTTCAGACCTGATCTCAGAAGCTCCTGATAAACCTTGACCGAACCATTTGAGAGCTGAAACATCCCTTGATTGTCCCAGTGGAGCCTGAGACACTCCCTGATCCTACCAGGAGCTTGTGCATGGTACAGGTGGGAACAGTCAGAACCAACAGAGGGGAATTTTCAATAGGTGCCTTTACACACCTGGATACAGGACCACACAGGGCTTTACCCGCATGCATGGGAATTGATTCTGGGATGAATGTTCCTGTCCCAAATCCAGAGTTAAGGCATTTTTATAACTACAGCAAACCTATCAAATCGCTTTGTAAATGTTAAAGTGCTCAGTGATTCAGTGCTGCTAAACCCTCTGGCAGCGTTATCTTTGCACCCATACCCTTTGCACTCCCTTTCGCATTCCCAGCTTCTGTGTAAGTCATTCCATACAGCTTCTGATCTGATCCTCCTGTGTGTGCTTTAACCTGGGCAGTAACAGAGCGACTCTTGACACCCAACTCTGTAAAGTCACATTTTCACAAATTCAAATTCAACCTGATTTTGCCAATACCTTTGCTGGTGTATCTTTAAACAGCCAAACCCCTCATTTCTGACACAATTTAAGACATCTGAATATTTTACACAAACCTGCCACTAAAGAAGCAGGTTCCCTCATCACACACCTGATGATTACAACAAACCATCCCAGAAACTCATTAATTTTCAACTGGTAACATTCAAATTACCAGGAGATAAAAAGTGTTTAAGCAATTTGCAGGACTACCTCTGCATAATGTGCACAGGAAAAAATACAGATTGGTTTTGTTACTCCATAAAAATAACAGGGACATGTAATGTATTCCCACTCCTTCACTCAAATTGTATGAAAGACATGACCACTGGAAGAGCAAATAAGAGACAACCAAAGTCCTGAGTCACGTACAAAGTTTTTTTTTTTTCTAAAATTTAGCACCTTCATGCTACCTTTGGGGTCTGCTCACCTTTTGCTTGGTGTTTTGTGTGTTTTTTAGGGATTTTTTTGCTTTGGATGGTTGGATGCTTTTTACATAATGCAGAACATCACTGACAATATGTTTTAAAATGAAATTATGCATTAAAATGTACAGCTTGATGCTCCTTCTTCAGGCAGGAGCCCCAGGCCCCGTGCCCCCAGTGCAGCTGGGAAGGGATTCCAGCTGCAACCCAGCTACAAGCAACGATTCCAAGCTTTGCTATCCAGTGAGGTTTCTGCTTGGAAACTACTAGAAAATTTCTGAAGAGGGAGTTTTCTTAAATCTTCCTTTCAGAAGGATTTCATGGTACTGTTTCTTCAGAATAAGGATTAAAACCAACATTCCCTGCTCCAGGAAATCCCTGATTAATATACGTACGGAAACGCAACCCAGGGATCGCTTGGAGCCACCATCCTCTTGGATTTATCACTGTCAGGTTATTTTATTGTTTTTAGTCTGATGCAGGTGTGTTCCTGGAGCACCGATTAGTAATGAGCTGAGCCAAAAATCCACCAGACCCACCTGCTGCCATGGGGGTGGAAGACTGAGATAATCCAGCTGAAATCACACAACTAAAACCTGCTGCTCTCACTGCCAGGGTCTGCTTTGGAAAGGGAAGAGACAAACTCCTGGGAGAGATTCTCAGGTCATCATTATTTTATATATATATTTTAATGTAGTTTTTTTACTCAGTCAAAGAGACTAATTTTTGAGGAGATATTTGGGAGCTGATTTTATTGCTGTCAGTCAAGCTGCAGCTGTTGGCATCCCCTGAGGGGTGGGACAGGTCAGGCTCTAGCTCCAGCCTTCACTCAAACTCCTGCAACTAAAGCCTTCACTGGGTTTCCCCTCCACAAGTTCTGTGGGAAGAGACTCCTGGTTGTGTTGCAGACACTGCCTTGTGTCTGAGCACTTCATTATTAATAATAATAATAACAAGCCAGCAAGAAAGTAACACCTTGTCTCAAAGGTACAGAGCAGCAGGAGAGAGGGAAACCTGGCAGAAGCTGAAGGAGGAGGGAAGGGGGTGAAGCCCCCAGTCAAGTTTCAAAGGTGGGGATTATCCCAGACAAGTCGGGGGCTGACAGAGACACTGCAGTCAAATCTAACAGTGATGTTAACAAGAAAACCTTGTGCAAGACTAATAATTTAAGAAGTATTTGTCATTTTTATATCTCCTAAATAATAGTTATATAAAATAATGGAGGAAAAAATAAGATTACTATAAATCTGTCAGCAGCACTGGGCTCCTGTGGCTCATGTTTGTAGGTTTAGCCTCCCTTAGTGCATCCTTATTTAACCCTCTCCCATGGTTCAACCCTGCAGAGAAAGGTTCTTAAAACAAATCCCTAATTTCTGACTTGGAAATACATTACTGGAACTCATTTAATATCAATTTCTTAGATCTATGTGAGTGCTTTGCTGGGAAAGGTTCTTTGGAGAGGGTGTCAGAGCTGTGGCTTCACTGGAGCTTCACCAACACCCTTCACATCTGTCCCTGTGTGAGACGGCTCAGGGGGGAAGGCTGGGCTTGAGCCAAAATACATATTTATTATTCCCCAGAAATACATATTTATGTATCCCCACATGAGGGATCTGTCAGGAGAAGAGTGTGAGTGAGGAGAGTTGGACCCAACAGGCACTGGAGGCGATGCCAGATGTCCCCCAGGCTCGCCAGGGGTTCGGTGTTATCGCATGGGGTCCACGCAGGTCTCACCCTACAAAGCCCAGTGTGCAAGAACCAGGCTGGACAGGGCTTGGAGCAACCTGGTCTAGTGGAAGGTGCCCCTGCCATGGTAGGGGGTGGAACAAGATGAGCTTAAATGTCAATGTCCCTCCCAACCCAAAGCTTTGTATGGTTCTGATTCTGCACATCTTTGTTCCCCAACACCTTTGCGTGACTCAGGTGTTTGTGCTGGAAAACCAAATTTTACGACTTAAGTTCCACCCAGAAATGACTCAAAGTCCTGTTGAATCTGGTTCCCCCTTCCCCAGTAGTTTCATTTTGCTTTTAAATGCCTAAGGCAACAGTCAAAACAATCCCTGTCATTCACAGGTACAGGGAACACGCTAAAACTCCAACTAGAGCAGGTTTCCCCTTTTTACATTTTAATGAGCATTGGGACTTTTATGCACATTAGTTATGTTGCCCTAATTACTCATTATAATTCTAATGTGCATTTTATATTTAATTACAATGCTTATAAAGATTTGGTATGGACAGTAAATTATTATAACTAGCATGTGCATAATGATTATGAGCTGAATTTATTAACTTTTACGCAAGCATTCAGGGCTGGCAACTTCCAATTTCACCTTTGTGAACACCCATATTGTCTGATTAAACTAACATTTTTGTGGCATTAATTGTAAATGTCAAAAAAAAAAAAAAAGTCTTTCATTTTCCTAGTTTTCATCAGCTTTTAATTTGGTATCCTAATGTCAGCTTTTGTTAGTGAAATTGCTTTCCAGGGTGTTAAGATAAAAACTTAGGTAAGAGAACTGGTTTTGTGATCTGTTTTGCTGCTCAGAACACCAGATATCAGCAATAGTCAAATATATTCATTTAGATACATGTACACACATAGTGTTTTACCAATACAGTAACAAGTCTGTACAAGTGAAACAGTATTACTTAATTAGATAATTAAGATGGGCTTTTGACAATCTAGATTGTTTAATTTTGCTAATTTATTCCGAGCATCAGTCCTACCTATTCCCAAAATAATGGAATAGTTTAATAAATGGCTCTTCACGTCAGAAACTTCTGTGCTCTGCAGAAACATTTGAGAGACATGCCTGTAACAACCACTGGGCTCAGCAACTAACAAGCTTATTTATTCCACCTTTTCTTGACAACTTATCAAAACACTCCGATTCAGTGGGATCTTGACTTGTACACGCACATAAATTTTACATGCAAACATACGAGATACCGGTTAGAATTCAGTCCTATATGCAACCCAGCATCTCTTACGTGCTTTTCATGGAATCTGAGTGGTTTGGGTTGGAAGAGACCAGTTCCATCTCCTGAGATGGGCAGGGACACCTTCCACTATCCCAGGTTACTCCAAGCCCCGTCCAACCTGGCCTTGGATACTCCCAGGGACAGGGCAGCCACAGCTTCTCTGGGCAGCCTGTGCCAGGGGCCCACCACCCTCACAGGGAAGAATTTCTTCCCAACCTCAGATCCAAATCTCTGTCTTTCTTCAGCTTCCCCTTTCCCATTTAGGATTTCCCTTTACAAACACTATACTTTAGATGTTGGTTAAACAATTGTGTAAATACCTTGCACTGTTGGGAGACCCTCGGATTCTCCAGCACTCTACTCTCTGTGTGGGATCTGCCTTGTCACAGGGCACATGAATTTCCCAAAACACGTCCCTCCCTCAGCTCCATCTAATGGATTGCATTATAACCATCCAAATCCCCGGCTGCTGTGCAATTTATGGGTTGGAATATAAAACCTCCTGGTGTTGAGAGAAAACTTAAAATCCATGAGTAATTGTTATGTGGGAGGAAAACATAAAAATCAGCAACATAAAATAATACTTAATAAATAATAGCCTGGCAGACAGGAGATCCTAACAACATGTTTTACAGGTATTTAAGGGATAAAAAAAGAAGAGGAAGAAACTTAATGAAACCTCCCAAAACCAGCAAAGCAAACAAAGACCTCGAGGGAGCTGGAGAAGAAAGGCAAGTTAGAAGAACTGCTTTGTTTCTCTGTCCATTGGGTTTTATCTCACTGCTTCATCTATTTAATCCTTCTATTTTCCAACAAAGTGGGTTTTTTTCCTCATATTCCCTTGAATGCAGCTCTGTAAATGTATTTTTATCCCCTATTAAAGGAGTTGCTCTAGCGTGGGAACACAAACACTTTCCTTGAGTGGCATCCAAAGACGGGTAAGCAGCTCCAGCCATGAACTGGCACGTTCCTCGGGTGACCTGAGATCCCTGTGCACACTACAGGGACAAATATTTGTGTGTGAGCATTGACACATTGAACCCCTTTGGCCACAGACCTGTCCGGAAGCAGCCCCTGGCCCCTGTGGGGGGGATGCCCCCCTGCTCCCTTCAGCTGTGTCAGGGAAGGGTGAGTGGTAATGCCAACGTGTGTGTGGGGACTAAAGGGGAAAAATGAGAATCCACATCCTGGAGTGGCACTGAGGAGTGAGGAGGAGGGAGGGGGATGCTGTCATACAGCTGGTGCCAATCCAGAAGGAAGAGCTGGCCGGGAGCCTGGGTGTGAACAAATACGAGCGCTTTTGCTTTGCTGTTTCTCTCCCTCCAAGGAAGATAAAAGCAATGGACTTCAACAAATTCCAGGAATTACTAAGTAGATCTTTTGGCAGTAAAGCTGAGGGGAAAATGAATTAAAGGAAGCTGGTAGTTTTCCAAGGAAAGAAAGTTTGGAACAAAAATGCAAAATCCCTCACGGTAGGTCGGAAATGCAGGCAGGGACCTGCTCCGGTCCCAGCAGAGCACGGACAGCAGCCACAGCACAAGAGTAAGTGAGGCAGGATGGAAACACCAAAGGGAGGGAGAAACCACTCCCTAGGCACCTTCCCAGAGTGAAGGAAAAGCGGCCCTGTGCTCAGTTCCACTGACTGGTGCCCAGACCCCCAAATGCCCACAGTAGTGCCTTTCTGTGCCACCACCTGCAGCTTGGCCCCACCAGGTCACCAGTCACACACCTGAGCACTGGACACAGCTCTGGGGACCCACGTCCCTAACAAGGAGCCTTTGGGGGACAACTGTCTAACTAATTCAACATCCTCCCCATGGATATTTTTTCTCATCCACTTTTCTCACACTTGCACCTGTAAGCACCACACCCCAAAAACTTGTGACATGTGACATCTTCTGCCTTCCCCTGTGATAAATGGGAATTAGTGAGACAATATGAAGTGTTGCTGATGAACTCATGGTGGCTGTTACCCTCCTCAGGGTCTCCCCCAGCTACAACCACATCTTGCTACAGCTCTCACACATGTCTGGGGACTGGGGACGTGCCAAGAGACTGCCAGTCAGTCCCCTCTGAGTATAAGACACTGGGAAGTTCAGTGTCAGGACCCTGCCCAGCCTTTCTAAGGTCTCAAAAATAACTGTTTCACCTTCATTTGCTTCATGTAGATATTTGATGAAGTTTACTGTCCTCACCTGATGACTTAAGATGACAATTAGCCCAGAAATGCACAACAGACATGTTACCTAGAACAAACCACTGCTTTATGGCCAGGCACTACTGTGGGTTCAACTGGAATGCCAAAAGTTCAGGAAAACAGAAGGAACTGGGATTAGTAGAGCTGGAAAAGATGATTTATTAGCGATATATTGCAGCACTAAATGTGCAAGACAAGATGAAAAAGGGATCAGCTCTTCCTTCTCCCCTCTGGGCCACGCAAGCACTGAAGCAAGATTTAGGGCTGGTAAGATACTGCAGGGAGAAGTTGCTTAAGGAGACTGTCAATGTGCTCTTTCCCTTTTTATTTTAGAAGAAAAGGTTGACAACTTGCATACTGGATTTGGACAGCAGCACCAGCCTGGCTCCTCAGTTCCTTCTCAAGGTGGAGTTTTTGTAGGCTCTGAGATCCTGGGATAATTAAGCATCAGAACCTATTCTTTTCCTCATTTCTGTGTATCCTGGTGTTGTCTTAAGGTTATATGCCAGTTTTCAACACAATAGGGAAAATAAGAAATGCTAATCTTCTTATGTTACAACAGTAATGAAATCTTCAGGTTGATGCTTAACTAAAAATTTAGGTAAGGACTGGAACTGGAATTCAAAAAAATAACTCAAGAGACAGAAGCAGAACTTTTTTTGCAGCGAACTTATCCCTTCCCCCTGGCCTCTGATTTGCTATATCCACATCCATACCAAAGCAGCCAGGTGAGCTCCCCAAAACGCTGTTTCCAAGGCCAGAACTCATTACTGCTGTATAATAAATGGAAGCATAAGTCAGAGTTAGCACTGAACAGATTGTTTGGGGTTGCAAAGACAGCAGCTGTCACAGCTTGACAGCTTTCTTGTTAGTGAATCAGCTTTCCTGACAGGCTTTTTGATTGAAAACCCCTGTTCGCTGACAGTGTGTTGGAGCTCATGTACATATGTAGCTCATGAAGAATGAGAACGAGCCATGAAAGGTCTCCAAGCTATTGCTCTGGATTAAAAGGAAGTGAAGTTTACATAAAGGGAGGGTTTGGTTCTCCCCTCTCCAGTAATCGTGGCAGATGTGAGCTGATGGAAACAGGACCATGGACACCGAGAGGTGACAAAGACTAGTTACCTCCACATGGGGTTCTGACTTAAAAGCAATAAAGCCCCAGAAATCCTGGCTGCTTTCAAACGCTCTCAGAAAAGTTCATGTCATTGACAACAAGTTTTAGAATTAAAATCATAAAATTCCAACTCAGTGTAACTCTGACAGGGGCTTCCCAGACCTCCAGCAAGCCCAAAGGGAAGAGTAGATACAGCCATATTAATTAAAAAAGGAACTTGTTTACTCTGAGTGACATTTACTTTTCTTGTAGAGGCTCCATCTGTATCCACAGTTTCAGTTGGCAGCTCCATGGGACAGGGAGAGGTGGCTTCTGCATCCTGCAGCACACCCAAAAGACCTGTGCAAACCCTCCATGGGCCAAGGACCACATGGGGCTTCCTTGGGCATCTTGGCTCAAACACAGCCACCTGCTTTGGACTGCTCCCTAAACACATGACCTGCACCCTTTTGGCACCCAAAAATCAGCTGGCTGTGGGAAGAGAAGCATTTTACTGAAGCAAATGCATCTCAAGGGTCTATCCTTCTCCCCCTCTCTCCAGTCTGTATTCATTTATAAGATTGTCCAAACAAAGTAATTTCTTGCTCCTCTGTTTTGTGATATCGAAACAGGTAAAAGCCAACGAATTGGGTACAGTGGAGGCATTGAGGTCACCTTCTATTCTGAGATCAGGGCTTAAAACAAAGCACACACGTGATGCCAAGCTGGGGGAAAGCAGAACCAAAAACTGAGAGCCACTGCTGAACACCAGAAACATCCAGAGCTTCCCAGTTTGTCCCAGTGGACTGCTTAATGTTCTTGTGACAACTCCTCATTTCCAAAGAATGTCATGCATTCCTCAATAAGGGATAATAGATCCCAAGTCAACACTCAGATGTAGATGCTTTACATGGGAATCCTGGAATACTGGGAATTTCTCACTTAAGGAAACTGTTGCTTTGAAAAGTAATTCCTGATTTGTTCTCTTTCTCTAGACTCTCTTTTTGCCATCAGTCCCACCAGGTGCAGAAGCAGCTGAGCACCTGGATTTTGATACATCTGGTATTACACAGATTTTTTTCCAAACACACTGGAGATGGTGCATTTTAAGTGAGTTTTTCCAACTTCATGAACTGAATTCTTTAGTCTAGCACTGACTATCATGATCTTTGTGCAACAGGTGCCAAATCAACACAGTCCATGATGTTTCCTGTCTCAGAGTCTGGCTGTGCCTGCAAGGCACAAACTTCCATCATAAAACCTTGTGTATGCTCTGCAGCTCCAAGGTGCCAGAAAAGGTCACTTCAGCCTCAAAACAGTTTGTTTTTGTTGGAGAAGAGGCAGAAAACACAAAGAGAGCCAGCTTTATGAATTATGAAGCCTGAAAAGCGATGTTGGTAATTTTTCCTTTCTTTGTGTCAACAGCACTGCTTTGTTTCAAACTAGAAAAGCAAAGCAGAGCTTCTCAAGCTGCCTTAGCTCTGACCTGATGCCTCCACCACACAGTTGCTAACACCAGCCAACCCTCCCGGGACATATTAAATCTCATTTAGCCATGTCAGCAGGGAAAACCAGGTTGTCCCAACATCCTTATAGCCTTAGCAGGGACTGGGTGTCCTGCTGGATGCCAAATACAGCTGGGGTAGGAGCCAACAGGGACTGTCCCACGTGGGGTCACGCTGTGCCCACACACTCACAAGTTGTGCAAAGCACATTCCTTTTGCACAACCATTTCAAACTGCAATTACTGGTCAAAAATACATTAAAAAATAATCAAGGGATGGAGAGTTTCACAAGACTGACCCACTGTTCAGACTTGTCTTCCCATGATCCCACTTGGTGTCACCAGGTCTCTGAGAACCCCTTTGACTGTCACCTCAAAGGCACTGCACGGGATGACGACGACTCAGTCTTGGCCCAAGAGCAGAAAGGAATAATACAATTACTAGGAGAAATATTGCTTTACAGTGTGTTGACTATTAGGAAAAATATTTCAAGTAATTGTTTTTGCTGTAGAGTGATCTGGACAAGTGAACACTCATGGAAGCTGGAGAGCTCTCCATTAATTTTGGCTTCTGCCTGGAGTCTCACACAGCCTGCTGAACACTCCAAACTGCTTCTTGAAACACAGAAGCTCTTTAGAGGTGACTCATCTTCTATTAAAGCTCCAATTTTCCCAAACTATATTTTAGCTGGTGTTCAGAGTGGGATCACCTGGAGAGGCTGGCAGTGGGAGAAAGCATCCACACCAGGCAGGATTGGCTTCCCAGGAGGGCTTTTCCTCAGCCACTCCCTGGCTTTGCATCCCATCAGGTTGGGGGGTTAACACCCACTTGCAGGTGTGAAATTCCAGCATCTCTGAAGATGACAGGACCTGCATGCTGATCCTTTGGGGAGCCACACCCATGGAGGAGGAGCATGTTCCTGCCTGTGCTGGGGCCAGGAGAAGGAGCTGCAAGAAAGGCAGCTTCACCAGAGATGGATACACAGGGGTGTCCACAATCTTATTGTCACCTTATTTTGGCCTTAACATGACATCAAGAGTAGAAAAGTAGATAAAAACGATTAAAAACCCCTTTCATTAATTTTTTTTGTCCACTTATTCATGAACTGGTCCCACACTTCCACCAACAATGGTCTGAAAGCTTCACATCAGTGTCTCCATAAAAAACCATCAACAATATGTTGATCACAATATTTTTCACTGATTTTAGAAAGTGTGTCATGAGTGCTCCATTATTTCACAGAATCAGTGAGATTGAAAAAGCCCTTCAGAATCATCAAGTCCAACCTGTGCCCAATCCCCACCTTGTCACCCAGCCCAGAGCACTGAGTGCCATGTCCCATCGCTCCTTGGACACCTTCAGGGATGGGGACTCCACCACCTCCCTGGGCAGCCCCTTCCAATGCCTGACCAGCCCTTCCAGGAAGAAATTCCTCCTGATGCCCACCCTAAACCTCCCTGGCAAAGCTTGAGCTCTTTTTACTGTGGTTCAGAGATCAGTGTTGGAGACACTCAAACACAGCGAAGGGAGAACTTGAGGTGGTTTTTGTGGCTTAAACTCTCAATTTGCCTTTGCAGCACCAATGCTGGTGTTACACTAGAGTACCATGTCCTCTCCCACAGAAGGACTGAAGCTGCCTCCCTGTCCTGCAGCCTCAGCTGCCACTGACCAACCTGAGGTGCTGCTGGAGAGCAGAAGCCACTCCCTTGCCTGGCTGCAGCCCCAGCAAACCTGCCCTGCACCACGGCAAGCACGGGGTGTGCAGCCCCACCACCCCCTCACAATTCAAATCACTTGGCAGAGTCAAGCAGAGAATTTCTTTGAGAAGATGAAAAACATCCTCCTTATCTGTTGGAGAGAGATCTTGAGTACTAATGCTCCTACTCCTTCAAACACGAGCCCTCGTTCTGCGCTGCCAAAGCCCCCGATGATCTGCTGTGTTGGCACAAATGCCACCGATGTGGAGGAACAGTATAATCAATTCTGTCATGCTTCAATATGAGCAGCATTTTTCAGAAATATGCATAACCACACAGCAGTTTTCAGAACCTCAGCACAAACCATCACACCCCCAAAATAAATCAATATTAATTTAGGAGCCAAATTGCACTTGAGTCACAAACTTGAACCATATTGTTTTAATCTGACTTCTGAAATGTTAATAAAAATACCTGAAGGATATAGCATGACAAAGATTACATTTACAAGAGGCTTCTCTCCCCACCAGCAAAGGGAAATATTTTCTTCAAACCAACTACATCCTTTCCCCACCCAAACAACTGAGGTGGCTTTAATTATAGGACCAGTTTTTATTGAACTGGTGTAAGTTGTTTTTCATTAAGTGTTGCCATGAGATAGGACATCATGACTCCTACAAGTGGTCTCGGTGATGAGAATACCCTGCAAATTAAGTAAATAAGAATTCAATCCTAATGTTGACCAAAAATAACAACAGCCTCCAAAGTAAACCCTGATTAATTACTTTGTGTGTGAGCAAAAACTCCATTTTACAGGATAGCAGAAATTCTACAAAGATCTTTATCTTATGCAAAACCCCTGGAATATTTGGTTGGCAACCCCTGGACTGGATGACTGGACCCAAACCCAACTCTGCTGTTACTTAAATCATGATCAAAGTTCTCATATGGGCTGTGCAAACACCTCATCTCCTTCAGCTGAGCAGGCTCTGTTTTCTCATACACTCAACCCACCAACACAGAAACTAATTCCAGCGTTATTTCTCCCAGCTGTCTGAGATGTGCTGCAGGAAAACTGGCCCCTCCATCATTCCCTGGCAGCCTTCCTACAAGATTTTGATTGCAGTAGTATCTCAAATGGAAAAGTTATAACTGCTGAGCCTGAACATCTGTACAACAGAGAATCCCATTGTTAGAATTAGGTTAATATTGAACAACAACAGGAAAAACCAGACGAGAGATGGCCTTGCTGGGCTGATACACAAACCTCCACACCCCCCTCCCTCCTGATCTGCCTGTGTTGCTGACAGTCAGTGCATCCTTTGAGAAGTCAGGCCATGGTCCCCCAACAGCACACTGGGGAACACGACTATTCCCTCATTCAAAATCACAGAATATTCTGAGTTGGAAGGGACCCACACAACTCGGGGTTAGATTTTTTGCAATGGTTTTCAGATGAAAAGGAGTGAAGGTAGGATGCTCTCCCTTCCCCAGGTCTGCAACAGGTAGACCTGGGGAATGGAAACCCAAACTGAAAGGGGACCAATCCTCATAGCACCTTCCCAAAGAAAACCAGGAAATTTGTGGCAAACAGAGCAGGCTGAAGTCATGCCTTGGGCACATCTTAGACAGGCCAGGTCACCTCTTGTGCCTGAAGCCTCTGCCCCAGGATGCAAGTCCTTGGTGTGCACCAGCATCCCCTTGCCCACACGTCCCAGACCAAGGCAGCTCACACAGAGCAGGACCACATTCTGGAGAGCTCACACTGCACTAAACCCCACTGACTCAGTAACAGAACCAAACAGGAACCAGGACTCAGATTTATAGGAGTCCCCAGGGTGACTTGGAAGCCAAAAATCCCATTTTTGAAAGGTAACCTGAGAAAAACATAACCTTTAGGAAAACATGTTTCCCCGAAGGCAGTGAAACCACACACTGGAGGACTTTTCAAAGGGTGATTTTGGCACTTCAGAAGGACATTGCCAGTTCAGTCTTCCCATACTCCACATGGACCTCTTCAAACAGCCAGTGGGAATTGTGGCTGCAAATTGTTCTCTGTAGTTACAATATTGGGAAATACCTCTTGATTAAAGAGAGACTGATCTACATGATGCTGTTTCCCCACCAAGACAAAACATTTGGGATTAAATTTCAGGTCCTCTGAGGCTGTGAGATGCAGCATGCCAACCACAGTCACGATTGGGAACTTCTGGTGGAGCAGCCAAGGTGGTCCATGTTCTTCCCAGGCTTGTTAATAACCAACATGGCAAAAACAAGGAGCCACAGAAACACCTACAACTGTTCCATACATTTCCTCTGTTGTTTTAAGAAAAAAAGGTGGGGTTTTTGCACTTATAAACAAAAACAAATTTACATACATTCACGGATTTCTTAATAAAAATTACTCCTGGGCTCCCAAAGCCAATGCTGACCATAACCCCCCAGTCCTAAATTTAGTCAGGGATATAAATATGGAGCTGCACATCTCTGGCTATTAAAAATTGAAAGAATCAGAGTTATTGATTTATGCTTCAGGAGAAGCTCTCCCCCCCCTTTATATTAGAAGAAAGTGGAAATTAAAACTAAATTGCTCTGAGCAATTTTAGACTTGGTGCCAAAGCAGAGGAGGACAGAGACCTTCAGAAAATATGGGGGCATTGCCTTTATATGTAATAGTTTAATAATTTAACAGAGGCAATTTTCTTTCTTGAATCCAAACCCAAAACCTTGCCAAGAAAATGTTTTTCCTAGGTCAGAAACAGTTCATAGCAAGACACTTACTGGGAAAACAAAGTCACAGCAACGTGTCCAGATCTGAGGAGCCCCAACAAGCACTGAAATCCAAGAATGGTTCTCCCCAGTAGGGTTTAAAGTTACAGCTCTAATGAGGACAGAGTGGCTTGTACAGTATGTGTGATTTCAAAGTAAAATCAGAGTATTACACATAATGTTATGCCAAGTGCCATAGCAACAGGAAGGCGACTTCTAAGAAATGCTAATGAGCTGAGCTGTTCTGCACAGCCCCAACCTGGCCAAGTGAAAACAGACACAGCACTTCAAATTCACTACAAAAAACTCACACATGCCTGCTAGAAAAACCCCCCAGTATAAAATACCTTACCAAACCATCACAGCAGGAAGGGGCACAGGATTCGTACAGGAGGCACCTCTGGCACAGCCTCACTGCTCCCCAGAAACCCAGTCCCACAGGACTGACACTGCTCTGGATGAAAACCAGTAGCAGAACAGGGATGTTTAGGGTGCCTCTGTTCTGGACTTGAGCAGGACCACCGCAACCCAGGGGATGAGGGACCTGCTCTGAGCACACAGACAGGAGGTCCAGAGGCAAACTTGATGAAATTAGGAAAAAAGCCCCCAAACCCCAAATTCAGGTGATTTACTAAAGAGCACAAAACACATGCACTAAAAGGAAAGGGTAAATGAGACAGAATCATTCTAAACACAAAATGGGACCAATCAAATGACCACAGTTCATGGGTTTATATTTCAGGTGAAGACAAGGAAAGAATAATGCAGCAAGTACTTGAATAAATCAAACTGATATACACCCAAGTGGCCTAATGAGGTTGAGAAACTTATCCAAAAGCTGGATTAAGCAAATACAGAGCTGCAATGTCATTCCTGAGGTTTGGGGTAAGCACTTAACACAGCTTTGGTGAACCTTTATGAGGCAAGAAGAGCACACCAGGAGCCAGGGACTTGCACTCCAGCCCATTTCTCTCCAATGCCCATAAAAATGCTGGTCAAGCAATCGAAGGGTGGGAGAGCACCTGGAAGATAATCAGGAGATGAGCAATTGCCAACTGGCTGGTTAAGAATAGATTGTGTCAGGTCAGTAGATCCTGTCCGGAGCAGGGAAGGGCAGCAGATGCTGTTTGACCACGTCCCCCCTGCACAAACCAGCTGGGCTTGGCTGAAAGCTGCCTTAGGAGAGGACTCTTTATCTGTAAGACTGTGCTCCGGGCTCTGCTGTCCCATCTGCTCAGCTGGGCACCAGTTCTGGGCCTGCTGCTGGGGGAGGCGGTGGGTTTGTTAACATCATCATAATCAGAGATGAGAACTCTGAAAGAATCCAGATAAATTGATCAAGTTGTCTGAAAACTGGACAAAACCCAACAGGAACGAGTTAAACACTCATGAATCCAGTGAGGTGGTGAAATGGACGTTCTGCAGAGAGAGACTGGGGCTGCTGGGGGTAAACACCTTCCCCCCCCAAAGGTCCTGCTGTCACAGGGAAGACAAGTGCCTAGAGCCAGGTATATGGAATCACAGAATCACTGGGGTTGGAAAAGCCCTCCCAGACCATCGAGTCCAACCTGTGCCCGATCCCCACCTTGTCACCCAGCTCAGAGTACTGAGTGCCACATCCAGCTGTTCCTTGGACGCTTCCAGGGATGGCGACTCCACCACTTCCCTGGGCAGCCCCTTCCAATGCCTGACCACCCTTTCCAGGAAGAAATTCCTCCTGAAGTCCAACCTGACCCTCCCCTGGCACAGCTTGAGGCCATACAAACAGGCAGCAAAAATAATCCTTCCCCATCCTTGGCAACACAACACCTCACCTGGTGCGTTAGTTCAAGATTTAAAGACGTGGTGAACGCAGGAAGGTGAACAAGGGGGGCACAGGTTCACCGTCTGAGAAGAGACTGAAGGAGAGACTGATCTCCACTCCCCAGGGGACAGGTGAGGAATGGGGCTGTGATTCTCTGAGACAGAGTCACATTAGACACTGTGACAAATGTCCAGTTAAGGACTGTGACAGAGGAGAGTTTGCTGCCATTGCTGGAGATGCCTTATGGAGGGACTGGGCAAAGACCTAACGGGACTGTGGCTTCAGTGGCACAGCTCACAAGGTTAATACAGGTTATCATACCATATATCCACTTCCAATTCCTTTTCTCAATATTTTCAAGGCCTAATGGAAAATACCCATGCAAAGAGATGCTGCTGCAAGCAGACAAGGCTCAGTTATCTGGAATCTTTTGAGTTTTCTCTGTATTCTTTTTACTTACTCCTGCAAAATGTGTCAGATGAGCTTTCTCTTCATGGCACATGGGAGGCAGGAGGACTGCTGCAGGTTGAACCCAGGCTGCAGGAGACATTATTTCCTTCAAAGCAACTCATGCCAAAAAACTGCTTGGGAATTCTGGCCCCAAAATGAAGCCCTGTCCTCCCTCCTGTGCTGCCAGGAACAGTCCAAGGCATCCAAACCAACAGACGCAACAGGCCCAGAGCTCTCTGGTGTTCCCGGCACCAGTTGGGCTCCCTCAGCACAGAAACTCTAATGAAAGATGCAGCTCTAACAGAGCTGTCCAAGGAACAATTACAGGAAAGCCAACTCCTAGCATAGATTACCTTAAAAAAAAGGGAATCCTGCAATACCGCTCCACTTTAAACCCCACATTTGCTATTTATTTAGATAGCTGACAGTTTTAAATGGATTAAAATAAATGCCAGTTTCCTGATGCACACATTCCATCCTTCAGTCTCTCAGCATGGCCTCAGCTCTTCTGGAAATTCCAGGATTTAGCAGCTGCCTTCAATATTTTTAAGCGTGGCACTAATAGAGCAGAAGAGAATCAGTGGAGTGACAGTAGCACATGGAGAGTTTCAGACCAGTTTTCAGATGACATATTAAATCCAGGCACTGGTTCATTCAAAGCAGGGTTCAATATTATAATCTATAAATCAGTATTTGCCTTACAAAATGTAATGGAAAATGCTAATAGGATTTACTGGAGCAATGAAATTGGATCACGTCTTATCTATTTGAACTTGATTTGGTACCATATTCCTTCGTCATCAGCCAGCAGCTTCAATGGCTTTCCTCCTCTCCTTCCCCGCCCCATCCTCTCAGAATTCAGGCATAACCTCAGGCCACCGTTTCTCAGAGGGAAATTAGGGGGGAAGACATAAATCAAGTAGAGAATGTAGATTATGCAGTATCAAGCAGTATAATGAAAACCTCCTGTAAAGTCATTAGAGCTATAACATGTGTGCCTGAGCTCGTTGTTTATGTAGGGTTGGAAGCTGCCCAGCCAAGAAACTTGAATTTCAGAAAATAATTTAAACCTGGTAATTTTCTTGTCCACGCTCGGGTGACTGAACACCCGCTGTATCGATGAATATCCATGTTCGGAATTACGCTTCTATCCACAGGAACCACTCTGGGCTCATTGATACATTCTATTAACTGGGCACAATAAAGCCTTGATTCATTCCCAGTTATCAGGGCTACAGGAGAGAACGTTGCCTTTAACAACAGGCAAATGTATGAAGAGTTGTCAGAGGCAGTTAAGTGACGACACTCACACAAACGTGGCTCCGGGCGCTGGGGGGCGGGAGGTGTGGCAGGACACGGCACGAGACACAGTGGGGGGACACAGAGATGGAACAGGGATTACCCGCACTCCGAGATGAGGTGATGCTTCTGCAGAACATGACTGTCCAGACCCCATCAGGTCATTCAGGTTGCAAAAGCAGGAATCATGGAATCCCAGACTGGTTTGGGTTGGAATGGACCATCTCATCCCACACCATGCCTTGGGCAGGGACACTTCCACTAGACCAGGTTGCTCCAACCTGTTCTGATTTGGAGCATAAGCCACGCATATTACTTCCAAGAGTATTTTCTATCATAAGCACCCCAGGTGGGAAAAGTGATGGACACTTGTGAAATTCCAGGATCCCTGTGAGACTAAAGGAGGAGAGTTGGGTGTGTTGGTCACAGTTTAAGTGTTGCCCACCGACGAACTGAGTCATGAGTAAATGGAATTAAAAGCACATGGAGGGACCTGGTAGATGGGCAGAACATCCCTGCACCAGGAATGCAATCATGGAATGACACCGGGGTGGGTGAGAGCAGCAGCAGAGAAAAATCACAGAGTAGTTGAGATTGGAAAAGCCCTCTAAGAGCATCAAGTCCAAACATCCCTCAGTACTGCAAAGGCCACAGTTAACCCATGTCCCCAAGCACCAAGGAAAAGAATGGAATTTTTGGGGGGATGTGGAGGGAGAAAGCTTTGCTCTTCTCAGTTTGTCAGAGAAATGAACAGGTACCTTTAAAGAAGAAACAGGATGGAAGGACATTTGACAAAGGAAACTGCCCAACCAGGGTAACCACAGGAGCTGAAGGTTTCCTCTCTTTTATATTTTTTTTCTAAGAACTTGGCAGATTTAAACCTGAAAATAAATTTGATATAAATTTCTTCCAAATAGTGACCAGTAGGCAAAGCACAGGTCTCCTAAGTGAAACATCTCACTTTTATTGACGGAAGCTGTCCTGCCAGGCCAGCTCAGCAGCAAAAGGGCATCATTCCGCTGGTTTGGTGGCAGGCACGGCATTCCCACTGAACAGTGGTGCCCACGCAGGCTGCTCTGAGCAGAGAAAGTCACCCCCTCATGTCCCACCTGCCTGGGACAATGTGCCCATGGGGCTGGTCATGGCACGTGAGCTCTGCCAGCACCCCCACCCCTGGCACATCCCTCTCCCAGGTGCAACGAGCTGTTTTTCTGCCTGGTCAGGATGGATGAGGATCAGCAGCAGGGAGCAGATGTTGGGAAGAGCTCCTGCACTGGGCTCAGCTGGCTGGCGGACACTAAAACCCAGTCAGGGCTGTGTCAGAAATCAGCTGACTATGGCTGATCACTCAGGTGTACAAACTGCTTCATGCTGTAGCCACATCCTACTTCTACATTGCTTGCATTTTATCCCTGTTCCCTCCTTCTTCAGTGTAGTGGGTTGACCCTGGCCAAATGCCAGGTACCCACTAAGGTCACTCTCTCACTCTCCTCTGCAACTGGACAGAGGAGAGAAAAAAACTAGCTAAGGATTTCTGAGTTGAGATAAGAGCTGGGAGAGGTCAATTACTGATTACCTTCACAGGCAAAACAGACCCAAAGTGGGGATACTACTTAAATTTATTACTAACAGGATAAGAGCCAAAGAGTGAGAAATAAAACAATTTTAAAAACCCCTTCCCCCCATCCCTCCTTCCTTCCATGTTCTCCCTCCTCCCCCCCAGCAGAGCAGGGAGATGGGGAATGGGGGTTAGGGTCAGTTGTTGTTTCTGCCCCTGCTCAGGGAGAGGAGTCTGTCCCCTGCTCCCATGGGGTCTCTCCCATGGGAGATAGTCCTTCATGGACCTGTCCGGCATGAGTCCATCCCACAGGCAACAGTTCTTCCTAAACTGCTGTCCCATGGGTCACTTCTCCATGGGGTGCAGTCCTTCATGAATGTGCTGTACTGACATGGCTCCCCCACAGGGGCCAAAAGTCCTACCCGGGAAAAACCTGCTCCAGTGTGGGCTTCCCTCTCCACAGGCCACAGGTCTCCAGCAGGACCTGCTCCATCTTGGGCCTCCCACGAGGTTACAGCCTCCTTACTGCATCCACCTGCTCCAGCATGAGCTCCTCTATGGGCTGCAGGGGGGGGGTCTCTGCACCCTGATGGGTGAAGTGCATTTGAACTGCAGTTTTGGCTTTGGCCAGCTAAGCTGATGCTTTCATCCAAACTAGGACTCATGTATGTTTAGATCTTGACTTGGAATGTAAGAAAAATTCAGTGAGTTAATCACATCCAGTGTGCTATTCTTCTTACTTAAAAACCCCCAAATATCAAAGCAAGCAGGTTTAGCAGCTTCTCCCGTTCTCTGAACATGAGACAGCTGGTCTCACCCTAATTGAAATCCCCAAGATATGAAATAACACAGGTGCAATATTTGTTTTGCTAAAACCAGGCTGAGCTCACCATCTTTTTGCTCCCTGCTGTGTGTTATGGCCACAAACCATTTTGGAGAGCAGTTTGTTGAAGGTGTCACCTATAACACCCAGGGCAGTCCCGGGCAAACGTCTGCACAGGTTCTCTTACTGACAGTCTTCCAGTAGCAACTCACTGCACAGAAAGTAAAGGTCACTTGTTCCATCAGATACTATCCATTGTGTTTTTTCCTCCCACAGAGCCCCTAGTTTTTAGAGCACTGCCTGTTTTTGGAAATGCAGCAAAGCTGAGACAGGTGGAAACACACCCATGAGGGCAAAGAAGCAGCGACAACAGTGATGGACTCTGAGTGAGGCTCCTCAGGCTGCTCTGCAGTTCAGATCTGTCCATGTGACTGATGATCACATTCCATCACACCTGAGCCTCAGGACCTGCAGGCAGTGTCACCAGGCAGCACAGAACTCCGGGCAGTGTCACCCAGCAGCCTGTGGGACCCAGCGCACCGTCAAGCTGTTCTGTAAGTGCCTTGATCCACCATGTTCCTGGACAGCAAGAACTACAAGAGCCCTGGTGTCATGTACATGAGGACAGTCTGGTCATGAATGAACACTCCCTGAATTCTCTGATGATACAACTGGCCCCAAGCAGTGACCAGGGGACAAGGGGCTTTGCTGCCCATATCAACAAGGACAGTGTCTGTGGGGGAGACACAGCGCTGACATCTGTGACCAGTAAAGCTGCCACAGCAATTCTAAAGCCAGAAACTGTTACAAATGACAAGCTGGATAATTGAACTTAATCAAACAATATTAACTGCTGGAATGAACAAGAGAAATTATGCACATTTTCTTTCCTCTATTTTTTTTTTACATGTTAGAGGAAAAAAGAATGTTTCATGTCATACCAAGTGCTAAACCAAATTCAGCTCCAAGCTGAGAACACCTTGGTGTGGAAGTCCCAGGTGGTCCAACCTGACAGGCTGCAGGGACAGGTACCAGGTGGCCTTGGGGGCTCCTGGTGTCCCACACCGCTCCCAGGTTCCCCACAGCAGAGCCACGCACCAGTAAAGTTCTTCTTCCTTCTGAGGGCAACCACATGAAAAACCTGCAGTCTCTCCTAAGAATATTTCAAATTTCCTTAGAGACTGATCCTCATCCAATCACCCAAACAGAGTTTCTCATCTCCTTACAGTATTGCACACCATGTCAAGTTAAATCAGGAAGATTTCAGCCCAACAACCTCAGCAGTCACCAGAACCTACTCAGATAATGACTCAAAACAGAGAGTTTGCACCTCAACCTCCTTGGTGACATCAATCCAGCCATGACACAGCACAGTTCCCTTTGCCACCATGACACAAACCCCAACACCACAGTTTCACCACTGCACCAGACTTTCCTTCTCTGCCGCTTCTCCACCGGATTTAGGGAATAAGAAGCAACATGACTTACAGTTTACTGTGACTTTTACTTTTCTCACGTCTGGCACTGAGACATCATTTTCTGCGCTGCATTCGTATTCCCCCGCCTGGTCTCTTGTAATTCCATAGATGTCCAAGTACTGCCCACTCTCAAAGGGCTTTGCTGAAATGAAACAATCAGAGAAAGAAATTACTGGAAGCTTCAACACCTGACCAGCATTCGGAGGATTTAACACACATCCAAGTGAGCCAGGAGCTGCTGCAGCTTTCACCCAGAAACACCTCTCTGAAGTGAGCTGAAAACCCCTGAAGCTCCTGGAGCTGAGCAAAGGTTCTCTCCTGCCCCTGCCCCACAGTGATGCTCAGATATGTTCAGATACACATGAGTAATTTGCACCTGATGGGCTTCACAGAACAGAGAAGCTGTGGCTGCCCCATCCCAGGAAGTGTCCAAGACCAAGCTGGA
Organism: Oxyruncus cristatus; assembly: GCA_013399855.1. Lineage (NCBI taxonomy): Eukaryota > Metazoa > Chordata > Aves > Passeriformes > Cotingidae > Oxyruncus > Oxyruncus cristatus. The sequence goes on along the minus strand of VXAY01006780.1, from coordinate 581,804 downwards.
TGGGGCTTGGAGCAACTTGGTCTAGTAGAAGGTGTCCCTGCCCATGGGAGGTTAAGGAATTAGACATACTTTAAATCCCTTCCAACTCAAAGCAGTCTGGTATTCCTGCCTAAAAAGCTTCAGTAACCATTAGGGCTGATGGTTTGCACCTGGGCAGAGCCCAGCCCCTGAAGGGACCATGAAAGATTCCTGGAGCAGCTGATCTATTCCTGGCAGCAGCTGCCCATCACAGCTGCCCTCACTGGTCAGGGACCATTCGTCCTTGTTTCATCAACCAGCAGAGCATGAAGCTGGATGGTGAACCCCCAGGGCTGCCAGAGCCAGGTATGCCCTGGAGGTAACCAGTGGCTGATCACCGGTGATGGGGGGCAACGGGTGCAAAATGGGTCATCACGCCTTCTACCTCCAGGGAAAAAGCTCTTCCAGGCTTGCTCACCACCCACTCAGTGCTTATATGTTGTGTCCTAATAAAAATTTCATCATGTTAGTCAAAAATTAATGAAGAGCTCTCCTTTCCCAAAGGAGCCAAACCCAGGAAAGGGCATCCTCAGTGTTTGCCTTGTTACACAGAAATAAGGACAGTCTGAGTGAGCAATTCTGAGCACAGGCCAAGGTCTGTCTGCTGGGAAACAACAGGGAATCGAAGGGAATGTCTGTGTCCATAAAACCTCAGTGCCCTATAACGCACACATAGATTGTTTCAGAGACCAGTGACAATGACACCACTCAAGAGCTCCTTTAACTCCACTTGACACAGCAGACACAGGCATTTCTGGAGCTCCTGAAATCCCAGTACCTCCCAGTGTTTCCCTGCTGTGGTTCCCACCTTGCAGGGAGTGCTCTGATATCCCTCAGGTGAAAACTGCTCCCTGCTTCCAATTTCATCTCTCTGTGTCTTTTAAGCAGAGCTCCCCATGTGATTGGGGAGTAACCAAGAGAAACCAAGTAATTGGTTTAGATTCCTCACAAGGCACCCACCACACAACAAACAAAAAAATGTTAAATATAATTATTATTTTAACATAGTATATCACAGCAGCCATGACCACAGACGCTGGAAATTATAGGTCTAAAGGTTTAAAAGACTTACTGGAAGTGTTTTGCCACCCAGACAAGCCTTTAATTGACTGTTAATAACAGTGTGGCTTGTGGAGCACTGGAAAAAAACCCAGAGTGGGCAGTGAGGGCCAAGCAGGAGCTTCGTTATGTCATGTCCATCATGGTGGTGAATTAATTTGCTTATCTGCTCATGAATTAACGTTTCAAAGTGTGCAAGGTTCAGAACATCAATTATCACATCGTTCAGCACGGCAGCTCATTAACACGCACATGACACTGTGTCTGTCACGGGGAGGAGCCCAAGTGAGCTCTGGTGGTGGGAAGTAGAAAGATAAGACTGAAATTGGAAAATTATTGTGAATTGAAGTGAATATTCATAACAGGCAGTGAAACAGTTTATGGGACATGAGGAATTGCATAAGGATTTTTAATTGCATGATTTTTTTTCTCTTTCATGTTCATAGGAATAAATGATAAAGAACCCCTTCCCCAGACAAAGCAGGTGTTGCTGTTCCCAGCATGGTCCCATCATGCTCTGCTTTGGCCAGGCTGAAGCAATTCCCAGGAAAACTATATTTCCTCTTGCTTTGACTCTCATTTATGCTGCAAATGCTCCTGTATTTTGATAGTGATTGGCAGATCCAGGATTTTATGCAACTCACACAAGCATTCCAAAATCTTCAAATTAAGGCATTTTTAAACCCTCATGTCCCCCGGAAATGTTACATCCAGCTCACATTAGTAAACTCTTAGTAAATATGAGAGATGAACACTCTTAAGGAATACACTGATACTCTGTTTCATTTGCCGACTCGCCTCCCTGTGATGCCCCTTCCTCAGCCTGTTCTTAGTTCCAGAGATCTCCCATGGCTGTGTGGGAACACGTGGATCCTGTGAGACCACGTGCACTGAGCTGTGGGAGGGATCTGTGCGTAAGTACACGTAAGCGTATTCATCCTGCATCACATGAACATCCAGCTGAGGCAAAGAGATCCATAAGCAGCAGGAGAATAAAGTGTGGATGAAGACATGGGGGAAGGAAGATGAGTTTCAGGAGACAACCCAGTTTTCTCACTGTTTTTTCCTGTGATCTCTCACGGTCCTGGGTAACCAACCCTTGCTCTGCTCTTCTGCAGCCCACAAGCGTTTTATAGACTTATCAAGAGACTGGAAATACTTCTGGCTGCCTTTTCTGGCCATCAAGCCAATACACTCCTCAGGCTTTGTATCTGAGAAAAGGAAATCTGAAGGTTCATTAGCAGCAGTCCCTCAGCCTGAGGTCGTGTCAGCTAAGAACTTCGATCAAAGAAGAGAGAAAAAAACATTGGTTGGAGTAAAAGGAACATAAACATGAGGGTGCCTCACATACAAGGCCATTCCCAATGGGATTTTCAGAAGATCTCTTAACTAGACTACTGATACATTTACAGATACCTAAGTAATCAGGTCTGGACAGCACAGGTGAGGAGACCAGGTTCTCCAAGAAGGGAAACACCTGTGAAACTAAGCTTGAATGTCTATTTTCTGCCACTGACGTGTGATCTGACGTCTGATAAATCCTTACGCTTTTATTCCTCAGGAGAGCACACGATTAAATCCGTGTTTTCTCACCACACCTGTGGGTTCTGGCACAGGTGCAGCACACACATGCATGGCCATATGGACCCATTTTCACAGCCTTGGATGGAGGAGTTCTGCAAGGGCAGAACTTGCCTCCCTGGTGTTAAACATGAGTCAGTCCGAAGAAAAATCTGGTGCAAGTCCAGAGAAGCTCCAAAAATGGCTGAGGACTTCAGTTGAACCCAGGGGGATTTATTTTTATTTTTTCCTTATTCACTAGGATATTATATAACTACAATATAGTTCCAGTTTATGAACTGTAAAATAGGTGGAGCAATTTTGTAAGGAGATAAAAGACAAGAGATGGGAACATAGAATGACAAAGCTGAAAGTTCCAGGGGCTGGAGGGGTTCAAAGGCTGGTGTTTGGAGAGCAGCATGTTCTCCCAATGTGGGCAATGTAAATCTCAGCCAATTATCCAGAGATGTGGTGTGGAGAAGGTGGAGTTGCTCCTACAAGAGGAGTCATCTCAGTTTTCCCCATTCTCTTCAGTTACACAAGATTCTGTCCCTGTACAGAGCCACTGCCAGGCTGCCCTATAGTCTGAAATCATGGACTTAGTATGGCTTGCAGCAAGTGTAATTCCTTTCTTTGCTGACTTCATGATAAGGAACACATGGTTGGCTCATACTCCTGAATATGGACTGACCTTTCCTCCTCAGCAGCTGAGAATCAACGTAAAGGAGAACCAGCTCCATTTTAATACCTGATGCTGCCCAGAGAGGCTGTGGACTCCCCATCCCTGGAAGTGTTCAAGGCCAGGTTGGACAGGGCTTGGAGCAACCTGGGATGGTGGAAGGTGTCCCTGCCCATGGCAGGGGGTGGAACTGGATGGGCTTTGAGGTCCCTTCCAACCCAAAGCAGTCTGGGATTCTGTGAATTTAAGATCAAGTAAACCAGATGTTACTCTGGAAGAAAAAAGTAACCCCTCTTAAGATAGGTTTGACCTACATGTTATATATGGATTTTGATGTACCTGTACATCAGACCTCACTCTGATCTTTGTGGATCTGTTCAAAACCCTGTGCTGACCACAGAAAATTAAAAAAGAGTAAATTAAAGCTGCGTAAGGAAGAACTGGGCAATGATCTTTTCAATAAGAAAGCTACATGATTAAATCTCACTCGAGCTATTTATAATTCATAGGACTTAATGTGGGCGTTTGGCTCCTGGAAAGGGGCAAATTATTGCCAATTAAGGCCAATGCCTACAGTGGCTTTTGGAAGAGCCTTGGTCTCTCAGTCATCTGGAGGCTGAAGGTGCTCCGGGGATGGGGAGCAGGAGGGACAGTGAACGGGAAGAATGAGGAACAGGAGGGATGGGGAACAGGAGGAATGGGGAGCAGGTGGGATGGGGCAGGAGGAGTGTCAATGGGACCATGTGGATGTTCACCCTGGGGTAAAGGACTGTAGTCTCAGGTGGTCTGACAGTTTTATAACATTCCTTCCTCCTCTTCCTATATCAAAATGATGTTCTGCAAATGATGACCTACTATTTAGGTACTCATTATCTGTTTGGCTCAAATACATTTGTCGACCCCTCCCATTTGATACAACTCTTCTGTTGGCAGTTTGTTGAAACTGGAAGCATAACTAAAGCTAAATGAATCACTAATAACTTTTTTTTCCATATTGTTTTGTATCCCTCAAAAGCTACGACATTTTTTTTTTTAAATGTGCATTTTAAAAAGCCTTATTAGTATGTTTAAAATATGATTTATTAATAAAAATGTCCGGAAGAAATGATTCTGGGAATTAAAGCAGGAGAAACTGCAAGTATGGTTGGGATGACCACTGCAAACACTTGTGGTACCAAGTGATAGTACAAGAGGCAACGGGCAGAAACTGATGCCCAGGAAATTCCAGCTGAGTATGAAGGAGGAGAAGATGTCCTCAGAGTGAAAATAGGAGCATCTTGACGCATTTCAAAGCTTATCTGTTACGTTTCTCTAAAAACTTTGTGCAAGCCCCAGATTTGTCACACTTGGTTCAAAAGACCAGGATCTCCCAAAAAACCATGAGGGATGTTGTACAAAGGAAGTAAAAAGAGGGTGAAAACTTGGTTTGGTTCTGAACATTAAAGACTTTGTTTCACTGAAATATCTCCTGAGACTCACACACTGCTCACTTAAAAGTGCAATATTTCTCACGTAAAAATGAACTAATATCTGTGGGAATAAGCTCAGCCTGTATTAAAATTCTCATTCTCATTGCATTTTATGAGTTATTAATGAGTTCATCTACTTTTATTGAAAACTAAAATATACTTTCCAAATGTTATGAAATTGCCAAAAAAGAAAAAAAAAAAACATACTTTTTTTTCTGTGCAATGATTTTGGACAGTTTTAGTTTGTATTTCACCAAATTGTGATCGTGCTCTTGTTTCTCAGTTCCTTCACAAAGCCCCAATTATTTGACCATCTTAAACTGAATATTCTTCTGACAACTGTATTTTAACAAGAATATTTTTTTTAAGGTTTTAAGAAGATATGAGGATTCCTGGGAATACTTTTAATCGCTCCTGCAGGGCTGCTCAAACTTCTGGAACAGTCCTGATTAAAATGACATTTTTCCGAGTCTTCCTCAGAAACACCCTGACCACAGTGCAATGCCACCTCACCCCAGAGTAATGGCTCGTGGTACTAAATGTCACTTAACTGGATCCTAATGCTAAATCTCCCAAGAATGGTACTTACAAGTCTCATTAAAAAGAAAAGGCCAAAATTCCCATAACCTAAAACCAGAAGGCACTGTCTTTTTTAAGGGAGACCTGTGATTTTGGAAGTCACTTTATTGCTTGTCCAAAGGCAAAGGGAAGAAACCCACCCAGCAGTTTATCCTGGGTGCTGTGTTTGTTGTGCTGTCTTTAAACTGTTAATTAATCCCTCATTACTCTGTGCAGAGCTCCACACTGTTCCCCTGGAGCTCTTGGGAAGCTGCCAGCCCTGTGTTTGATATGAGGGAACCATTGATTTACTGACATGCCAAGCCTTTATCAACTGAGAAATGGCCCTCCAGGATCACGAGCCAGGCCATTAAATGCCTATAAAATATTAATCACAAATCTTTAAGTCCCTGAGGGGTTGTAGGATGGCCCGACCCCCCTCCGCAATTCCCCACGTGCCCATCGCTGGCGTGTTCAGCTGCCCCATGCACATCATGTTCCTCCTGTAAGGCCTCACAGAACATCCTGAGTACCCCCTGAGCGCCCCCTGAGCATGAGTCCCAGGGGATGTGTGTTTTAGGTGTTTTCCAGGAACATGCTCATCCGTGCCCAGGATGCAACCAAGGAAGCACTTGGGCAGGAGGGAGCAGTGGGAGGTGATGCCCCAGCCCAAGCCCTGGTTCTGTGCCTTTGGTGTTAACAGGGCACTGTGCCAAGTCTCCAGGCTGGCAGATTCCCTGAATTCTGGAGATCCTGTGCAGCACTGATGGTTGGGAGAAGCAGGAATCCCTGTTCAGGGTAAAAATCCAAAGGTATGGTTTTGTGTAAAGAACCCACCACGGAGCAGTAAACCTCAAGCTGCTTCCACAGAGGGCACGGAATGAGGGGAGGGATGTTCCCTATAAAGACATCCAGGAGCAGGACACAAAGGCTTGGTAAAGCCCCAAGGAATTCGAGCTTTAAATTAACCTGATCTTTGTCAAAGGAATTGATGCCATTGAAGCATTCCTGTGAAACCAGTGAAATCATTGAGGCATTCCTGCAGGAACCCAGGACAGCACAAGGGGGAATGGCTTCCCACTGCCAGAGGGCAGGGTTAGATGGGATATTGGGAAGGAATTCTTCCCTGTGAGGGTGGTGAGGCCCTGGCACAGGTTGTGGCAGAGAAGCTGTGGGTGTAATGAGATGGGCTTTAAGGCTTCTGCCATCCCAGGCTGGGAGGTCCAGGTTCTCTGAAACCAGCTGGTGCCAACATGTACAGCACACAGCCAAGACGCCACATGCAGGTTTCTCTGGAGAGAACATCCCAGTCCTTCCTCCCTCCCAAAGTCGTCCTGGCAGATTCCAGGGGTGCGTGAGTGGCAGCAATGCTGACAGCTCTGGGCAGGCCTCTCCTGCCTGGCTCCTCTCCCATGGCACAGGTAAACCCTCCGTGGTCTGGGTCAGTCTTAGCCCTCTGCTGCTCCTCCCTGCCTTGGTCTGTCACTGAAGGTTCCCTGGCTCATCTCCAAACGCTTACAGCTCAGCTGCGGGAACAGATGTTTGTGCTCAGGCCGGTAATGCTTCACCTGACCTGGGAGCACTGCGCCAGCGCCGGGATGGAGCTGTTCCCTGCGAGATGAGTAATGATGGCACGAGGGAGGCGCAGCTCTGTCAGCGCTCATCAGGTCAAATCACTGAATCATTTCACATTCTGCTGCTCAGGCACCTAAAGGGAACCAGCTTTGCTTTGGACCTTACGCAGCAGTAAATCTCCTCCCTTTAGGAAGGTGACTGCGTGGCATTGTCCCCAGTGGGGCAGGATCCCACTTCATCCCCCGGCCTGTGAGCCCTTTGGCTCCTTCCCCAAAGGATCATCTCCTGCAGGACATCACCTTGATGAAAGGAAAGTTCCATATGAGAAAGCCCCTCATTGCCTTTAGGGCTGTTCCCAAGTAGCTGACCCAGTGACTGGGAACAGCAGCTCCAGGTGCTGCAAACCCAAACCCATGAACAGTAAAAAAGGTGGCTGAAAACAAATTCTTTGATAGATGGGTGTTGGAACAAGCTAATCTTTAAGTTTCTTTTCAACTTGAACCATTCTCTGTACAAGAGCCTGGAGTGACAGGACAAGGAATGCCTTCAAACTGGCAGAGAGTAGGTTTAGATTGGATATTAGGAAGAAATTCTTCCCACTGAAGGTGGTGAGGCCCTGGCACAGGTTGCCCAGAGAAGCTGTACCTGCCCCATCCCTGGGAATGTCCAAGGCCATGTTGGACAGGGCTTGGAGCAACCTGGGATAGTGGAAGGTGACCCTGCCCATGGCAGGGGGATTTGGAAGGAGATGAGCTTTAAGGTTCCCTCCAAACCAAACCATTCCAGGATTTGGTGAACCAGGAGAAAATGATGACTGGGTTTGAGTTATGGGGGACAAAGCAGCTTGAGGAAAGAGGTCCTTCCAGCCAGCAGGATTGCCAGGCTGTTTGACACGCTGCTAATTGAACTTGGAATTGCAAAGTTGAGAAATGCAGTTCGGCAGTGAAATCCTTCACATGATGTGGTTGGTGCTGAGAGCAGCTTCACTGTGCACAGGCAGCAGCCAAGGGGAGGCTGGAGGAGACCAGCTTCTCACTGATCACAAATTACACAACACACAATTATGTTGGCATGAGGGGAAACTGGTGTGAACAATATCTACTCCATGTTTAGAATTTAGTAAGAAAAAAGAAACAAGATACAAACTCATGTTTCTAAAACTTTCACATTTAAACCTATTTTTAAGTGAGAGATGGAGCATTTTAAAAGATTTCACCATTTGTACACACACAAAGCCCTTGGAATCTGATAATAATCCATGTCGGTTAAGTATTTTCAGCCTGAAAATCCAAGTCTGAAGTACTTGCACTTGAACAAAACACTTCTCATTTCTGTCACGTGTGGATACATCTGAGAGGTGGTGGCTCTGCAGCAGAAGGGCAAGTGGAACAGAATCTTTGACATCGGCTGGCTCAGGTCGAGCTTTGTTTGTTTTTCAGCATTTAGGGAGAGTTTTTAAAAGCCCTCTTTGCTTATCCCTCAGAGAAGGACCTGAGTGTTGTGCAGCAGTGGGACTGGGGAAGGGTCCTGCTGCCCAGGGACTGGCAGTGCTTTTTGTCCGCAATGGAATCGGCTCCGAGGCTCCTTCCCCACCAGCCCAGCCCGGTAATTGCAGAGCTCTGAAGATGAATTGCACTAATACATGGTCAGGCTGTGATGATACATTAATGCAATATATCTCCACAGCTTTAGGGCTGTCCAGGAGCAGCGGGAGGGGCATTAGAGTGCCTTCAGTCCTATCACATCCTGCACACGTGGCAAATGGAAGAAGTAAAAGAAGAGGGAGAGGGAGAGGAGGGAGAGGAGCCACCATGTGAATGTGTTCAAGTCTAAACTCAGCCTAATTTCTGCCTAAGTGAGCACTACCACTGGTTTCCTCAGTGTTGGTGAAAAATCTGTTATTTTGCACATGCTAAACAGTTCTTACAGGCCTTTGGGGGGTTTGTGGTGTTATCTGGAAATGTTTCTGTGTCATCATTTCCTGGAACCAGGACAGAATGAACAATGGATGTCCTGGTGCTGGGACCTGCCTTCCACTCAGCGTGGGAATATCTGTGTTTATTCAGCTAAATTCACCGTTTCTGAAAATCTATTCTTCCAAATGCATCCCTGCATCCAGTTCATCATCCTGTTTGGGAAAATAATTGAAAGCTGGACTGGGAACAATGGAGATATAACTGTGAGAAAAGAAGCAAGAGAGTGGGAAAGAACTGGAAAATATGGAACTTGAAGTAACCAGGGATCATAGAATCACAGACTGATTTGGGTTGAAAGGGACCCTACAGCTCACCTCGTTCCACCCCCTGCCATGGGCAGGGACACCTTCCACTATCCCAGGTTACTCCAAGCCCCATCCAACCTGGCCTCGGATACTTTCAGGGATGGGGCAGCCACAGCTTCTCTGGGCAACCTGTGCCAGGGCCTCACCACCTGCATATCCAAGAATTCCTTCCCAATATCCCATCTAAATGTCCCCTCCTTCAGCCTAAAGCTGTTCCCCCTTGTCCTGTCACTGCATTCTCTGAGCATCCCAATCCCTCTGTGGCTGGGGAACCTCCCCTTTGGAAACTTTTGCCAAAACCAAAGTGGAAAAGAATTTTGACATAACAGCACCTGAATTTTGGAATGCATAAACATTTTATCAAAAGATTTCTGAATGTCTTTTGCTGGTTTTGCTGCCGACAGAGCTTAGCCAAACCCTCAGTGTAATCCGCCCCACACGTTGGACATACAAGTGCTAAAGCTGGAGTTGTGTCAGAACTGAATTCTTTAACATTCTGGTTTCATTCTTAAACTATCGATGATGCACTTTGCTCTGAAATGTCAGAACAAAATAAGTAATACCTGCAATTTATTCGGGTGACATTTCAACAATACAGATTTCCAGATTACAAACTGCAGCCTGAGCGTTCCGCTGAGTGTGGAGATTTGCTGCATTTACATAATGGGGCTGTGTAATGAATATTTATATAATGAAAGCATTTACATAATGACTGCAAGTTAAACATGCACAATAAAGATTCCAGGCCAGTGATTTACAGACTGAGCTTAAAAATCACCTCAAAATGTATTTTATTTTTATTCCTACGAAAGGTTCAATTTATCTCGTGTTCCAAAAAATTGAATCCGACCTCGTGCAAGTCAAGGCTGCGTTGATGTAAATCATGATCATATCCTGGAATTAGTCTACATTGAGTCATTTGTATTCAGAGATTTCAGTTCCTTATCTTTTAGCAGCAGCTTTGACAAACAATTTGAGAATATTCTAAATACGCTTGGTTAATATAATTTAGTGCTGGATTCGAGATGCAACGCTTCCCTGTGAGCCTCATTAGTGCCACTGGGAATTACAGGGAAAAACTGGGAGAAATTAGAAAGTGCAGATGAAGCTGATGTTTAGAGAGAGGTGAGGTGCTGCAGACAGAATACAAAACATTACAGAGATCTGGTGTTTGCAACTCTCTTGCATTTTCTTTTCTAATAAATCCAGGCTTTGTGTTTGCCAGGCTGATGTTCCCTCGGTTGTGAGAGCCATTTGTAACTGTCTGCACCCAGAACAAGCACCTGAGCACAGGAGTGTTACTGGAATGGAAAAAGTCTTCTTTATTTGTTGCACTAGCAGAACATGTGCTGGAAATTGTACTTTTGCTTCCATCACATTTTACAAGATTTTTGAGCAAGAAGTTATTTGATTTGGATCCTGTGTTCTCCCATTCCAGACCAAGCCGTGCCCGTTAATCAAGCAGAGGACACCCAAGGCACGTCCCAAGGCACAGAATCCCAAAATCACTGAGGTTGGAAAAGAGCTCCAACTCCATCAAGTCCCACGTCTGGCCAATCCCCACTTTGTCACCCAGGGCAGAGCACTGAGTGCCATATCCCAGTGCTCGCCCTTGGTGCCCACCACTTGGAAAAGGAGGGTTTGTGGGGATGCAGGTCTGTGACATGTCATCTGCAATGAATGTGCCAGACCTCAGCAGTGAGGCTCGTCAGGTCTGTGACACGGTGTCTGCGATGAGTTTGCCAAGCCTCAGCACTGAGGCTCATCAGGGCATCTCTGCCTGTGCTGTCCTGCCGTGCAGCGTCAGCCTAGGAGCTCTCCTTCCCCTCAGAGACATCCCTCCCTAGCCTGTGGTACCTTAGCCTCTTTTTTGTCTCCCATGGGCACTATAAACTAAAAGAGGAGAGATTTAGATTAGAGATTGGGAATAATTTCTTGGCTGTGAGGGTGGTGAGGCCCTGGCACAGGTTGCCCAGAGAAGCTGTGGCTGCCCCATCCCTGGGAGTGTCCAAAGCCAGGCTGGACGGGGCTTGGAGCAACCTGGGCTAGTGGAAGGTGTCCCTGCCCATGGCAGGGGGTGGGACTGGATGAGCTTGAAGGTCCCTTTCAACCCAAATCAGTCTGAGATTCTGGGATTCTATTCATATCCACTTCCAAGAGGGGTGAGAAGGCAGAGCGAAGCAAGAATTTGACACCTAAAGGAAAAACAAAGAGAGGCTATATCTGCCTGCCCTTAGACCTTAAGTGGTGGGAACAGCTCTTGTGGAAACACCTCCTGTGTACCCACAGTTTGCTGTGCTGGGCACTTGGCAGGAGCACCCTGAGCACCCCCATTGTCTCTCCCAGTTACACAAGATCTTCCAGGGGTGTTTGCCTCAAATTCCATTTTCAGTTCTCACTGTGGTAAGGGATGAGCACACCTTTCGTCATTCCCAGCCCTTTGGTGAAGATACAGATCCAGGGGCTCACTGGAAGCCCTTCTGATTACCTGCATTAATTTTCATGGAGTCATTAAAGTTGAAAAACCCTGTAAGCTCATGGAGTCCAACCATCGCCCCAGCACTGCCGAGGCCACCGCTCACCCATGTCCCCAGGTACCATGTCTTCACTTTGCCTGAATTCAAGACGAGGAGACTCTTCCTATTCCACAGCCCCTTCTGCAGCCTGAGTGCGCGAATTCTCCTTTTCTGCTTTATCCCTCTCCAGGAACATTACAAGAGCTCCTTTCTGCAGCCACTCAATGCTTCAAGCTATTACTCTAAAGTATCACCACGGTTTCTAATAAAATTTTATTTGACATTTAGTTAAAATCCATTTTCTGCTACAACTGAATTTTTCCTCAGGTCCCTTGATGGACACTTCGAGCCAAATTCATTGTCATTGTCTTAAAGGTCAAAAGTGAGAGGTTTTTTCCCGATCTTGCTTTGTAAAGCAAACTGTTCCTCAGGATTATGAGAGGCTGTGACAGTCTATGAAAGCCTCCTTCCCTGCAATTACATGGATTTTATAAAAGTTGTGGGAACAAAGAAAGCCCTTCATTGCAAAATCAATCATGACTGTAGAGTCCCTGTAAAGGAACCGGTGCAATGCCAGTCCAGCCAGCTGGGAGTAGGAAGCAGCTCCTCCCAGGAAATCCTTATTTCCAGAAAAGGGAGTAGGGATCTCCCCACAGACCCTGCTGTGCTTCCAGGGAGCAGCTTTGATGGCTTTACACCAAGCCAACAGTGGAGAGATGCCTATAACATTAGCCAGAACTTTTTAAAAAATATGTTATGAGGAATTAAAAGTATAAATGGAAATATCAGATAGAAGTGATAGTTGCCATTTTGTTTGCAATTTTTCCTAAATCTCATTTACTTCATTCATTAAAACCATTCTAATAAGCTATGCTGCATGAAAGAATAAGGGTTCAATGGTATAGAATCCTAGAATATCCTGAATTGGAAGGGACCCATGAGGATCACTGAGGCCAGCTCCAGGCTCTGCACAGGACACCCCAAAAATCCCTCCCTGCATCTGTAGTTACAGTAAAATAAATGACAGTAAATTAAATCTATTCCATGATGTGTTCATGTGTTTAACTTTCATGCCCATTTCTAGAGAGTCCTGTGTGTTCCTGATTATGTCCTTGCTTGGATTTTAATTGGAATTGTGTGATCCATGTCTGCAGCCTGTTAAAACATACTTATTCATATTTAAGGTGCCCTTACGTCTTCATTTGAGTGTAACAGTAGTATCCCAGTTTTCCCTGATCTCACCCAAAATACGAAGAAGCTTCTTTTCTGAAGGTCCTATTAGACAAGCACTTTTTGAGGCAAAAATGCTGCCACTCGTCCCACTTGTGGCCCCCCCAAAACACCAGCCCCGTTGGGGTGGCAGCTCCACACTCACCAGATGGGGAGATGTGCCTCCAGGAGATGGAAGGCTCCGGCTTCCCTGTGGCCAGACACACCAGGGTCACGTTGCTGCCCTCATTCACAACGATGTCACTGGAGACGCGGAGTATCTTGGGAGACACTGGAATGAAACAAGGAGAAAGGGGTCATGGAAAGCTGCTGATTCGGTACAGAGCATATAGAGCTGGGATACCCGGATTTGCTGGGACAGCTGGGATAGCTGGACCGCTTTGGGATAAAATTACAGGCGGGTGTTGAAATGCAACTGCGCAAACCGTCAGTGAGGTGTGTTAGCACTGCTGCCTCCATCAGGTTTGCAGAGCTCAGCCCCGGATTCCAAATGCTACAACTGAGAAAGCAGCACTTCCCTCTGTTTTGTGCAAAGCAGGGGTTGCTCTCGATTTCCCAGGAAAGATGGATGCTCTTGTTGAAAGGCTGAGCTTGCTCGTGACAGTGTGTAAAGAAGAGGAAATGAAATTGCTCTTGTACTTTTAAAAATCTAGATGCCTGTTACATCCTGCCTGTGTGTACTTGGAGAGTTGTATCTTCTCCTGCAGAAGACTAAAATACATTTATTTCTGTTGCCTCATATTGCTTTGAGGCCCCCAGCAGCACCAGGGCTGGGAAAAAAATAAGCTGGATTTTTTTTTTTATTTTGATTTCATCAGCAGAATTCTTCACTAACCCCATTTTCTGTACTATTTATACACCTGGGCATCAGAGAACAGAGTTCCACATGGATGGAAAGTGATGGAAAGCGTTAAATGGCCTGTCCTTAAGGGAATGCTTTACTTGTAATGTTACAAAGGAAGAAAGGGAACTTGGGGTCCCAGCGATGAAGGCAAGAAATCTGGCTTTCAGTGTGAATCTCTCTAAAGCAAAAACCCTCTCCAGACTTTCCTGAAGCCAAGAAGGCCTGATCTAGCAGAAATGTGCAGGCTTATGTTTGGGTTTGATGCTTATCCTCAGGAATTTTACAGTCTTTCTGAGGGAAGATTGGACCCATGACATGGGGGAAGGTGGAGACTTTTCCACAATTACAGAGTGCAGATTAAGAGATTTTCTCTTAAGTATGTGCTTTGTTCATTCCCTAATTGACTGGGCTCCTCTTTAATCTTGGTTTTACAGCAAGGAAATGAAATAAAACCTAGTAGTGTCATTACAATGACACTGAGCAGGTCACATCATTCATTCATTTCCAAAACAGAATTAGAAAAGAAATGAATAAGAGATGTACATCAATTAAAATAACACACAAATAAGCACAAACATGTAGTCCTGCTGTATAATGTAATTCTGTAAATTACATAAATGACACAATACGATCTGGGACTCATGGAGATTTGTTGATGTTATTATTATCAATTATTTCCCAGGAAGATATTCTTTCCCATGATAGAAATTGGCTTCCACAGTATTTCTGGAACTGCACAGTATGATACAAATCAGGATTTCTGGTGTATCAGTATGCTGCTAATTTTTCTGTTATTTACTGACTGATAGGGATCATTACATTCAGATCACTCAAATCTGTGGAATTTCGTAATTATGACTTAAATATATATGCATAAACACAATGGAATGTTAATATTTATTAAGAACTAAGAAATGTTTATTTTGCATACATATTTCTTCTGATACATCTAAAGACTCTGATCTATGAGCAGATTTAGCATTTCATATCTGCTCTGCCGAGCCTTGAGTGCAGATTAAACCCATCACAGAGCTCCTCTACATTTCAACAACTACAGCCTTCCACCCATCTCACGTGGCAGCTGAGAAGGTCAGAAAAAAATTAAATATAGCAGCGAATAAACATTTATTCAGTAAATGGATTAACAAGAGGCAGAAGAAATGAGATAATAAACAAGGATGAAAGAGGAATTAAACTCCCAAGTAAATTTTGTGCAGGAGTCCAACATGAAAAGTACTTTGCAGTAATCTGACTTCTCTTTTTAATGCTTTTAAATGAGAACCTTTCAATTTGAGACAAGGTGTGTGACTGAAGGCCTGGGAAGCTGCTGTGAGAGGGAAGGCTGAGAGAATTGGGGTCATTCAGCCATGAGAAAAGAAGGTTTAAAAGAGACCTTGTCACAGTATTTCAAGGGTGGCTGAGGAGAACATGGATACTCCCTTCTTAAAGGGGTCACATGAAAAAGGTGAGAAGCAACAAGAACACAAGAGGAAAACATGTCACAGTAGAAACCATCAGCCACAGAATCATTAAGACGGGAAAAGCCCTCCTAGATCATCACATCCAATCTTCGACCAAATACCCCCATGGCCACTGAGCCACATAAGCCCCTTCCAACCTGGCCTTGGACGCTTCCAGGGATGGGGCAGCCACAGCTTCTCTAAGCTGTGCCAGGGCCTCAGCACCCCCCAGTAACAACTACAGGGAGCTGAACATAAAGGCAACATGGGCAGTGTGTCCTCAGTGAAGGGTGGTGGAGACACCACAGTCCTCCTCCCATCACACACACCGCCCACCCCTGGGTGCTGTGCACTAAGGACTCGTGACCATCTCCAGATCTCTGAAGATCGTCTCCAGATTGTCTTTGAATATATGATTTTTTTCCACGTACACACAGGTTTTGTAGTATTTTCAGTACATCTGCCTTTTCAAACTTCAAAATCAAATCTCATTTAAATACATCTAAATATAGCTGTGAAAATGCAAAATATGTTGTTGGCGGGGCTTTTTTGAGATGTTTATCAGAGCTGTGACTCATCAGGTCTCGACCTGGGCTAACGATCTCCAGCAATTCATCCCACAAGCAGATGGAGCAGGTCCCTGCTCAGTCCCCACTCACTCCTGGGCGTGGCAGTGATGAGGGCATGGAACAGACATGCTGGTAAAAGAAATGGTTCCTCTGAGGTGGCCAAGGTACTCAGGGCCAGTGGTACAGTCCTAAAAGTCTTCTCACCCCCTGGCCATGGGCAGCCTGCCCACAGCACACAGGGAAGCTGCATGTCTCAGGGTGAGATCATCACCAGCATCTCTGACCCCACCTCGCTGAATGACACATTAGGGACCTTCATGGCCTGAGCCCTCTGCTGTAAAGACTGAAAAAATCAGGTGAAACATTGATTTCTCTCTGCAGACACAATAATGCATCATTTTGCTTTCCTAATATGCAGACTGATTTCATGAACTTGTGGAATATCTCAAAATCACTGACATGACACAGGAAATAGAATCTTATTCTTCTTTTTTATGGCTTGGACATAATAATTAGTTTTTATGACAAATACATAGAAAAATTAGAATGTGCTTATGAGGGTTATTAAAAGCAGGTCTGAACTCCATTTGCCACTAATTGAGAATCTCTATGACTCCTCAGTTTGCAATCACCACATTCCCTGGCCTCTGGGAAACCTTCCTGTTACAAATGAGCCTGTGTTCCTGAAGTTTTCATGAATTTTAGTGCTGCACTTGCATGAAGATTTCTTGTAAGAACACCCTAAATTCCAGTTCTTTCCTTCTCCTATTCTTCACATTTTAGTCAGGATGACGAAGCAACTTGTGGGTGAATAACCAGACACAGCCAGAACACTCAAATCATAGAATTATGGGATCATTAAGGCTGGAAAAGACCTCAAAGATCATCAACTCCAACCATCAATATGGGGGAGGCGGGGGGAAAGAAGAAAACAGGGCAGTTAATCAAAGGAAAGATTTAAAGAAAAAACCCAACCCAAGCCAGGTTGAAATGTGGTTATTAGGAATAGTTACTATGCCTGAATCGTTTGGGAACGAGAAGAGGGGGAAGCATTGACAGCGACAGGGTCTGCAAGGGGCCACAGGACCATCTGCAGAGCTCATCAAGAACCATCTCCAAGCCCCACCGAGGTATGAACACTGCCAAACACAGCATCTGAGGTGTGTTCATCCCCAAAAACAGATGTCACTTATTTCCAGGAGATTTCACTGGCTGCTGTCCCACGCAGCAGTGTGAGCTGCTATTCCAGCCCCCCACTAATGAGCCAGGGCAGTGTGTCTGTGTGGGCAGCTCCACCAGCTGCTCCTGACCCTAGCCCAGCTGCAGATCCAGTCCTAGTCTTGCTTCCATGTGGTTTGGGAGAAGATACCATCCAGTCAGTGGCTTTTATAGGGGATGCCAAATCTTGCTGATCCCAGACTAAAAATGGCAGGATTGCAGAGCCCCCCTAAAGCCTGGACTCTGCAGGCATTGCCATCAGTGCAGAGGTTGGTGAAACAAAGTCCCAGTGCAGAAAGCAAATTCATAAGTTGCCATAAATCAGCTGCTTTGAATGCTCCCAGAAACAAGAAACCATTTGAAAACAGTATTAATTCTGTCAAGGTTTTAAAATTATTTATATCATAGAATCATGAATAGTTTGTGTTGGAATGGACATCAAAGCTCATCCAGTCCCACCCCTGCCATGGGCAGGGACACCTTCCACTATCCCAGGTTGCTCCAAGCCCCATCCAACCCGGCCTTGGACACTTCCAGGGATGGGGCAGCCACAGCTGCTCTGGGCAACCTGTGCCAGGGCCTCACCACCCTCACAGGACAATTGCTTCCCAATATTCCATCTAACCCTGCCCTCTGGCAGTGGGAAGCCATTCCTCCTTGCCCTGTCACTCCAGGCCCTCATAAAATAAATCCTCCACCTCCTTGGCAAGCAGGTGCACTGTTTTCCTCCTCAGCCCTGTATGCAACATCAATCCCCTAAACACTGCATGCCATGACTAAAATTCCTTATTTTATAATAAACCAATCCTTAACATCACCAAAAATAATTTCTAACAAAATCATTAGTTGAACCTATCACACCACTGATCATTAAAAAAGATAATTGTGCTTTTTAGAGCAGTAAGAACATTTATCAACTTTTTTGTTAACAAAATGCTTCATTTTTATACTTTTTATAGTATTCTTTTGTTTCGTAATCAGATGATCTGAATATTTACTGAGTTGTAAAATATCCCCAAATCACACATGATTTTTAGAGTATAGTTAATACAGGTTTTAAATCAGGGGAGCAAACAAAATAAAGCAGAACCACCAGCCTGCGCAAGTGTGGCACAAATCTTCATTTACGTGACAATCAGTCTCCAACTGGGAAAACCAAGACTCTTTTGTATTTTGCATTTTCCTGATTAGTTCCTTGGCACAGTTTGATTGAGTAGCATTGCCTAAAGGTCCCACCCCCTCCTTATTAAACATACTTCGTCAGCTTTGGCAAAGTGGGGCTGAAAAAATAAATTATGGGTGGGCTGGGAAGATAAATGGTTGGGCCTTGAGTCTTCATTTATTTCCAATTCTTGTCAACACTAAAGCCTGACAAAAACCTCATAAAAGCAGCACTCATATAAGGTTTTGATTAATCTCTTCCTCTTCCCTCTTTCATATGAGTAGCAGTATAACCATAATCTGTATAAATTAAAGTAATATCATTTATGTTTTCACTAGAACTTTATTTTCACCTGTTATCTGTGATCAGGGATGAGTTTATTTTAGACCAACTTGAATATTAAATTCTAGAAGAAACACCCACATTGCCACAGGAATGTGAAAATGTAGAATTGGAATTAAAAATTGAATTAAAAATGTGTAAGCAAGTATTTTACCTGTTGGAACTATGGAATTTGTATCACTAGTGTCCTAAAGTCACAGGAGAGGAAGGTTTCCTGCAAGTGGACAGTGGCTGGATAAAGGCTCACGCACCTGGAATCCCTTCTGGAAGATTTTTCCTAAGTCATTTGCCATTCCTAAATCAATCCTAAACCATTCCAACCCTCTTAAATCATTATCATTCCTAAATCTTCCTTAATCAATTTTCCTAAATCATTGTCATTCCTGAATCAATCCTAAATCCTGAAGGACATCAACCCAAAGGGAGCCTTGAATATGATAATTAAATAAAAAGTTTCTTTATAATTGAGACAAGCAGAATCCCTGGGAATGACTTCCCACTAAATGGAAAAAGATAGAAGGCCTTAAAAAATAATATTGCTTGATTTTTGGTTCATTGAGGCTGTTCTGATTTGCAGCTCCATCTTTGCAAATCAATTAACAGACATGGCAATTTTATTTTCTACATTTCTTCTGCTTTCCAAAAGCATCAGGGAGATGCCGAGAACAAACCCACCACGAGACTAAGAATTCAGCTTGGCTATTCCTGCGTTTCCTCAGTGACAAATTGAGTACAGTAATGAAAAAATGCAGGGGAGTGATGAAAGTGCTGCAGAGAGAGCAAGGGCTTGTCCTTCCCCTTCTCCCTGCGTTTACCAAGTGAACAGTAGGAGGCACAGAAAACAGGGAGAATTTATGGCATCAGAAACTGAGGAATGATTCTGTGCAGAGAGTCTGTTGCTGCGTGACAAAATAACTGGGGGTAAGAGATGCAGATCTTTGGAATTTCTTGAGGAAAGGCAAATGTCCTCCCAGAGAACTTTGAGCATCCCAAGGCATCCTGCCCAGCAGCCTTCCCTCAGAGCCTCCTCCTGCCCCACAGAGCAGGAGCTTGTGGGGAGGTGAAGCTTTGTGCTCCACCCTCCTCCCTCCCAGCATAACTTTGGGCTTTAGGCCAACCACAAAACCCCATCCTGCTCTTGGACCTGAGGGATGAGCCCTGTTTGGGCTGGGGGAGATGAGCAGAGGTACCAACTCCATCCCCCAGCGTTACAGCAGCAGCAGCTCCCTCCTCATTCCTCTTCTCCCAAGGACTGGTGGAATGGCACAGCCCGTGTGAGGCTGATTTTGGTTGATTACATTTTCCAGTAATACAACTACATCTGTGCTTTTTAACCCCAGCTTCAGCTGTACTCAGCATGCTTGGGGTAAGTCAGTGCTTTTCATGTTAACTGTCTAACTATGCTTTTTTAACATTTTAAAGTGCCACTGATTTTGGTTAAAATGAAAAGCAAATGTGCTTTTTCAAGGCCAGGTTGGACAGGGCTTGGAGCAACCTGGTCTAGTAGAAGCTATCCCTGCCCATGGCAGAGGGTGGAACTGGATGGGCTTTAAGGTCCCTTCCAACCCAAACCATGCTGGGATTCTGTGAAAACACATAATTTACAGAAAAGCCCCCTCCTGATTCCTGATATTAATAGCACTGTAATGGGATGATGGGATGTGGTGTCCTTTTGATATCAAAAACTGAAATAAGAGGAAATGAGAAGAAAATGCTTCTATAAACCATAAATTCCTCAAAGTCATCACGTCCCCTAAACCCAGGTCCAGGTGTGTCCCCATGCATGTGGGAATGGGACAGTTCCCAGCTTCAGAGAGAATTCCTCATCCAGAATAAAGATTATCAGGATATGGATAGAAAAAGAACGATTCTGTTTGGAAATTCCTGTGCAATTAGGGGTGAGATCTGTGGGCTCTCAGACATTCCATGAGCCACTTTCAGTGAGCAGAGCTCTGCAATCAACCTGCTGCTAACAGTTTAATCATGGAAATGGAGACAAAAAGTTATAATGGGCAAAAATACTAAAGAAGAGCAATAACCTGCTGGCTAAACCCAAAGCTGTCCCAGCTGGGCTCTGATTGCTGGCTGAGCATGAGGCCTGAGCCCAGACAAGCTCTGCTTTAGTCATATTGTTCAGCTAATTAACACACACTGATAGGGAAGGGCTCACAAAAACCAGGGATTCTTTTCTGTGTATCTGTCAGATCATTAAATATCTGATTTATTTAATTATTTTCTAGGCCCTGGCAAAAGTTGCTCAGTCCAGGGCCAGGTTGGACAGGGCTTGGAGCAACCTGGTCCCCTGAAAAGTGTCCCTGCCCATGGTAGGGGGTAGGACAAGATGGAATTTAATGTCCCTTCCAACCCAAACCATTCCATGATTCTGTGACTCTATGGAATTATATCAAATTAACTTTTCACGGTGATTCTACAAGGGATCCTTCTCTGCCTTAGATCCCAACACCCCCAACCCTCAGTCTGACACTGGAGACTTGTGTCATGGCTGTGAACTGCTTCTGTGCAAGAGCTAAATATAATCTGAGGAGGGATTCTGGGAAGCATTAGCTCAGATAATCAATGCCAAAGTTTTACATGCAGCAGCAGTGATATTGTTTGATTAATGAACTCATTCTAATTCATTAAAATTATAAATATAAAAAATACACAGAGGTTATTCTTGAAAAATTCTTTTCAGTTTAGTGAATTTAAACATTTAGTATATCCCTAACTGGAATATAATGTGGTTTTAATGGTATGTTGTTATAGAAAATAGGTACTCCCAAAAATATGAATGACTAAGAATATGAAAATAGCCAAAGGTTAAAATAATACAACATTTTATATAATTTAAAAAAATCCCCCCCCCCCCGCATTAGTTTTTATGCCAGCAGAGTGATTGCTAAGAAAAGATACAAAGAAAATAATTTACACAGGGTAAGAAAGGAGCACCTGGGTGGAACAGGATAAACATTTGTCAGCTAAAACACAGCCTGAATAAATCTGCATAAACCAGTCAGAACATCTCAAAACCCTCGTGGTCCCCAGGAAATGTCTGCAGATCTCAGTGATTAAGCAGACACAGACTGGAAGAGGACAATAATATCCAAGCAAAACTGTATAAATAACCCTGCAGACAAACCTCTTCCATCTGTGAGGCACCAGCAAACACCCCCCCCCCACCTTCCCCAGTCTGCCAGAAATATCCCAAACTCCTTCTTTCTTCCTGTGCTGTCAGCCCTGGGCTACACCCTCCCTGTTCCTCCAGAAGGTGTCAATAAGCTGCTGGTAATTATATAAGGACACAGATATTATTCCTTCAAACCCCACTCTTCCTCTTTCCAGACCACAAGTTCCATCCTACAAGGTTTGATTTAAAACCAACAGAGGGAAAACCATTGTTTGCTCCAGCCAGGGAAGCAGTATAATGTAATAATTCAAAGCAAACTTCTATTTCCCTTTCTATATCCTTCCAAGAGCCCCCCCAGGGTGTGGATGCTGCTGAAGGGGCTGGGCACAGTTAGAATAACAAAATCACAGATTCATGGAAAATCCTGATCTGGAAGGAACCCACAAGGATCATCAGTCCAACTCCTGGCCCTGCACAGGACACCCCAACGATCCCACACTATCCCTGAGAGTGTTGTCCAAACAATCCTGGAGCTCTGGCAGCCTTGGTGCTGTGCCCACTGCCCTGGGGAGCCTGTTCAGTGCCCAACCACCCTCTGGGGGAAGAATCCTTTACTGAGATCCAACCTAAACCTGTCCTGACACAGCTCCAGCCGTTCCCTCGGGTGATGTCCCTGCTCACAGGGAGCAGAGATCAGAGCTGCCCCTCAGAAGGAAATTGCACACACATATATGTGTGGACACTTTTTCAAGACAAATTCAAACTTAGGTGGCCAAGGGCTTTTCACTGCAGTATTTATGCAATTCAGAAGTACCAAGAAAAAAATCTAGACAAGAAAATTAGAGGTAAAACATCATCACTGGTTCTTCCAGGCAAAATGAGAATATTAAAGGGTTTTGACAGATAAACACTGATATTCCTGATGCTATTCTTCCTGTCACAGGAACTAAATAAAAGATCTGTAATGATTCAAGGTGCTTTCTTGTAACTCTACTTTTTTCCTTTTGGAGAATTCTACAGGTTCAATCTCTCTCCAGTGAGGATGAATGACAGATTTATATCGTATTCCCAATATAGTTATTAAAATCATTTCCCCTGACAGTTCTCTGGCTGCATCACTCCCCCTTCTCTATATCCCAACCATATGTCTCTGCTTACTTTGCATTTTAAATATCTTGCTCTGATCTGAAAAGCGATTCCCCATCCTTTACTCCTCAGGACATGTCCCGTCCCACCCATTACAACCCGAACACCACTGAACTGATCCCAGCCCTGGAGCCCCTCTGCCATGGAGCCAGGCTGGAAGAGCTGGGAATGTCCAGCCTGGAGAAGAGAAGGCTCCAGAGAGACCTTAGAATCCCTTCCAGGGCCTAAAGGGGCGTGGGACTGGCTGGGCTTTGAGGTCCTTTCTAACCCAAACCCATCTGGGATTTTATGACTGTGTGGTTCAGTTGTATCCACAACTACCTCCTTGGATGTCATCATGTTCCCTGTCCCTTCATCCTCACCTCCTTCCACACTGGAGAGTCCCCCGGGAAAGGACCATGACCCCTGGGCCCCTGATGTGATTTTCACACTGTAGCAGTTGTTTTACCTGTGAGAATTCCCTGTCTACAGGGATGAAACTTTCCACTCCCTTGTTGGGTGGGACAAGAGAGGGCAGAAAGGTAGAAACCATTTCCAAACCGGGCATTGCATTTCCAGATGCCATCTGTCCTTTTCCTGCAGGATTTGTTCTGATGTCCTGGATTTAATGCCTGGCCACTCTACCTCTCCTGAAGTGCTGCTGCCTAGGTAGTTTTCACTCATTTGTGTATTTGATTTCTCCCCGAGACTCCTGTCTTGTTCTGTCCTTATTGAATTTTATCTTATTGATTCCAGAGCACTTCTGAAATCCATCATTCGGAGTTCGAAGCCTGTTGTCACAAGCACTTGCATTTTGATGTCACTGGCAAATTATATAGATGTATTCTCTAGTTTATCACCTCATTCATCTATTGAAATCCCTCTGAAATCCTTCTGGAATCACGACAGTCCCATCCAACACGTCCTTCCCTCTGGACAGTGAATCACTGACAGTCATTCCCTCAGTAATATTCTGAACAAGATATGGACCCACCTTACAGCAATTTGGTCTGGGCTGTCTGTCCTTGGTTTTTGGAAAAGAGATCCAGGACTGAAGTGTGAGCATCGGTCTAACATCCTCTTGTTATCCCATCATATACTGTTTTACTCAAGAAAGTGGTTCTCTAGTTACACTGAACACAAATATATACTGAGCAAATTTCAAATGAATTGACTCAGTCCAAAGGCTCATTCCCTGAATTAAGTCAGTTGGTAGGAATTTATTCAGTATTTATTCAGTATTTATTTTTGCTCTTATTACGTAGCCCAGAAATTAGTAATGATTATCTAACATTTAAACTTGGAATTGCTTTCCACATTATTAATTTCTTCTCTCGAGCTCCTGCAGAACTGCC
Source organism: Oxyruncus cristatus (assembly GCA_013399855.1). Lineage (NCBI taxonomy): Eukaryota > Metazoa > Chordata > Aves > Passeriformes > Cotingidae > Oxyruncus > Oxyruncus cristatus. The sequence continues at coordinate 557,657 of VXAY01006780.1, read as the reverse complement.
CCCATCGAGCGGAAATGTGATTTAATCTTCATGAGGTTCCAATGACATGAGAAGCGTTTGTATTAATGGGGATTAATGGGGTTATTAATATTCATATTTTACAGACAGTTAACACCAAATTAAAATCAAACTTCTACCTGCCCAACAGTTTTAGATACCTGAGCAGAGACAATGCAACATCTGCCAGAATCCCGTTCTGCCCTTTGCTGCATTGCCCCCCAACCACGATATTTCTCGGGAGAAAAATGCAGAGGGTTTTTAGCTTTTTCAGCCTTGAGACACTGCCGGGATCACTCTGTGCCTTTTCATTAACAGAAACAGCACTTCGAACAGAGCATTGTTCTAATAATGGGCTTTCTAACGTGTTAAAGCCCTCCAGCGATGCCTCAAGCACAATCTCCGGGCCAGTGAGTGTTTGAGCACTGACTGAGCACCAGTTCCCTCTTAGGGCACTTCATTTGACTAAGAAAGGTCCAAGAGAAAATTTTACCGTAATTTCAGCCTTGGAATCACAGCAATAGATTCAATATGTGCTCCCGCTGTTACGGTGACAGATACACCCTATTACAAGGCACGGTTCCCACCCGGAATGGCTCTGTGGCTCTGCTCACAGAAATCAATGGGAATGAGAAATGGACACGGGTTCTACGCACTTTTCCCTATAAATTACACTGATTATTAAAGACTCCCATAACAAGGAATAAATCAAATCTGCGCTGCTGTGCAGAAGGATCACATCCAGTCAGAGCAGGCACTCGCTGCAGTGCAATAGGCTGGAGCTGAGCACTCACACCCTGCTCAATTAGCATTTAAACGCCCAGCTAATGACGCTGCTCTGGTACTGCAGAGCATCCCTTGCCATCTGAGGGGAGAATTACAGCACTGTCTCCCCTGTGCTGGGTAAAAACGTCTGTAACAACGGGCCTCACCATCATAAATAAATAACCAGTTCTCAGTGGAAACGAGAATCTGGATTAATATAGAGGACTTGAAGTTAAAAAAGACTGAGCATGTTCTGTTGGCGCAGCCAGTGATGAGGGCAAGGATTCCCTTTGGGACAGGGCACAGGGGCAGAATGACAGAAGCATCAGTAGACGTGGTGAAATTCCATGGATGTCCTTTGGATTTGGCCTGTAATTCCATCAAGACATCTGTGTGTTTCCACAAGGAGAAAGGCAAAATATAGCCCTGAGAGCCATTTGGGATGAGAATACTGATCTGCTGCATCACTCATCTCCCTAGAAATTCCCTAGAATCCATGGAATCTCACATTGGTTTGGGTTGGGAGGGACCCTAAAGCTCATTTCATTCCACCCTTTGCCATGGGCAGGGACACTTTCCACTACCCAGGTTGCTCCAAACCCCATCCGTCCAACTTAGCCTTGGACACTTCCAGGGATGGGGCAGCCACAGCTGCTCTGGGCAGCCTGTGCCAGGGCCTCACCACTCTCACAAGGAATTCATGTCACGTCACATTATTCACAAAAGATCCCCCCAAACAATAAAGTCAATCAAAATACATCTATGAAGAAACTAACATCTTGCAGCACATAAATAATCCTCTCCACAAGATCTCATGGAGTCCAGGATGCCTATTGCTGATTGTTTCCCATCATAAAGTAACAGCTCTTTTACATAAGTTATTGGAAACTTTGGACAAGAAGAGACTTGTCCCTGACAGACTCTGTCTGTTCTAAGCAGAGTTCTGAAGGAAATAATTCCCCACAGCTCTTGAACTCTGGGCTGGGATTGAAAGGAGCCTGGAAAATGAAGCACTAAAGCCCAGCATGTTCCTGGGGTTGCTCCAGGAGCGTTCAAACACAGGTGAAATGCAGCATGTGCAAGGCACAGACCTCCTGGGGCACCTGCATCGCTGTTAGAGATGGAAATTAAACAGGAAGAGTGGGATGAGAGGAACTGAACAGATGCATTTCAGGGAGATGATCAGAAACGGGGCAACTCCTCCGACAGAGGCCAAACCCCCACCAAGCACAAAGCAGAGGCCTTTGATACCTGCACACCTGGAAATGCCTTGGGAAGAATGATCCCAGAAATTCTGGTACAAAATTAAAGAATTTTGCATCTGCTTGCTAGAAACCAGAGGGGAGTCCAAAGGCAGAGCCATCATTTAATGGGAAGTCTATATTTTAGTGGCACAGAAGTGTCTGTGCAGAGAATGCTGTGATTAAAGAGAGGTTGTCATCTGAGGGGAGATGCAGGAGGAGCCTCGGGACAGAGACTTTGAAATTCCCAAACCTGGGGCGAGGAATGCTACACTGAGAGATTGCTGTTATCACACAGAGAGATTTGGGAATATTTACGGGCAAAATATTTCAGCATGTTAACTACATCCAATTCACTGTGAAAACACAACAATGTCTTTGCTTTGAAGTGTTTCTAACAGAAAGATTTTTTTTTAGTTAAACAACCCTTTTATTGTGTAATGGAACGGTTGTGTTAATTATAATTTCTTTTGCCAAGGATCTATTTTACATAACAAAGCCAATCTGCCAACTATTAGGAAAATTTTCCTATTTTCTCCTAAAGATGGTAGAAAGGGAAATAATATCATATTTTAAATGCAAAGTGGGGATGATTAAAATTTCACTCTAAATAAAATAAGAACATTTCTGAATCCGAAAGACAACAAAACGAGTAATTCACTGGGGTCAATAGAATAACTCTCTCACAATTCTATACTTGAGCTTTCAGTATTACAAAGCTTTATAAGTAAGCAGAAATTCAGCTATTTATTTTGTCTGGAATGTCTTCAGCTCCTCTGGCCTTGAGGCAGCTCTGAAATCATAGGCTTAGGAAGGTGCTGGTTTTATCCAGCTCCCAAAGTGCCTTTTTATCCATTCAAATCTGGGCACTCACATTCAAGTTCACATCTCTCTTGTGAGATTTTTATTTAATCTTTTCCTTATAAATGAACATATTCACCTGAAGGGATAAATGTTCAAAACACCATGTGGAAAAAAAAAATTAAAAAAAAGAATGTCAAAAACTGCAGTAAAGGAACAGATTTTGTGTGCATCTCCTTGAGCACAGCATTCAAAATTTACCCATGGGGCTGTGCTGTTCTGTTTGCAAAAATTCCTCAGCTTTAATCTGAATAGCTGGGATAAAAGACCTGTGATAAGTAGGTATAATAGAAGTTAGAGTCATATTACAGGATTGCATTAAGGATCAGTGCTATAAGGTTTCATTTTGCTGTAGTTTTCTCATATGGAGCTAAAGATCTTGTACCGTTTATTATCCTTGTTACTGCTTCACAAGTTATAATATGCCAGAACTACAGGCCTGATAATTTCAGTCACAGAATTTTCATTGTGTGGTTCCTGTAAGGAAACTCTTCAGAACATTTCTGTGCAAGATCTGCTCCTATAAATGAACAGTAAGTGTTACATGACTTGGGCTTCAAAGAATACAACATCTCCCTTAGTTAGAAGAGAAAATCATGAAATCACAGAGTTGTTCAGGTTGGAAAAGCCCTCTCAGACCATCGAGTCCAACTATTCTGAGCATCGCCAAGGCCACACATGTCCCCAAGTGCCACATCCATACGGCTTTTAAATCCCTCCAGGAATGGGGACTCCAACACTGCCATGGGCAGCTGTGCCAGGGCTGGACAGCCTTTTTCAGAAAAAAATTTTCCTTAATATCCAACCTGAACCTCCCCTGGCCCAGCTTGAGGCCGTTTCCTCTTGTCCTGTCCCTTGTTCCCTGGGAGCAGAGCCCGACCCCCATGTGGCTCCACCCTCCTGTCAGGGAGAGCCAGAAGGTCCCCCCTGAGCCTCCTTTTCTCCAGGCTGAGACCCCCCAGATCCCTCAGCTGCTCCTGGTACTCCAGCATATTCAAATCCTGAGCACTGTCTGACACAAACGTAAATGTGAAGACCAGCCTTTTAAAAATCAATAAATTCTACTGAAATGCTGAGGGATGGACACATGAACTGTAACTTAAAGAAAAGACACATGATTTTTGCTTTGGAACCACGAATTTTGCTGGATACTTTAACTGTAAGTAAGTACCACAAACATACTTCTGATCTGGATGAAATCCCTGGTTTTATCCTTCTGCCTTTCCCCCCTGTTATCCCCTGCTGGCACTTCCTCCCCACTCCCCAGGGTGATTTCCACTTGTCATCATCACTGTCCACTGGAGCAAGGTGGAATCCAAAAAGCTGCAAATACGACTCCCCCAGAAGTGGGGGTGATTTTAATAATTCTCATTCATCGCTGCTATTACTGAAAATATTCTGGCAGAGGTGGGATGAACATTCCCAGAAAAACCCACACCACCACCACCTCCCAGAACTCATTGTTGATATTCATTCAACTCTGCTGCCTTTTGAACAAACTGAAAGGCACTGAACAAAGTTGTAAAATGAAGCATTTGAAAACCTGTTGCTGAATGCTGTTTTCATGCCTCCAAAAGAGAGCTCTGCTTTGCTAATTGCCTCAAGGAGGGCCTCGATTTGCTGTTTGCTGCAAACACAGCTCTAATTTAGTTTCTTTGTGAGTCTGCAGCTGTGTTCCAGTGTGAGGATGTTTGGGGTTCATGGAGCTGCTCTGGAATTTGTTCATTCATTTCCTTTGTAAGGTGGGGTATGTTTTTGCAGACTGGACTCCATACCTGGCACCAGGTGAAGGCTTAGATATACTGACCTTTGGCACACCCATGTCTCCTGACGGGAAACCCACATATATTGTCTTAGTTAAAGTACCTAAAATCTGAATCATCGCTGCAGTCATCGGACAGAAAAAAGAGGTTCAGCTTGGACATCAGGAAGAACTTCCTCATGGAAAGGGTGTTCAGGCATTGGAAGGGGCTGCCCAGGGAGGTGGTGGAGTCCCCACCCCTGGAGGTGTCCAAGGAACGACTGGCCGTGGCACTCAGTGCTCTGGGCTGGGTGACACGGTGGGGATTGGGCACAGATTGGAGTTAGTGCTCAAAGAGGGATCAGCAGCATTATTTCCCAATAAAGGACGTGCCCCTGCATCCCTGCCAGATGTCTAAGGGAACCTCAGTATTTGCTGCCCTGGAATCTTGATAGACAACTGAAAAGCTTCCTTTACATCCTTGGGAACGCTGTACAATCAAAGATGAACTTCTTCAAATGGAGATTTTCCAGGCAGGAAACATTCAATCCATACCCTTTAGAGCTTCCTTTTCAATTCCTTACAATTCAATACTACCGTACAAATCTGCCTCTTTACTTCTCACTTGTTTTTTCAGTCCTTTCCAGAAATTTTCCTAAATTAGCTCCATAAGTTCTTTTTAAAGACAGGCATTTGGTTTTGCTCTTTCCAACTGGTGGATTTGGCTGCTTGCAAATATCAGATATTGTCATCATCCTCTCTTTACCCTTTCTTAAGCTATAAAATCAAAATTAAACTGTAGAGTTTTAAAAATAAAGAAGGAGCTGCACAGCATGTGAGTATATGCAGAGTATGGGAATATACTACTCACATGTAGTACAGGAGAAGGAGCTGCTTTAACAGATCCCTCCCCACCCTTGTTCACTCTTGGTGTTTCTACCATAACCACGAACCCAACACAGATTATAGTACAAAATATTTTTCTTTTGCAAGTTCCTAGCTCATAAAACCAAGACAAGATGTACCATCAAGTAAATTCCAACAGAAGAATCACATCTCCATACACTGGAGATGGGGATTAAAGAGTTATTATTTTAAATATGTCAATTTTTTAAATTTAATTAAATCACCTTTGCAATGCAGATAAAGTTTGCCATAGCTCAGTAGTAGATATACCAACAGGAGACAGTCCCCAGCCACAGGAAAATCCTTAAGGAATCATGGAATCATTAAGATGGGAAAAGACCTTTAAGATAATCAACTCAAACCATCAACCCTGGACCATCCCCATGTTCATCACTAACCCATGTTCTTAAGTGCGACATCCACACACCTTTTAAACACTTCCAAGGATGGGGACTCCACCATCTCCCTGGGCAGACGTGCCAGGGCTGGACAACACTTTCCAGGAAGAAATTTTCCCAATATTCAACCTGAATCTTCCCAGGCACAGCTTGAGGCCATTTTCTCTTGTCCCTCGTTCCCTGGGAGCAGAGCCCGACCCCGATCTGGCTCCACCCTCCTGTCAGGGAGTTGCAGAGAGCCAGAAGGTCCCCCCTGAGCCTCCTGTTCTCCAGGCTGAGTCCCCACAGCTCCCTCAGCTGCTCCTGGTGCTCCAGACCCTTCCCCAGCTCCCTTCCCTTCTCTGGACATGCTCCAGCCCCTGTTTATCAATTGATAAACTTGAAAAGAGACGGGACTAGAAGTCCTGTGCATTTCCAGAACACTGCTGTATGTTTTTCAGTAAAACCTCTGTCTGCTTCCAAGGCATAGGGAAGAGACCAAATATTCAGTTTCTCTACCGAGGTCTCCAATTGTTGAAGTCCTTCAGGTTTGTGCATTTTTCCTCTCATCAGCTTTTCCTAATGAGATCTTTCCACCCCAATCCTGTTTGGGATTTTATTAATGGCTGCTCACTGGAGGTGGAATATTCCTGCCTATGTACAATTCAGTTCTAGGAAGGGGTCTGGTCTGCCAGGAGGTCGTGCAGCAGCTTTTGGTAAAGCAGAGCTGGCTACAAAGCCTGTAAAGCAGGGCCCTTTGCACTGTTCTGGGTGATGGTGCCATCTCTCAGGGCTGACAGGAATTTAAAAGCAGGCATGTACAAGGTTCCTTCACAATCCCCTCGGAGCAGCCTGCGAGGGGAAGCACAGCAGCAACACACATTGCAGATCCCAGGGTTCTGCATCACAGAAGGAAATAAAAGACAAAACAAACCCTCTTCGCTATCAGCTTCTCCAGCATTAAATATGGAAATGGAGCATGAAGCGTGGAGCTTCTTTTATTGCAAATATTCTATCAAAGTCCTCCCAAGTTTTTACTACTCGCTCTGCTTGGAACTCCAACTTCCTTCCTACGTGTGCTTGGCCTACTTTCACTCCTACCACTGGTGCTTCTTCAAAGAGAAAAAGAAGCGTGGGAAGAGACTGAGATAGAAAAATGAATAGCAAAGCATCAAAAACAAATCCCCCCCAAATACTGCTCTGTATTCTTGTCATTTTGTATTTCATTATTATGGAATCATAGACTCATGGAATGGTTAAAGTTGGGAGGGACCTGAAAAATCAACCATTTCCACCCCCTGCCATGGGCAGGGACACCTTCCACTAGACCAGGTTGCTCCAAGGTCTGTCCATATAACATAAGAAGTTGCTGAAAGACACTTTGGACTGTGTTGAAGGCACCTTTTACGAGACTCTCACGGGTCACAGAACATCTCATTCCACCTAATTCGAATGTAACAGCACTAATACTCTTGAGAGCCGAGAGGAAATGATCGTTTTGTGTAGATTATCCTTTGCCTGCAGATTTCAGAAGATGGAAATTTCAGGCTCATAATGGAAATTCAGTTGCAGCCATGACTAAAGCACCTCCAACATGGCAGAATTATGAGTTTCAGATGAGTACAGCCCTGCTCTAGTTCAGATAAAATATCCCTGATTTACATCCCTGGAAATGAGCTCACCTACTAACGCAAACATTTCCCATGGTTTGAGCTGTTACAGAGGGGGAAAAGCCATTCATCCATATTTCAGAGCCAGAGATCCCCCGCAGCTCATCTGAATGCCATGAGAGGTACAGATGTGGGAGGAATTTAATGAATGGATAAAAACTACAAATCCTGGAGCAAACATTGGGATCAGTCATTAATGACACGTTAATGACTGCGGGTGCAGCCCTGGGGAATGGAGGCTCCAAGGATGCTCCTTGCTAGAGCGGGTGGTTCTTTGGGGGCCTCTCCCAGGGAGCAAATCTTCCATGGCTGCCTCCCCCTCTAGAAATATTTTTCCAAGTCTTTTTCTTCCTATGCTGAGCAGGGACAAGATGATAACAGTGGCTGGCACCAGCAAGTTAATTTTATAAAGAACTGACACCCTGCTCGAGTGCCAACGATTTAAAAGAGTAATGGATTGTCACTTTTAGCTGGAAAGTGGTTGTTAGATGATTTTAGAAGTCTTTTGCATATTTATTTTGTCCCACTTTAAATAAATTTGGGGAAGATTTATCTCGTTAGCTCCAAATGCAAGTCCCTCTTGGCCTGGCTGAGGAAACAAATTAGACTTCGCAAACATTGCAAAGACTAAATCAATACATTAATATTTAGGGGACATTAAGGGGGTTTATTAAACAGAAAAAGGGCCTTGAGTATTACTTTGGGAACGTGTTTAAATAAAATCCCGAGGTTGTGGTTTCTGACTGAATCTATAAATGGCATTTCCACAGATAACTGAACTCCTTACAGGCACGAGTAGAGTGCTGATCTTGTACAGAAACGAGACAATGAAGGGAGGACAGGACATGCACGCACAGGGTCTGTCCCCAGCAGTGTCCCACATGTGTCCAGCATGGGCTGGATTAAAATAAAAACTAAGATGGCAAGTAACTGATGGGTGAAAGTTTTTGTGTCACTGATACACCAGTGTTGACAGTTTGCCCATGGCAGTGGGTGGAACAAGATGATTTTTAAGGTCCCTTCCAACCCAAACCAGTCTGGGATTCTGTGACAGTCTTGTAGAAGTGCTCCCTTAGCTGGTGTTTGTTCTTCCTCCCTGGGATCCACACAAGTGCATTATTAAAGCAGAACAAAATCCTCCCTGAGCCCTTATTTCACTGCATTCAAGAGAACAATCTCTTTCAGAGGGTTTTTTACTGTCCCGATCACCCCGGCAGCCCTCCCTTAGTGACCAAGAGCCCTTTGACACCCTACTGTTGTCTCTGTGTCCCTGGAGTCCCAAACACAACTCCTGACCTGTCTTTTGCCCCCACAGTCCCAGAGCATCCTCTCCATGTCCTGCCCCGGGGAGAAACAGGCCCTCGAGCTGGGACCCCTTGCTCTGCCCCGAGGATCAATTCATTCTTGAGGACAGTGGTAAACATGTCGTGATATTTTTGCCAATTGAAAGAAAAACACAGCTTGGAGGATGCAATTTAGACTTTGGTAGAATAAATGTCAGATTAGAAATGGCAGAAATTGCAACCTTTTGGAGAAAAATTATGAGCAATAGAATGTGGCAAGAGGGATTTCACTTTTCTCTTTTACTGTGACAAACAGCTGATGTTTAAATCATCTGAAGCTGATGACTTTGCAGATCAAGCATCTGCCACTGAGGTAGACTGAGTTGATTACAAGCTCCTATCATCTAAACTTTTAATTAATTACTTCATAATTCTCACTTCTTTTTAATAAGGTCACTGAAATAAAGTTAACTGGATTATGTTACTCTCTTTCATGTGGTTTTTCTTTCACAGATGTAAATGTGGGTTAAAGACACATTTTCTGTTTTTTTTATTAACTATCTTCATTGATTTCCTCGGTACAAAAAGGAGTAACTGTAATAAGAAACAGTGATCAAGACTTGACCCAGTGGTCTCCTTAAGGTGCTGTGCTGGGTTTGGCACAGGGATTTGAGGAGGGATTTGGGAGACCGAAACTCAACCACCGGCTCTGCCAGGTGTTCTTGATGGGAAGTGGCCAAGTCCCCTGGGTCTTGGATGGGACAGTGATGGAGAGGCTGCTGCTTCCCTTGTTCATTGATCATGGTGCTTGTCTGTGTCTTACTCACAGAAATTAAGGCATCTTTAACCTATTAAAATGTATTTATTTACTTCCAAGAGTATGAAATTGTCAGCCCAAAAAGCAGAGAAGAGGATATTCAACATGACAGCTCCTGGCTCTGTGTGTGTAGAAAGACTGATGCACACACCAAGACAAAGGAAAAAAAGAGGGAGTTGGGTTTGCACAGTTTCTAACGTGGAGCTTCACAGTAAATCATTTTCCTATCTGGAGTCTGAAGCTATTTGGGAGCTTATGATCCAACATAAGCCTTTCCTCATTTCATTTGTGACACAAAGGTGTGACACAGCCCCCCCCCGGCTCCTCCAGCTCTGCTGTTTCCAGCAGGAGAACAGCTTCTTCCACTGTTCCACCACAGAATACAGCCTGGAGGGTAGAGGGGTGTGAAGGGACTGAGACTCTGCTCTCAAATGGTCCCTTTTTGCTGTGATTTCCTGCGCTGCTCTGGGTCTGTGCTGAGCTTTATTCACAATGTTAAAGGAGGCCCAGCCCCTTGACAGAATGGTTTTGCTTTGGCATTTCTCCGCAATAGCAGAAATTGTTTCTCATCTCAAAATACAAAGTCATGAAGGATATTACAGGGAAACACAAAGGTGCTCCCATGAAATCTGGTTGTATCATCCCCACAAAGCCCATTGGGCAGGAAAGGCTATTTCAGTTCCTCACACCAAGCAGCACTTCACAGTTTTCTTTACAGTCTCAGGTACTTTCAGACAGGTCAGTCTCCATCTCAAAGGAGGCCTGAACGTGGTGTCCTCACCTACAGAATCTCAGCACATTGAAGATGAAGAGATGATCATGAGTCCAGGTGTGCCCAGGTGGCCAAAAAGGCCAGTGGCACCTGGTTTGTGTCAAAAATAGTGCGACCAGAAAGATTTAGGGAAGTGATTTTCCCTCTGTACTGGGCACTGCTGAGGCCTCACCTCAACTCCCATGTACAGTTCTGGGCCCTCACAACAAAAAAGATACTGAAGTGCTGGAGCGTGTCCAGGGAAGGGAACAGAGCTGGGGAAGGGTGAAGGTGGAGGTGACCTAAGATCAGGCAGAACAGGCACCTGAGATGAAAAAAAATTAATGAACCTAGGACAGGAGATCTCCTGTTCCAGGAGATTTTCAGCACAAAGAGAGACACTGGTTCGAAATTCCCTCCTAGACCATTGAGTCCAGCCTATGTCTGATCCTCACCTTGTCACCCAGCCCAGAGCACTGAGTGTCACGTCCAGTCGTTCCTGGGACACCTCCAGGGATGGGGACTCCATCCCCTCCCTGGGCAGCCCCTTCCAATGCCTGACCACCCTTTCCAGGAAGAAATTCCTCCTGATGTCCAACCTGACCCTCCCCTGGCACACCTTGAGGCCGTTTCCTCTCATCCTGTCCCTTGTTCCCTGGGAGCAGAGCCCGACCCCCACCTGGCTCCACCCTCCTGTCAGGGAGCTGCAGAGAGTGAGAAGGTCCCCCCTGAGCCGCCTTTTCTCCAAGCTGAGTCCCCCCAGCTCCCTCAGCCACTCCTGGTGCTCCAGACCCTTTCCCAGCTCCATTCCCTTCTCCAGACATGGGAAACACAAACACTTCTGCAATCCCTGAAAAATCTCTCACATAAACCACATGGTGATAGATCTTGACACCTCCACTGAAGGTCATAAAAATGACTCAGTGGTTTTTTGGCCATACTGATAAAATGATGTTCTTTAAGCAGTAGCTACACTTAGCTCAGAGCTCCAGCCCAACATTCCAACAAACCATTGGGTTCTAAAGGTCCCGTGGATAAGGATAATTAGTTTGGGAAGCGTTTCACACCCATTTTTTGTAAGGGATTTCTGTGTGCCATATGGATTAATAGGGATTGCCATTTCAATCCTTCTCTTTTATATTCATTGCTTTATTACTCATAAAAATGCAAAAGAAAATGTTAATGATGATTGCACCAAAGACTAATAAGTTAAAGCCTTAGGTTATATTTTGCATTTCTGAAGATATAAATGCAATTGCTTAATAATTATGCATATTTTTAACTATTGAGTTATTATTTCTCTATATGCTTGTAGTTAGCCTAATTAATTTTAAGCTCCTGTTGATATATTTTATACATGCAATTAATTTCCGACTTAGTTTTTTAGCCCTTGCACGAGGGCATTAATTATTATGAAGACAATCAAAGCCAAAAATTGTTCACCCTGGAACAACACATTAAACCCACGTGTGCAAAAGTGACACTGCTGTTTTGAAGTCCTTCTAGCAGAAAACTGTCACTGAAATAAATACACTGTTCTTATCAGGAATACTGGGATCTGGGTATTTCTGTGTGAAAAGTGGAAGAAAAAAAGAAGGAAGAATGGGAAGGAGTGGGAGAGAGAGAGAGGGAGAGAGAAAAGAAAAAGAAAGAAAGAAAAGAAGGGAAAAGAAAGAAAGAAAAGAAAGA